>CM043703.1:72175726-72700726 GCA_023935145.1 Bretschneidera sinensis | reverse complement strand
CGGGGTTGGTCTCCGATCACCAGAATGTGCCGGAATCAGCTGCCGGAGAAGAAATCGTGCTGGAAAAGTTATTTTGTGCAGGTTTCATGTTGCTGTTGCAGTATGTTGACGACGGGGATGATGGATTTCTGGTCTTCCGGAAAAGTAATCGCGCCGAAAAGTTATGGTCTGCAGGTGTCGCGTTGCTGTTGTAGGATATTGACGACAGAGATGATGGATTTCTGGGCCAGGAAAGAAGGCCAAAAAATAGGTTGCAGATGGTGAGGATGATGACGATTGTTGTACAACTTCGGCTGTTGATGATGACGACTGTTGTACGGCTTTGGCTGTTGCAGGTCTCTTTTCTCTTCTTAAAAAAAAATTTATGTAGCATCACAGGGAACAAATTGCTTTGATACCATGTTAGAAGAATAGAAATTGAAAAAATAATCATGTGTTATTGATTGATTTGAATATAATTCAGTTGTACGATATATAGATTTTTGAATATTAAATCTAATAGGACTAGGATACATCGATTAGATAAGATAAACATAAACTAGAATAATAGGAATCTTAATAGGATGCGCGCACGCACACACACACACACACACACACACATATATATATATATATATATATATATATATATATATAGAGAGAGAGAGAGAGAGAGAGAGAGAGAGAGAGAGAGAGAGAGAGAGAGAGAGTGAGTTGCAATTAGATGCATCACTTATGCTCATATTATCAATATTTGCGTTTACTTAGTAGTCAGTTTTGGTGGACTTAATTTGTTTGTCGATAAGTAGAAAGTTTTGATGCTTTTTGGAAATTGACTTAACTGATGTACACAAGGTGTATCACGTTAGAAGTGTGTTTTATTACCATCTGCAGGGAAAAAGAACTTGTGGAGCGTGCCAAAGCACTTAAAGTAAACGCGGGAACAGATCCCAGAGCAGATCTTGGTCCAGTGATAAGTAAAGAGGTGAAATATACTCCAGAACCTTTTCAATTTTAATCTGCACTTGAAAAGTGAAAAGTACAAAGAAATGAAGTTTGAAAGTTGGTTTCTATTATTTACTTAACATGTCTAAGGAGCTGGAAACATACCTTGCTAAAAGATTGCTTTTCCATTTTGCATGTCTATCATGTATGCATGTTAGATAATTGATTACTTTGCTAATTTGCCTTTCATTTGTTTCCTGTTATGCGTTCTGAACTCACAGGTAAAAGATCACATAAGCAGATTAGTTCAGAGCAGTGTTGACAGTGGCGCTAGGCTTCTTCTTGATGGGAGAAATGTTCTGGTATTTGTCTGTTAAAAAAAACTATTCATATACAATACAGTTCATGAAATTTTCATATCTACTCAATTTGCACGCACATGCTCTTTGGGTTGAATATACTGTTGGATTTTGAAAAGAAATATGACATTTTTTTTTGTTTCTTTATGAGAAAAAGTATAGTATAAAAAGGCACCAACTGTGTGCAACCCAAGTACAATGAAACTATCTACAAGAAAGTGAATCTATGAACTCTATAAGATGAAGTTTATTTACCAAAAAAATTCATCTCATCCCAAAAAATAAGAAGATTAAGGCAACCCTCTTTAAAAGAGGCGCTATCTTTCTCCACATTCTCAGACGCTCTCTTGCTTTTCTCTAGCCAAGCCACCAACATAATGGAAAGAGGAATCAAAGCAAAGACTTTCCTCTTCTCTTTGGAAGCACAAATACCAATCCAAGCCCAAAATTTAATGAGAACAGATTTGACACACACCCAAGAAAGACTCATGACCCGAAGAACCATCTCCTAAAGTTGATGGGTCCAAGAGCAATTAAGCAAAATGTGTGGACGCATTGGACTTCATGCTTGCAAAGGTGACACTGATCACCAAAACTTTTTCTATTTTTTGAAGATTGTCGATGGTCAAAATTCTTGCCAAGAAGCTTCCCAAGGAAAAAAAATGCCACTTAGAAGGGGCACAAGTATTCCAAATAGGTATCCAAGGAAAATTTAAGTTTCCTTCAATAGGCGAGAGAAGGGCCTTGTAGGAGTTAACTGAAACATCTCATTCAGCGAAAGGCTCCATTTCAATCATTTCACCCTTCGCGTGCCAAATTTTGCTTGATAAATCTTCCCAAAAAACTCTTGAACTTCTTGGAGCTCCCAATCTTTCACATTACAGCTAAATGAAATATTCCATGCAACCACACCATTACTCAATGATGCACAATCACAAATAAAGGCTTTTTTTTTATCCCTTGCAAGAGCATAAACACTTGGGAAAAAAATCTTCCAAAGTGGTGTCTCACCACCACATATCATGCCAAAAACTAATAGAGACACCATACCCTGCCTCAAAGCACACATTTGGAAGAAAATCATCCCACTCTTTTCTAATCCACTTCCAAACCCCAACTCCCATAGGTACCTCTCACTTCTTTAGAAATCCAACCATTATGGTCCTCATATTTGTTATAAAGAACTCTCCTTCAAAGATACTTTCTTTCATTAGAGAATCTCCATAACCATTTCCCAAGAAGACAGTCAATGATTTGAGGCCCAAGCCTCCTCTATCGATCGGTTGCTTCACAATGCCCCTTTTAACCAAATGATACTTACACTCCTCCCTTGTTACCCTACATGAATCAATTTTGGATGCTTTCAATCCGTTTTTCCACCTCACTAGGAATCGTGAAGAGAAACATAATAGATATCCCTATTTAAGTATTATTCGTTATTTTTTATTAAGGGGGTAGTTATGTAATTGTGAAAATATTATGTATATTTAGAGTTTTAGGGAATTATTATATTTATGTTTAATACTTAGTTTCCTCATTTAAGTATTAGGATTAGAGTTTCTAATATCTTTACATCCCTATATTATTTTTAGGTAGACATTGATGAATAAACAAACTATTATTGAAAATTAATTTTATACCTGTGATTGGGATTATTATTTTTTTGTTACTTGGTTCGTCTCCTACTGTTTTACATCAATTATATCAACCTAGCATGAAACCCTTTCTTCAGAGGCCCCCGATAGTATCATTTATTGATTATATAATTTAATGATGGTTTCCTTCCTTGTGATATTGCTAGATCTGTGACACAGTTTCCCCCATGTTACCATTTACTGTGCTCTTCATATTTCCACCACCTGATAATATTTCACTTCGTTTTCTTGCTGAATATGTTCTATGTATTATTGTTCATTGATACTTAATGTGGAACAGTTTGTGGAAAATGAGTTTCTGTTACTATTCGCTTTGATATGTAATTACAAAGCTTGCCCCTTCAACCTTCTCTGAGATGCACTGAACTCTATTTTGTAGGTTCCAGGATATGAGAATGGAAATTTTGTTGGTCCTACCATCATGTGTGATGTTTTTGTTAACATGGAATGCTACAAGGTACTAATTTTTTTTTTTTTGCTTCAAGGCGCCTCTTTGTTTGGGTTGGCTTAAAGTTGGCTTTAAGTTAGAGTATATTTTTTAAAATTTGTAAAAAACTTAGTTAAATCAAATCAAACCACTTATTAATTGATACTTTAGTGGTTATTTAATGAGATTTAATAAGATTTGATTTAATTTGACTAATCTTTTTAAAAATTTTAAAAAATAAACTCTGGCTTAAAGCTGGCTTTAAGCCCACCCAAGCAAATATGTGTGGGTGATTTATGATTCAGAGTAAGAGAATCGAACCAAAGACCTTGGCATATTTTTTACTGCACTGTCTCTTTTGTTTGGCAGGAAGAAATTTTTGGACCAGTTCTCCTCTGCCTGCAGGTATCACCTGATTAGTGTTCTTGCATTTGTACAATTACCTTTTTGTTTAGAGACTGGTCGATCAACTTTCTCTTGTGTGACAACCAACAGGCCGACAGCCTAGAAGAAGCCATAAATGTTGTGAACAGAAACAGGTAATCCATTTAATTTTTTGGCTTATAAAAAAACTTGTTCTCTTGATGACTTATCAAAAAAAAAAAAAAAAACATGTCCTCTTGATCACAAGATAGCCTTTTGATGTCATGTTTCAAAGTGTTATTTTCTTAAATTCCAGGACCATGCTTGTTGTATGATTTTGGAGCAGTACAATTTTCAAGGCATTGAAATGCATATCCAAAGGAACTCTTTATAAGTCATGCATCTATTATTTGTTCTTATCTTATGTGTTTTCGCAGATCTGTGAATGGAGCTTCCATATTCACGACATCTGGGTATGCTGCCAGGAAATTCCAGAATGAAATTGAGGCTGGGTTGGTAAGCCAACCTTTTTCACCTGGCATCTAGAAATTAGGAATTGTTTATAGGTTTTTCACCTGGCATCTAGAAATTAGGAATTGTTTATAGGAAAATGATGTTTTCACTGTCCATTGGATCTCCCTGCCTCCACAAGTTCATATGTGGCATAGATTATGAGACACATCCCCTGGTACAATGTAAGACCCATCTTTGGCCTAGATAGAGTTAAAAACCAAAATACAGCCTCTGGTGCTCTGTTGCTATTCAAAGAAGAGACCATATTGCTCAGTGGAGAGAAAATGAAAAGTCAGACATGAGCATGTCATAATGTTGTATCAAATTTTATGCGCAATGTTGTATCAAATTTTATGCGCAAATTTTATACAAAACCTACACTTTAGTGGCAGTTGCTCTGTCCTCTCAAATGACAGTGGAAGAACTAGTGAACAGCCAAAGAGGATGTACTTGTGGTATCCTCACCCTTGTTTGAGTTCATTTGTCATGTATATTGTGAATAGCTTGCCATTTTCTAACTTGAACTGAATATGCTCAGGTTGGGATCAATGTTCCTGTTCCTGTTGCGGTACCTTGTCCCTCATTTAATGGACCCAAAACATCTTTTGCTGGTGATCTTAATTTTTGTGGTATGATCCTCTCTCTCTCTCTCTCTCTCTCTCTCTCTCCTCCGAGTGTGTTACATGTTGGTTAAATTGTTTTCTGAGGTATAGTTATTAAGCTTCCCGTCTCCTCAAGTTCTCTTTCTGAATTGCAGGAAAGGCAGGTGTGCAATTTTACACACAGATCAAAACGGTGGCACAACAATGGAGGGATTTATCAAGTCTAGGAGTGTCATCAATGTTGCCTCTATCATCTGAGACCGAAACGACAAGCCGAGGAGTGTCTTCGGCGTTACCTCTGTCATCTGAGAGAGATTCACGTAGCCAAAGAGTGTCATCAGCCTTGTCGCCAGCATCAGAGAACAATTCACCAGGCCATGGAGTGCTGCTGCCCGCTGCTCCAAATTTGGAGATGGATTTGCAAAACCCTGGAGTTTCATCTCTGCCTCCAACAGCAGCTGGGGATTTATCAAGTGAGGGAGCATCCCTAGGTATGGCTACAACATCTGAGATGGATTTACCAAACGAAAGGCCAGCCTTAGCTACGCCTCCGGCAACAGAGGCAGATTTACCTGGCCAAAGAGTGCCGCTAGTCACACCTCAGCCTCATGAGAGAATGTATATACCCCAAACATCTCAGTGGAATGAAACCGCATCCCAGACATGCCAAAGGACAGAGTCTCCTCAACCTACTGAGGAGATATATATGCCTAGAACATCTCAGATGAAAGGTGCTGCAGCTCCATCTCAGAGGACTGAGAATGCAATGTCTTTAAATCCTGACAGTGTATATATGCCTGCGTCTCATAAGAATGAAAGTATGGGTTCAATATCTCATAGGAATGACAATATGGCTCCAACTTCTCACAGGACTAATGCTGCGGTGCATCATACCACCGATAGGATATACATGCTGGCAACTTCTCACTTAAACAGAAGTATGGGTCAAACATTTCAGAGAACTGATTCCTCCATATTTCCAGCTTCTGAGAGGATGTACATATCTACTACATCTCACAGGAATGACAACATGAATACTACATCACAGAGGCGTGATATTGCTTTACATCCAACCTCTGAAAGGCTATACATGTCCGCAACATCACAAATGAATGATAACATGACTTTGTCTTCTCAACGGGCTGATGCTATGACTTCAACTTCTGAGAGGATATATACACCTTCAATTGTTCAGAGAAACGCTGGTATGCCACCAACATCTGAGAGGTTATATATGCCTGCAGCATCTCAGACGATGTATACTCAACCCCATAATTTCAATGGATGATTTTTCAGCCAGGGCCAGGGGCCTTCAAAAACTCTGCCAACCTCAGAGGATATAGGATGTTCCAGCGCTGATTTACTTTTCATTTTAGGAACCTTGTAGACAAAGTGATTACAGTGAGGAAATTTAATTTTCTTTTCCATATTTCAAATGCCAAAGTGGTCAACTACTTCCGTGCTAAATTGGTTTTGTTCTCTTTCCGTTTTCTTTTTCTTTTCTTTTTATCTACCCTTCAAAGGAGAGTGAGAGCTCTTTTTTTCGTTGGGACTTGGGGCAAATTGATTTATTTTTTGGGGAGAGGGTGATGTTCTGATATTGCTAATATGTGCATTTTGCACAATTCCTAGTTTTGCTTGATAGAGAAGATGTAAATATGAGAGGCTGAAAAATTTGAAGGTAGAAAAATTGGGAAAGATTAGAGTTATGTTTGGAAGAGATTTTTGAAAACTATTTTCAGTTTTTAAAATTTAAAATCAGTTTTCAAAAACTTATTTTTATGTTCGACAAACAGTTTTTTAAAGTAATATTTTAAAACAATTTTCAAAAAATCAGTTTTTAAACAGTTTTTTGAAAATCTTAAATTGATGTTTTCTGATATAATTTTTGAAAAATCGCAATAAAATCAGTGTTTATTTCGCTGTTTCATTTTTCTTTCATAGTATATAAAAATATAAAAATATTAAAAATAAAATAATATTAATTATTTTTAAGTATTTATTAAATGTAAAAAATAAAATTAATATAGATTTTAAATTTAAACTCAAAATTAAAAATAATTAAAAGATGTATTAAAACAGTTTTCAAAATAAGATTATCTAAACAAAATTTCATTGTTTTCGGTTTTGAAAACAGTTTTCGAGTTACAGTTATTCAAACATGTTTTTTAAAACTGTTTTCAATTTTCATTTTTGAAAACTAAAAAACTGAAAACTGTTACCTAAACCGGTCTTAGAGGCGTAGAAAATGAAATATTTTCATTTTCTTAAACATATTTTTAACATAATTTGAAAAACATTTTTATTTATAATATAATATTAAAAAAATTGAGAAAAAAAATATTTTTCAATTTTAAAATATTATATTGAAAAGCTCAATATTGTTTTTTCAATTATATTAAAAATGTTTAAATTGTTAAAAAAATGATTTAATTTTCCAGGACTAATTTGCTAAGAAGATTTTACTTCTCTTTCTTATTTTCTCTTGCCTTTTCTCTTTCAGCTAAAAAGGAGAAAAATACATTTTAGAATTTTAATCTTATTTTACTACTAGAAAAGAAACGTATCCGTAGCAAAGATTAACTTTGAAGGTTAAAAGTGGTGAGTAGAAGTACTGCACGACATCGGAATGATGCTGGGCACTGTAATTGGTTTCACAGACAGTAAGTTTGTATCACTAGTAGAGAATGTTACAGCAAGTTCAATGTGACAATTTTGCCTTTCTCCATCTCATCTTATTTGTTAATTTATTTATTTATTTTGAAATGTTCTAAAATGATGTTCGCTTTGAACAATTAATACATTAATTTTTGTAACTTTTTTAATTTACTCTTATAAATAAAATATTTTACACTACTTAAACATGAAAAAAAGAAAATATATTTATCCATCTTATAGCAAAGAGAAATTTATTATTAAAAGATGTGGCAAAATCTGATCCAACTCGAAAACTGAACTTGACCCACCCGAAACCGAAAATACAATAAAATATTATGATATGAAACCCGAATAACTTGAAGCCGAAACACCCCTTGACCAGAAACCCGATTGGCTCGATACTTGAGCGACCTATGACCCGAGAGACCTGAAACCCAAATAACTCGAAACACGAACGATCCAAAACCTGAACGATCCGTGACCCGAATGACTTGTACTCGAGACCTAGAGTGGCCCAATTTTTCTGAAAAAGAAAAAATAATTGTTTGTTATTTGTCAACAGAATCACAAATTAATTGTATCAAGTATAAAGCCGTAATGTGCCGAGCATTCCCCCTGACGCTCGAGAAGGCAGCCGGAACATGGTACTCTCGCTTGAAACCAGGAAGCATTGGCACGTTCAAGGAACTGAGCTACGCCTTCGCGTTTCATTTCCTTAGCAGCAAGGGACCCAAGAAGACGTTGAATCTCTGATCAACATCATCCAACTTCGGGGAGAGAGACTCCGAGCCTACATCTCGAGGTTCAATGCTGCCGCTTGAGAAATCCTCGACCTTGACCCCAGTGTCCAGATGTTAGCATTCAAAAATGGGCTAAGGTCCGGAATCTTTAGCTCCAAGCTCACCAGGCGACCATCCAACGACATGAACGAGATCTTGGCCTGAGCTGGGAAATACATGCTGACAGAAGATGATCAAGCCTTTCGGAGAGAGAGGGAAAGGGACACAGAGAAGAAGAGGAGAGGCCCCACCAGTCCTCGCCATGAACCAACCAAGCGATCTTTCCACGAAAGTAGGCACAAGGCCTTCAGTTACTTCGAGAGCTTTAGTCCCCTCAACGCATCTAGGACCAACGTCTTGATGCAACTCCAAGACAGGGCAATCCTCCAGTGGCCTCCAAAACCATTGCACCTCAATAGGGATCAAAACAAGTGGTGCTGGTTCCACAGAAACCATGGGCACGACATCGAGGACTGTCTGGCCTTGAAACACCAAATAGAAGCCCTTATCAAGAAGGGACAGTTGAAATAATTCACCAGACCACGACAGGAGAAAGTATCCGAATGGCCCTGAAGAAGTCCCGAGCACCCGTTTAGTGGAAATGGGACGAACCAAGTCCCCCGGAGAAGTCCAAGGCCAAACCAGGGAAGGTCTAGCTAAAGAGACCTAGAGGCCACTGCGACTAAGATCATCAAGACTATCTGCGGGGGCCTCGCTGATGGAGGTACCTCTAGACACAACGGAAAAACCTACACTAAGTTTGTAGCCTAGGTCAGTGGGCCCCACAAATGCAGGAAGACAGACCAAGCAATCTCCTTCATAGAAAAAGATCTGGAGGGGGTCCAGACCCTACACGAAAATACCATAGTTGTCTCCCTTCTCGTGGCCAACCACGATGTCAAGCACATCCTAGTCGACAACAGGAGCTCAGTAGACATCCTGTTCTACGACACTTTCCAGCAGATGTAGTTAGAAGATGCTCAGTTAGAACCTGTTTCCACCCTGCTCTACTGTTTCTCAGAGGGCCTGATGTTCGCTGAAGGCAGCCTAGTCCTCCCAGTCACAGTAGGAACAACTCCGCAAATGACCACCGTACAGATTACTTTCCTGGTGGTCAAGCAACTGTCGTCCTATAATATGATCTTCGGCAGACCCACCCTCAACAAACTCAAAGCGGTCATATCCACATATCACTTAAAAATGAAGTTCCCCACCGAAGACGAGGTGGGTGAAATTAGAGGAAACCAACAAATCTCTAGGTTCTGCTATCTAAACGTCGTGAGAGGAGAAAAAAGAACGGAGGCCCTCCCTCTCGAGATGGAAGACTTCAGAGACAAAGATGAGACTCCGAAGGGCCATCCTATGGAAGAATTGACTGCTATACCCCTAGGCGATGATACCTCCCGAACGGTTCAGATCGGCTCCAACCTCCCCGAAGACCCCAAAAGATCCTTACTCACCTTCCTTCGAAAGAATCAGGATCTTTTCGCTTGGTCAGCCTTAGATATGCCCAAAATCCGTCCAGAAGTGATCATGCACCGATTAAACGTGGACCTTAGCCACAAACTAGTCATCCAAAAGAAGAGGTCAATCGCTCCCGAGTGGCAAGCTGATATCAAAGTTGAAGTGGACATGTTACTCGCGATGAATTTCATCCGAGAAACAGACTACCTAGACTGGGTGTCTAACGTGGTGATGGTCAAGAAAGCCAATGGTAAGTGGAGAATCCCCGTCAATTTTACGGACCTAAACAAAGCTTGTCCGAATGATAGCTTCCCGTTGCCACGGATCAACCAGTTCGTCGATGCAATGTCAGGGCACGAACTTCTAACCTTCATGGATGCCTACTTCGATTACAATCAGATCCTCATGCACAGGTCGGACCAATAGAAAACGGCCTTCATCACCGGCCAGGGATTGTACTGTTACAAGATCATGTCCTTCGGGCTTAAAAACTCTAGGATAACTTATCAACGATTGGTAAACAAGATCTTCCATGGGCAGATCGGAAGGAACATGGAAGTCTATGTTGATGACATGTTGGTAAAATGTGTCAGGGCCAAAGACCAAGAAGTCGATCTAGAGGAAGCATTTGAAGTACTTCGACATCATCAAATGAAACTGGAACCCCGCAAAGTGCGCCTTTGGAGTCACTAGGGGGAAGTTCCTCGGTTTCATGGTAACTCAAAGGGGCATAGAGGCCAACCCAGAAAAAATCGAGGCCATCCTTTGCATGAGCCCTCCTTGGACAAGAAGAGAAGTTTGATGGTTGATAGGACGGGTAGCGGCTCTGAGCCGCATGTCAAAATCCGCGGAGAAATGCCTCATCTTCTTCAAAGCCATCAGAAAAGCAAAAGACATCACCTGGACTAAAGGATGTCAGAAGGCATTTGATGAGCAGAAAGAATATTTGGGCTTATCCTCTCTCTTGACAAAGCCCATCACCAACAAAGAATTCTTCTTATATCTATCGGTCGGACAGGAAGTAGTGGCCTCTGTCCTAATCCGAGAGGAAACAGGTGCCTATGTGAGCAAGAAACCTATGTACTATGTGAGCAAGATCCTCCACGATGCGAACACATGGTACCTCCTTGTGGAAAAAATGGCGTACGCCCTCATAATCACTGCCCGAAAACTCTGATTGTACTTTTAAGCGCACACCATCGTCCTTCTGAAGGATCAACCACTGAGACAAGTACTCCATAAACCAGATGCCTCTGGTAGGATGGTCAAGTGGTCCATGAAGCTCGGTGAGTTCGACATTTGATATCATCCCCGCAAAGCCGTTAAGGCTCAGGCCCTCGTAGATTTTATCATGGAAACAACACTCCAAGGCAAAACAAATCCTACCCCAGACCTTGACGTGGTTGAACCCACTCCACAATGGACCTTCAATGTTGATAGTTCCTCCAACAGCACTGGAAGCATCGCGGGCTCATCTTGTGCAGCCCGAATAGTTTCATCATTAAGTATGCCTTAAGGTTCAAGTTCTGTTGGTATTTTTCTTAGCATTAAACGGTTGCAAGGAAGGAGGAAAAAAAAATCAGCATCAATGCACACCAGTTTGAGATGGAGCTACTATGATTCGTGCTTGTATTACAAGGGGCACAAGGTGGAGGAAGTGAGGATCATCCTGATCTATGTTGATGATATGTTGCTGGTTGAGAGCATCATGGAGAGGATAAGAAAATTGAATACTCAACTCAGTGAGGAGTTTGAGATGAAGGATCTTGGCCATGCATAAAAGATCCTTGGGATGTGTATCATCCGGGAAAGGGAAAGAAACAGATTGAAGATCTCTCAAACTTCCTACATAGAGAAGATGGTATCAAAGTTCTCTATAAAAGATAGCAAACCAATGAAGGTTCCCCTTGCTGGTCATTTCAAGTTCTCCAGCGATCAATGTCAAAGATCGAATGAGGAGAAAAAGGAAATGGAAAAGGTCCCCTACTCTAGTGCGGTTGGTTCTGTAATGTTCACCATGGTAAGCACTAGACCTGATATTGCTCATGCAATAAGTGTCCTCAGTAGGTTTATGAGTAATCCCGGAAAGGAGCATTGGCTTGGGATGAAGTGGCTGCTGAGGTACTTGAAGGGAAGTCTAGATGTGGGGCTAGTTTATAAGAAGAGGGGTAAGTCCATCTGCCTTGAAAGTTATGTTGATTCAGACTATGGAGTAGATCGGGATAAAAGGAGATCGATTACTTCCTACTTCTTCAACTTAAACGGATGTTGTGTAAGTTGGAAGGCTTAGTTGCAGCCGATGGTAGTACTCTTAACAACCGAGGCTGAGTACATAATAGCTACTGAAGCCATCAAGCAGGCTATGTGATGTAAAGGGTTGTTGGAAGAGTGGAAGCTGCTAGAGGAGCAGGTTGTGGTGTATTCGGATAGCCAAAGTGCATTGCATTTGTACAAGAATCCGGTGTTACATGAGATGACAAAACACATGGATGTTTGGTACCATTTCATTCAGGAAAATGTTACGGAAGGATGCATTCATGTGGACAAGGTGGCCACGGAAGAAAACCCTCCAGATTTAGGTACTAAAGTTCTACCTCTAAGCAAGTTCAATCATTGCCTTGAACTTCTTAAGATTGGAGTCGGTTGATATGATGACTCAAGATGAGTTTGGATATTGAGTTCTCTACACATGGGTTCGGGTTTAATCACTTAGATAAAGGTAGAGATTGTTGGTATTTGTCTTAGCATTAAACGGTTGCAAGGAAGGAGGAAAAAAAAATCAACATCAATGCACATTAGTGTGCGCGGCAGCCCAACTCTTTCAAGGGTGCGGCGCCCAGCAAGGAGAAGTGATGGAGGTGGTGTTCGCCGCAGCTCAGCCTCCCCCAGGCTGCAGCACCCGGGATGGTTGCACTTGTGGAGGAGTTTCAGCACACTCCAGGCCGCAGCTTGCCCTGTTCTAGGCCGTGGCTTGAAGGCACACTAATGCCATTTTGTTCAGCCTTTTCAAAGGTGCATGGGGCATGTCCAAAATGAAAAGCTTCACTTAGGGTTGATGGAGGGCTGAGGTTGATTGGTCATCAAGATCTAAGGGTGGACATTGACCCTCAAGATTGGTCAAGAAGTTGGTGCACTATATAAAAGGTTACCTAGCTTCAATCTAAAAATATATAACACATTGTGACATGCAAATGATCATCATACAAGAGAGTTAAAGTGCAAGTGTGAGAGTACAAAGACAAAAAACACAGAGAGGCACTAGAATAGATCTCAAAAGAAAGGCTGGTTGTAAAGAGAGTATAGATTGTGGGTAGAGTGCTTTTGTAATAGTTCTATCACTTTCTTTATTCTCTTCTTGTTCTTCAAGAACCTGTGAGTTTTTGGAAGGGTGTTGCTGATTGTAAAGAACTCCATTGATAAGATAGTACAGAGAGCTCGGAGGAGCTCACAGGGACATAGGCATATTGCCGAACCTCGTCAACAAATTGCTTGTGTTCTTTTCTTTCTTGCTTTGATTGGTTGCTGTCTCTTTTCTTTATACAAGTCACTCTAGACTTGGGTGTTTGGAAGATCACCTCCTGGGCATCATCTAAAGTGGTTTCCCAATAGGTTCAGTGCCTCCAACAACAAAGTAGAGTACGAGGCATTGCATGCCAGAATGAAGTTACCCAAAGTAATGTCTATCGATGCTTTGGACGCATACAACGACTCACAGCTAGTAGTGAACCAGATCAACGGGGAATTCAAAGCCTGAAGAGAGAAGATCGCTCGTTACCTGGAGAAGGCTAAAGAACTTTCCGCTAAGTTCAAAGTATTTCGGATAAACCAAGTCCCACGGGCAGAAAATTCGAAGGCTGATTCCCTAGCTCGACTCGTCTCTCACGCGGGCAGTCTACCTGGAAACACTCGCTGCCCCAAGCATCGAGGAGATCCCTGTGCTACTTGTGATAGAAGGAGAAACTTTGGTTGATCCAATCCTTCGATATTTATGGGATGGACAGCTCCCCGAGCAAAGAGGCAAAACCAGAAAGATCATCTCCCGAGGGTCATGGTATACGGTCATAGATAACCAATTATACAAGAGAGACCTCACGACACCCTATCTAAAGTGTCTAGGGCCAACCAAAGCCTACTATGTCCTTCAGAAGGTTCATGAATGAGTCTGCAATAATCACTTAGGAGGTCGAGCCCCGACCTTCAAAATACTCCGGCAAGGCTATTATTGGCCCAAAATGCAAAAAAAAAGCCATAAAGTTAGCTAAGAAGTGTAAAAACTACCAACAGTACTCTTCGGTGCCCCACCGATCTGCTAACCCTATTACCTCGATCATGAGCCCACTCCCCCTTCGCCATGTAGGGGATGGACCTCCTCAGCCCCTTCATCGGAGCACCGGGACAGCGGAAGCATCTCATCGTGGCAATGGATTAGTTCACGAAATGGGTATAGGTTGAACCACTGGCCATCATAACTGACCTCTAAGCACAGAGCTTTGTTTGGAAGTCTATAGTGTGCCATTTCAGTGTTTCCCGTATACTGGTGACCGATAACGGCAAACAATTCGACAGTGCCCGATTCAAGGCATTCTCCGAAGAAATGCGCATCGAACATCGATTCTCCTCCGTCGGATAGCCACAGGCTAACAGATAAGTTGAAGTAACCAACAAAACACTTCTGCAGGGCATCAAGAAGAGATTGGACGATGCAGACAAACAGTGGACCAACCACTTACCGAACGTACTTTGGCATATTGGACCACCGCCCAAACACCCACCGGGGAAACTCCCTTCTTTATGAGCTACGGTTCCGAAGCAGTTATCCCCTTGGATATCGGAGTGTCTTCACTACGAGTGCAAAATTTTGAAAGTAGTAGCAACAAATAAGCCCTACGAATGAACACCGACCTTATCAACGAAGCTCGTGGTAAGGCCCAGATCCGGTTGGCTGCCTATCAATAGAGGGCCACAAAGTATTACAACTCTCAGGTCAGAAGTAGAAGCTTCAAGTTGCAAGACCTCGTCCTACGAAAGAACAAAGTATCTCACCTATAAGAAACGGGAAAGCTGGTCCTAAATTGGAAGGGCCTGTACCTCATTAAGAGGCTATACCGATCCGACACCTTTGAGCTCGAAGAGCTATGTGGAAAACCTATCCCCCACATTTGGAACACCGAAAACCTCCGTCAATTCTACTAGTAGTACATGCTTCGAAAGTAGCTCGCAAAAACACATTGATAATCTAAAGTTGTAACATCAAAAGTACGATTGCAATAAGAGACAACAAGTTGAAAAGAAACCTAAACTTCATTAAAATTGCTGACATAAAGTTACATAGGCACTATTGGCCTTGAAATAGAAAAAGAAAAAGAAAAACGAAGACGAGACCCCTATGGGACAGCCTGCCCCTATGCCTCTGCCTCGACCTCGCTCTCCAACTGAGTGGTTGACTCCTCTTTACCAGCCTGAACTATCGCCTCCGCCTCATCGACAGCAGCCTCCTCATCCTCTAGGGGGCCCAATAGGTCGAGAGCCAAAAAATCAGTCTCGGGTAAAGAGCCTCAGCTCTCTTCCTCGATCGCCGTCCAGTGCGTAGCCGAGTCCTTAAAGGCCTCTGCCCCCTCTCTGAGCCGCTGCCCTATAGAGATGGCAGGGTCCTTCTCTTAGGCGGTTTCAACCTTGGCCTGGTTAGCCACCTCCAAAGATGCTTGCAGCTGGCAGATGAGCTCGGTGCTCTCATCCATCTTATACTGAGCCTGACGTAGCTTTTCGGCTGTGTCTAGGCACCGGTGTGACAGCACCACAAACAGTACACCCGACTGAAACAAAGCAAAAACCGTTAGTCATCAATAATGCAAAAAGTCAGAGGAAGAAAGAGAAGAACTTTATACCAGAGAACCTAAGGTCTCAGTAGTGTAGCAGAGAGCCTAAGGGCTCGCTTATTGGCTTTTGCCATAGCCTCTATCTCTACCCAAGACATAATTAAAACCCGTAAGTACGAAATAAAGGGTAAACAACATAAAGCAGAACACAAGCTAAAACAGTAAAAGTGAAATATAAACCAAATTATAAAGTAACGGGCATGGGGTTACAACTCTCTATAAATACCTTGGGGCACGGAGGACAGAGACCGCGCCTCGCCATATCCTCATTATTATAAAGAACCTTCACGTCTATAGGTGTAGCCACCATGGTGCTCACTGTCTCTTACTCATGAATCAGAAGGCTTTGCTTCTTACATTTCCTTGCCCGATCTAAACTCCACGTGAGCGAGACCCCGAAATCATTCTCACCCTAGACGAAGACGAAGAACTTCTTCCATTTTTTGATCGAAGATGACGTCTTCTTCAGCAGTCTTCTCTTCTCCCGCGAACTAATCACCACCTATCCAGTTTGGCTGTGCTTGTTTATCTGGAAGTGGGCCTTGAAAACATCAAGACTCATCAGTCCCCCACTTCTGAACAGACGCAGATGAAGGCCATGATTAGTCGTACTGAGTTTGGTACCGACTGGCATAGCACTACGTCGAAATATCGTAACACAACACAAAAAGAAAGAGTTGAGGGGAAAACGTAGATTAGCCCTCATGTGCTACTTATACATATATAGTTCGTAGGGTGCGTGACTTGGAAGGGCATCACAAGCCCTTTCCCTTACCCTGGCTAGCTTTAGGGCATACTCCCCCGAGATACTGTATGCCCTTCGGATCACCTCAAGATCTTTCTCCCTAATTTGGCTGGGAATAGCGTTCATGACAAACTCCCACTGTTCATTATCTTCAATAGCCATATTCCCCCCAATCTTGAGCAGGGTGGCGTCCACATTGTCCTCGCCCTCGGAGGAGTCCTCTTCGAACTCCTCCACCACTTCTACATAGGGCACCATGGTTAGTGACCCCTTTCTGACCTCGGTTCCTTTCGAGGTCTTACTTCTAGAAGAGGATGAGTCCGACCCTGTCTCCTCAGAAGTGGTACTACTACTATTGCTAGAACTACTGGGCCTATCGCGGAAACTATCTATTGAAGACATGAGAAATGGGAGGAGGAGATTAACCTAGAGTGTAAATAGCTCGGGAAACTTCCTCCTCAGCCAGATGCCTTAATATCCCACTCTGAGCACCCTCGAGCCTCGAGACAACTACGAAGAAGCCCCTTACCAAGGACAACTACGAAGCAAAAACGACCACAAGCAACCTCTCACCAAAAATTCAAAATACCAAGCACTCTCAAGCTTTACGATGAGAATAAGGGCTCTTAAACTCTCTTTGAAAATTGCTAGAATGAAGTGAATAGAAGTAAAGAGCAAAACACCCTTATATAGGAGAAAAAGGTGTGGCAAATAAGGCAATTTAAACCAAACAGATGGGAGGATATGACGTTCAAAGTACTAGAGGCCACTTTTGCTCTCTCCAAGGATCCCCAGTCACAAACGATGCGATGAATGGCCCGCTCAAGGCATTGTTCTATTCCTCAAGGGAACGAAACATCAATGAGCATCACCATTTTCACTCTGAACAGTTGTGCACATTAAATGACCAAAATAGGCCACGTGTAAACTAAAGTTCTGGAGAACTATTTAAATGGTTTTCCCATTTTTGGGCCTAAAGAAAGATTGCCCAAAGCCCAAACACTAGAGCATTTTTCTTGGGCCTAAAAGGCAAGAAGTCCAATAGTCCACCTAAAACCCATTAGAAGAAGCCCAAGACCCACCAAAAGCTTCGAAGGTTAGCCCAAAAACTCCAAGACCGAGCATATTGATTGCTACTCACATGCTCAGCCCAAAGCCTCTAAGGTCGAGCATATTGATTGCTTTTCATATGCTCCGACCAATGTCTTCAAGACCGAGCATATTGATTGCTATTCACATGCTCGGCTCAAACGCCTCCAAGGCCGAGCATATTGATTGCTACTCATATGCTTGCAAAAATGTCTCCAAGGCCGAGTATATTGATTACTACTCATATGTTCGACCCAAACATTCCCAAGGCCGAGCATATTGATTGCTACTCATATGCTCGGACCAACGTCTCCAAGGCCGAGCATATTGACTGCTACTCATATGCTCGGTCCAACGTTTCTCAGACCAAGCATATTGATTGCTACTCACATGCTTGGCCCAACATCTCCAAGGTCGAGCATATTGATTGCTACTCATGTGCTCGGGCCAATGTCTCCTAGGCCGAGCATATTGATTGCTTCTCATATGCTCGGACCAATATCTCCAAGGCTGAGCATATTGACTGCTACTTATATGCTCGGACCAACGTCTCCTAGGCCGAGTATATTGATTATATTGATTGTTTCTCATATGCTCGGACCAACGTTTCCAAGGCCGAGCATATTGATTGCTACTCATATGCTCGGACCAACGTCTCCTAGGTAGAGCATATTGATTACTTTTCATATGCTCGGACCAATGTATCCAAGGCCGAGCATATTGATTGCTACTCATATACTCGGACCAACATCTCCAAGGCCGATCATATTGATTACTACTCATATGCTTGGCCCAAACGTCCCTAAGGTCGAGCATATTGATTGCTACTCTTATGCTCAGACCAACATTTCCAAGGCCGAGCATATTGATTGCTACGCATATGCTCAGACCAACGTCTCAATGGCCGAGCATTTCGATTACTACTCACATGTTCGACCCAAACATCCCCTAAGGCCGATGATGAGAGTTATAAAATGCATCTTAACAGTACTTAATTGTTGGAATTTTAGGGTTGATCTAGGTTTTAATTGCACTTTTATACGTTAACAACTCTAAAGTATCATTCTTGGATCATTGATTTATTTCGGTGCGTTTTCAGGTACTTTAAGTCAAAAGAGGAGGAAAAGTTATCATTTCTTGAAGCACAAAGACTCGAGGTATACCAGAGTGAAGGCATGGTTGTGAAAGGCAAATGAAGAAGAATAAAACCTTGAGTGTTTGCACTGCGGCCTGAAAATATCCAAGCCTCGGCCTCCAAAACCAAGCCAAAAGAGCAAGAAAGAAGCTTCAGTGAGAGGTGCGGCCCTGATTGATGAGAGGTGCAGCCTCCAGAATTAAGAAGAAAGCTCACTGATGAGAGGTGCGACGCCCATAAGCTTGAAGAAAGCATACTGATGAGAGGTGCGGCGCCTACACGATCCCTTTCTCCGAGTTATGACCTAATTAGGACTTTAATGATTGTTTAAACCCTAAATCACCCTTGGACCTTTTGTATTATAAATAGATCTCTTAGGATTTAAGGGAAGGACATCTTTGAAATCATTAGAGGCCAGAGGCCGGGGAAAACATCATGAAGGTTGCCACATTCTCCCCCGTGGTCAACTAATCTCCAAGCAAGGCAAATGGATGAATCCCTAGGTGTAGTCGTTCTTATTTTCCATTATTGATTCAGTTGTAGTTTGGATTTATTATCAAAACATTGTATGAGTTACTCTTTAATTTAATTAGAAGATTTTTCTCTTAATCCGGTGATTGTATCTTTCTTCTCTATATAAGTCTAGTCATGCTTTTCTTATGTGACGTTGTTTGGGTATGATTGAGTCCAGTAGATTTATCTTTTAGATTTGTCCATTACTGCAATGTTGTCATTAAGGATATATTGTCGTTTCTTGATAAATCTATAGGATAGGTCATGTGTGCTTAACTTGAAAGTAAAAAGTAATTCATATTAATTACATTAGGATTTATATGTGCTTTAGTTGAATATTTGCTGATTGCTTGTTTGGGACGTGAAACTTGCAATCGAGATAAAACAATTGAATCAAGATTGGAATAAGGCAACAAATCTAGGGAGGATTCTCGGACCCTTGTTATTTATCCATTATATTTATACTACTTCACATTACTTCAATATCAAAACTCAATTTCTCTCGTTTAACTTTTATCATTCGTTTTAAGGTTTACACTTTCTCTTGTAGATTTCTTGTCTCCCTATGGAATCAACACCCCAAAGCTGTGCTACAACTACCGCTTTATACTTTGACATTAATCAAATTTTGGCGCCGTTGTCGGGGAGACGCGCTTAACTCAGGGAAGATTGTCAACTTTGAGACATAACGGTAGAAGAATTATAGATAGTTTTTATTTTCAACAGCTGTAAAGGCGGTAACTTCGTTCCTTCTTTTAGCTTGCTACATTATTTTTTTTCCTTCTTTCTTTTTATAGTATTTTTTTCATTATTTTACCCTGCATGCACAGACATAGAGATGCTTTGGGTAGATTTGCTTGTAGGCCTGTGTTAGAGTCAGAATTAAATTCTTTTGCAAATCCTTTATTTGACAATCCATCTAGTCCCGAAGAGATGAGTGAACACGAAGATCAACCCCCTAGGACCCTTCAGGATTACCTCCACCCTACACGAACAACTATACCATCATGCATCATGTTTCTAGCCAATACTCACCATCAAGCTTTTAAAATAGGGATGATACAGTTACTCCCTACGTTCCATGGCTTGGAAAATGAAAACCCATATGTGCACATTAGAGAGTTTGAGGAAATAGTTGCAACCTTTCATAGTCAAGATGCACATGATGATATCGTGAGACTCAAGTTCTTTCCTTTCGCTTCGAAGGATAGAGCTAAGAGTTGGCTATACTCACTGAGACCACGATCTATTAGGTCGTGGACTGAGATGACTCAGATATTTTTTAATAAATACTTCCCCCAACATAAGACCAGTGCTTTAAAAAGGCAAATCTCCACCTTGGCACAAAAGGATAGTGAGACTTTATATCAGTCTTGGGAGAGATTTAAGGAGTTGTTGAGTATGTGCCATCACCACGGGTATGAGAATTGGCGTTTAATGAGCCATTTTTATGAGGGACTTACATATAGAGAGCGCCAATTTGTGGACATGATGGGTAATGGTGAGTTCTTACAGAAAGATCCTGATGAGGCCATAGAATACCTCAATGAGCTTGCTGAAAAAGCTCACACTTGGACTGGACCTAGTGCTACTGAAAGCACAAATAGGTCACGACCTGTAAGGAACCCAAATGGTGGTGGAATATACCATCTTAGGGAAGAGGATAACCTAAAGTCTAAAGTCGAGATGCTCACTAGGGAATTAGATGCATTAAAGACTAAGACCTTAAAGCCAACACAAGTAGCTAATCATGCAGCGTCTTTTGGACCGTGTTTTGTGTGTGGCGGGGTAGATCATCTCGCCAAAGAATGTCTCACATTTGCGGAGATGAGAAGGATGTATGAGGAACAATGTAATGCCTTAGGTATGTACAAGAAGCCTTTTTCACCCTTCTATGATACCTATAATCCGAAGTGGCGCAATCACCCCAATCTTAGTTGGAAGTTTGAAAACTAGCTGCCTACACAACCCTCTAGATCATATCCGGCACCATATCATGCACCTGCACCTTCTAGGAGTCCTTTAAAAGAAACTTTGCATGCTTTTATTGAGGCACAGGGTAAGACTAATCAAAGGCTTGAATCTTTAATTACGCAGGTTGTTGAAGAACATAAGGATCTAAAGAGCCAAGTGTCCAAATTGATGATATCCTTGAGTGTGAATGAGCGAGATAAGTTCCTTTCCCAAGATCAGTCCACACCCCATGGTCAATACCTAGCACAAAAGAACTTGAAGGAGGTAAATGCCATTGTGACCCAAAGTGTTAAGTCATTACACATCCCCACAACAAACAAATCAGATGATCTGGATGAGAGCCACCAAGTATACATGATTGACTCACTCATGGAAAAGGTCCATCTCCTTAATCTATTGGAGTCGATCCACACCCATGGTTTCACGAGAGCATATATTGAGCCAGAATCTACAAATGTTACTGATGACATCCTTGAGGCCTCTTCAAAGCATACAAGCACCAAATTTGGCAGTGAAGTAGTTGCTGGTGCATTCAACTTATGTTTGTCTAGGAGGGAATAAGAGCATCAGACTGAAGACGTAAAACTTAGTGCTCATGGGAGGCACCCCACAGCTTATCTTTTTATTGTTTTTCATATTTCTTTTTCTTGTTTATTATTAGTATTTTGTTGTTTTCCAGTATTAACTTCGTATTTTTTTTCTTCTCTTTTCAGGGACAAAGATGAGCATTCAGTTCAAATGGTGGTGCACAATTTTCAGCTTCTGTGCACTTTTGGTTACAAAGGGAGTTTCCTTTACTCTTTCTTTTATATTGAGGTCAATGCAATTTTTAAGTTGGGGGTGGAGGAAACGTATTTCTTCTTTTTCATTGAACTGCTTGGTGTCATTTTCCCTTTTTGTTTGTTTTTAGCATGCTTGGTGTTAAGCCTTAGAGTTAATTCACATGTCAATGATATGAGCTTAATTGAGATAGCATACAACATTTAGAAAAAGTTAAATCTTGCTTCGGTTTGAGAATAATTTAAATATCAATCTTCATTTGGTTTGAAACTCTAGTTTGTGGTAAGATTGCATGATTAGTCTAAAAACATTTAGAGAAGTTTTATGTGTGATTGCTTTGTGAATACTTTTGCGGTCTCGACAAGCTCTAGAATTTATTTAATAATCACTTGAGGTGAATTCCTAGAATGCACACTACTTAGGATATGATATAGGCCATTTTTGGACCGTTTGAGCCTTTCAAACTTATCCTTGCTATATCTATCACCAGTCACCTGTTTGAGCCTTTTTCTTGAAAAAGAATTTGAGCCTTGTTTATTTTGAAAACCCATTTACTTACCCTTACGAGCCTAAAAATATTTTATCTTTACCCTTCTTTTAAAAAAACTTAGTTGTACACATCTGTTGAGAAGCACTTAAGAGGAGTAAGGATGTAAATATGAAAAAATATTACTTCAATAACCCAAGTATATTAAAGGAGATAAGTTGGGGGTTGTGGAAAAGAAATGAAAAGAAAAGAAAAGAATGAAAGAGGAGGTGAATGGTCTTATGCCAAAATAAAAAAAAAAGAAGTGAATTATGGCAAAGCAATAAGAAAAGAAAAAAAAAGTGGTGATTTATTGAGAGAAATGCTCGAAAAATGGTTGAAAATGTTAGGTGTTGAAGTAAGGTTATCTAGTGCTTAAAGTGGTTGTGTTTGAAAACTAAGAGATTGAGTTCTTTTACTTGTTGAATCCTTCCTGTTCCTTCTTAACCTCTACCTTAGCCTAACATTACAAGCTTATTTAAAGACCTATTGATCCAAGGTGGTGTGATTTTTCTACAATAGTGGAGAGTGATTTGAAAAGTGAGCCTATGGAGCTTGTTTTTGTGATTGATGTCATGCAAATTAAATATTTTAGAGGCTAAGACTTGTATTCATGAATATCATGCATAAAATCATCTGGGTGTTTGGATTAATGGATTGTGGTAAGATGGATGTTAAGAGTCGATAACAATTTTAAGATTGATGTTTGGATTACTTTTGGACTTAAGTGATATTTAATGATTCTATGTGCTGTGTATTATGTGCAATTTCTGAGACAAAAAGTGAATTGCTCTTGGTTTAACGCTAGCATTGCTTTACTTTGTTTTGATTCCTACCATAGAATTCATCCCTTGTTTTCGCTTGAATTGCTAGGGACTAGAAATAAGGTAGTTGGGGGTTGTGATGAGAGTCATAAAATGCATTTAACAGTACTTAATTGTTGGCATTTTAGGGTTGATCTAGGTTTTAATTGCACTTTTATACGTTAACAACTCTAAAGTATCATTCTTGGATCATTGATCTATTTCGGTGCCTTTTCAAGTACTTTAAGTCAAAAGAGGAAGAAAATTTATCGTTTCTTGAAGCACAAAGACTCGAGGTATACCAGAGTGAAGGCATGGTTGTGAAAGGCAAATGAAGAAGAATCATACCTTGAGTGTGTGCGCTTCGGCCTGAAAATATCCAAGCCTCGGCCTCTAGAACCAAGCCAAAAAAGTAAAAAAGAATCTTTAGTGAGAGGTGCGGCCTTGACTAATGAGAGGTGCGGCCTTCAGAAGCAAGAAGAAAGCCCACTGATGAGAGGTGCGACACCCAGAAGCTTGAAGAAAGCCCACTGATGAGAGGTGCGGCGCCCACACTATCCATTTCTCCGAGTTATGACCTAATTAGGACTTTAATGATTGTTTAAACCCTAAAACACCCTTGGACCTTTTGTATTATAAATAGATCACTTAGGGTTTAAGGGAAGGACATCTTTGAAATCATTAGAGGCCGGAGGCCGGGGAAAACATCATGAAGGCTGCCACATTCTCCCCCATGGTAAACTAATCTCCAAGCAAGGCGAAGGGATGAATCCCTAGGTGTAGTTGTTCTTATTTTCTATTATTGATTCAGTTGTAGTTTGGATTTATTATCAAAACATTGTATCAGTTATCTTTAATTTAATTAGAAGATTTTTCTCTTAATCCGGTGATTGTATCTTTCTTCTCCATATAAGTCTAGTAATGCTTTTCTTATGTGACGTTGTTTGGGTATGATTGAGTCCGGTAGATTTATCTTTTAGGTTTGTCCATTACTGCAATATTGTCATTTCTTGATAAATCTATTGGATAGGTCATGTGTGCTTAACTCGAAAGTAAAGAGTAATTCATATCAATTACATTAGGATTTATATGTGCTTTAGTTTGCTGATTGCTTGTTTGGGATGTGAAACTTGCAATCGAGATAAAACAATTGAATCAAGATTGGAATAAGGCAACGAACCTAGGGAGGATTCCCGGACCCTTGTTATTTATCCATTATATTTACACTGCTTCACATTACTTCAATATCAAAACTCAATTTCTCTCGTTAACTTTTGTCGTTCGTTTTAAGGTTTGCACTTTCTCTTATAGATCGCTTGTCTCCCTGTCGAATCGACACCCCAAAGTTGTGCTACAACTACAGCGTTATACTTTGGGCGTAATCAGCCGAGCATATTAATTGCTACTCATATGCTCGGACCAATGTCTCCCAGGCCGAGCATATTGATTGCTTCTCACATGCTCAGCCCAATGTCTCCAAGGTTGAGCGTATTGATTGCTACTCACATGCTCGGCGCAATGTTTCCAAGGTCGAGCATATTGTTTGCTATTCACATGCTCGGCCCAACGTCTCTAAGGTCGAGCATATTGATTGCTTCTCATATGCTCGAACCAATGACTGCAAGGCCGAGCATATTGATTGCTACTCATATGCTCGGATTAATGTCTCTAAAGCCGAGCATATTAACTGCTGATCATATGCTCAGGCCAAAGTCTCTAAGGCCGAGCGTATTAACTGAGGCTCATATGCTCGGACCAAAGTCTCCCAGGCTGAGCATATTGGCTGAGGCTTATATGCTCGGCCTGATATCTGCAAGGCCGAGCATATTGACTGCTGCTCATATGCTCGACCCAATATCACCAAGGCCGATCATATTAACTGCTCCTCATATGCTTTGCCCAATATCTCCAAGGCCGAGCGTACTGACTGCTGCTCATATGCTCAGCCCAATATCATGAAGGCCGAGCATATTGATTGCTGCTCATATGCTATGACCATTGTCTCCAAGGCTGAGCCCTGCCATACTTCCTTAAAGCACATAAATGTACTTAAGGAAGTGGGGGACCTTGATGCAGCCAATAAATACACCCAATAGCAAGACGACACATGGACAACCCTAGGTCAAATAACAAGATGACACGTGGACATTCCCATGTCCAATAGCGAGATGACATGTGGACAGCCCTAGGTCCAATGAGAAGATGACATATGGACATTCCCATGTCCAATAGAAAGATGACATGTGAATAGCCCTAGGTCTAATGAGCACGTGGACATTCTCGTGTCCAATAGCACGACGACGCGCGTACAACCCTATGTCCAATAGCATGAGGACACATGGACAAGCTGTTGACAACCCCACTACCGTTTCTGAACACCCTCGCACAGACTTGTAAGCATAATTCCAGGGATTACCATTCCCAGACACCCCCACACAGACCTGCAAGTGTGATTCCAGGGATCATGACCCTCCTTGGGCACCCAGCCATACCTACTGACAGAGGGATGAGATCTCCGGGATTTTCCCATCCCGACCACATGGGAAACCTCTCCTCCAAAACACTATAAAAGGATCAAGGTATGCAAGCATAAATCGATCTTCAATTTCAAGCTCATTACTGAAAACACTAGTATCGTTATTCTCTCAATTTCTCCAAAAACTTACACTGCCAAGAGCGTTAGAGTGTCTTCGGAGGCATCATGCCCCCCCTTTTCTTCCGGTGACTCTCTAGTTCACCCCTATTTCCTTGTGCAGGCCACTGAAACACCGACCTCCAACTCATCAACATATTTTAGGCATCAACAAATTGGTTATGGGTGCTGGTCAGATCTGTATTGTGAAGCTTATCAGATATTAAACTGTCAATTGGAATAAATGCATAGATACATGTATAAGTGTATGTATATGTATATTTGCCAGTACAATTGGAATACATATAAGAAGGGGCAAAAAGAAAAAGAGTAGTATCTACTAGAAATTCTAATACCAAACATCACTTTAGGCTCTGCAATGCACTTTGCATAGATCAATCTGCTGTTCATAACTTTGTCATCCACAACTTATGGAGCTATATTTCTATATCTTTCCTATCTGTGTTAAAAGAAAAAAAGGATATGTATCTTGATGGAGTACTTCGTGAAAATAGAGGGACATATGTTGGTTGGACCTATTTGTCACAAATGACAAATTTATTTGAAGTCACTTACTTCTCTGTACCTGCAATTCACTATTTCTGAGATATCCTATGATGCTTGATATGTAAAATTATGTTGATTTGATAATTAGCCTGCAACACTGTCTGGTCACAGGGTTGTATAATTGCAGGCATTTGATTTCTGGAACCTTGTGGACACGGTCATCACTAATTCATGAAAGTTTCTTCCTGCAGGACCATGGTAACCTTGGTACATTACTCAGATCAGCTATGGCCTTTAAATGGGTAAAAGATAAATGGAAAACTTAAAATGATCTTTCTTCCTTTCATCTTCTTTGAGTTATAGATATTTCCTTATTTTTGTTTATATTAGTCACTTATATGCTTTGAACTCTGTTTTGACACTCACTATTGCTTAATCTCTGATTTGTTGATATTATTATTTCGATGATGGATGTCATACAACTGCTTTTCTAATACTTTTCTAGAGAATGAATCCATCCTGCTAGCTTCAACAGTTTGAAAACTATATGAATTTCTTTCAGGTCCTTGTTTTCCCTTTAATGTCTCAGTGGGGCTCCATCTAATTATCAACACTAACAATCAGAAGGTTGCTCTTGTTGCAACCCGATAATCTGGTCGTTCTTCATATCAGATACCCTATGTGTTTGTTATCATTTATCAAGAATGCCATTATTTCTCTCATATTACCTTGCCTGTGAATTATTCTTTAACGATTTATAGCTGGGATGAAAAAGGAAAAAACTTCTAATATTAGGAAACTTTTTCTTTCAGGGTTATGTATTTCTTCTTCCTGGCTGTTGTGATCTATTCAATGAGAAAGCACTCCAAGCTAGCCGGGAAGCCTCCTTTCAGCTCCCTATAGTTTCTGGCTGCTGGTCTCATCTTGAAGCTCTAAAAGATGAATTTCAAATGAAGATGCTACCCGGCCATCCAGCGAAGAATCGAAACCTCTGTTTACACTATCTCAACGGTTTGCAGATTCTTGAGCAGATGTGCCATTGTGCTTGGTTTTGGGTAGCGAAGGGCGTGGCCTTTCAGAGAAATCTTGGCAGGTCTCTGAGCTTGTGAGCATTCCAATGGAAGGAGAATTCGAGTCTCTCAATGTTTCAGTTGCGGGTGGGATTTTCTTGTATGTGCTACATACTTATTTGATTCTTTAAACTCATTCTATTAGCTAAATAAGGACGTGAACATTGTTAGGCAAACTGAGAGGTTAATTGATGTGAATGCCATGCAGAGAAATCAATTTTTGATGATCTTTGAACAAAATGCTGCATGGGTTTTGCCAAAGCTGTGAACTAGTGACTAAATGGAATGCCTTCGACTATAAAGAATAACTGTAAAGAACCCGGTCTTACGAGTGTGGAAAATAGGACCGAGTTAGTTTGCACGCCGGTTCATAATCCATCCCAACGATGCATTCAGTTTGTACGTTGGTCACTGTTCCATCCAGACTATGCATGGCATTCCTTGTTCTTTCCATTGTGTGCAATGATACACAAATCTGAATCCAAATCCATGACAAGTCCGATCCATATCCATAATAAATCTTCTGTGTGCAATTATGCAAAACAAGTCCGGTCCATATCCATTTATTCTTTTACACCGAAATTTTCCTTTTCAATGACAATCCAATTTCCAATAAATTTTCATAACAATTTTTTTTTTTTTTTGGTTTTCCATAATTTTCCTAAGCAAAACGTATTTTTTCTAATTTCCATGACTTTTCTAGAACATACAAAATTCCATAGCAAATCAATTTTCAAGAATTTTTCATAGCAAATATAAAATTTTTTCCTAAATCAAAGCATTTTCAATGACAAAGCAATTTTCAAAAATTTTATTAGTTTTTCGCTTCACATTCCTTTAAATGTCAATGCTGGATTTACTATAACCATGCAACTTTAAGAGAAAATGAGCCATTATGACTACTTACTCTTGAAATTCAAACCTCCATCTTAGACCAACAAGATGTAGACATCCAATTATGTTGCATTTAATAAATGATAATATGTCTTCTTAGAATTCCATGGAAACATCAAAGACAATGAATTGTCATGTGTGATTGAGGTTCATTACCTGCCAAGTTCAAGTGCTTACCATGTTAAGAGCTAATTGATTCAAAAGAACAGAAGAGATTGAGAATTTGAAAATTTGATTTTGAAAAAAGATCCGTTTTCACTATTTTAAGAACCCGACTTTCGATCCAAAAAACTTGTCATCCATAAAACCTGTGAATGTGCCATTCTCCAGAATGATATATCTTTTAATTACCTTCCTTTCAATATATTATGGGCCTTAATCTGATAATGGATGAGAGAGTAATTAATTTTTACCAAAACCACTTCAAAACTGATCGGTTTTCTTGTTTTGGGTACCATTTAAAAAATGATTTAGAATTTTCAAGCAAGGTCAATCGAGTTGGAAAGTAAACCTCTGAAGCACTCCAGAAAGCCCAAAACTACCTCAAACAATAGTAAAATGAGTGACTTAGGCCTGTTCAAAGTTAGGGCAAAAAAATCTGTCTCTTTTCGTAATTAAAGTGCCATTCTCAAGAAAGATATATCTTTTAATTGCCTTCCTTGCAATATATTATGGGCCTTAATCTGATAATGGATGAGAGAGTAATTAATTTTTACCAAAACCACTTCAAAACTGATCAGTTTTTGTGTTTCGGGTACCATTTAAAAAATGATTTAGAATTTTCGAGCAAGGTTAATCAAGTTGGAAAGTAAACCTTTGAAGCTTTCCAGAAAGCCCAAAACTACCTCAAACAATAGTAAAATGAGTGAGTTAGGCTTGTTCAAAGTCAGGGCAAAAAAATCTGTCTCTTTTGTAATTAGAGTGGGAATTTTGTTGTGGAATGACCTTAAACACTTACCTATTCTCTCAAGGTTGGTCAGAGCTTGTTCTTAACCCTAACAGGACCTCCAAGACCTTATAAATATCCCTCTTAACAATGGTAGGGGATCATTTTCACCTTTTTTAAAAACTTAGAGAATTAAACCTTAATTTTTGAATTTTTGAGCTTCCGTACACCAAAACAAAAACCATAGCCTTCAAACACATATCTAACATAAAAAACAACCCTCAATCATTACCCGCTTGAGTTCTTTCATTAAAAAAGTCTAGTTCTTGAGTTCAGCCAATCATTTTTGTGACAATAAGTGACAAGCAATGCCCAAATCATTCATCAATCAGACGTAATACAATTGACGTCTTCTCAAGAGTTCTAAGGAGACAATCACCTGCTTTCAAGGTAGAGGATGAGTTTTCTATTCTTAAATATTACATAATAATTCTTTAGGTGGATCCAAGAAGAGAATTTATTAAGCTCTGTGAGAGTTTTACGCACAATCAAGGTACAACTCAAGTATTCTTTCCTGTATTTATCTATTTTCATCTTCATGATTTAGAATAAGTGTGATTGCAAAACATTGCTCAAGTGTTCTTTCAATTTGAAATTTATTGAATTGCATGTTTAAATAAAAAACTCAAGACTTGAAGGTAGCATTGTGAAGTACCAATCTGAAGCCACTTTAAAGTGGTGCCACCAGCTGGGCATCATTTTGAAGTGTGAAGTGGTGCTTAGAGTCTTGCACCACTTTAAAAAGTGGCACCTATGATCTATTTCATCCATTTTCGTTCTTTAGTTTTTGATTTGATTATTTGATTTGTTTGATTGTTTGTGTCTTCTAACACATGTTCATGCTTCATATGACATCTATAAACTATATAATTATATGATTTAGGATTCATCATGCATTAGTTAATGTTATTTGATCATCTATGAGTCTAGGTTTGATTGTATGCCCTCACATGCTTTCCTTGCCTTGATTAATTTGTAAATCGTTATCATGCCGCTTTCTTGGATTATTATGATGATATGAACATGTGAAGTTTATGTATTTATTATCTTTTCATGTTTGTATGCTTATTTGATGTTCAAGTTTAATCTAGGTTTTCCCTTGACGCTCCTATGTTTGTTTGAGTTGATTTCTTGCACACACATGTTTTAATTGAGTGATTTGAGTTGAGAAAGTTTTTGTTTTTGTATGATTAACATGCTTGCCTTTGCTTGAATGATCAATCACATACTTGCTAGTTCTTCTATGATCTCACATGATGGTATGGTTGTTCTTATGAGTCCACATCTTGTTTTGCTATACTGTCATATGATTTCTATCCACAATTGGTATGAAATAGCTACTGATTTTCTCTTGTATCATTTGTTATACTTGCTACTTGAATGATAACATGTTTGGTTGTTCGCTTATATTTCTTAAACTCTCTTGGTTTTGATTGTTTATGCCTATGCTTTCATTGCCATGCAATTTTCCATGTTAGCCATGGGATTAAGATTGATTTATTAAGATTATTAGTTGTGGTCCATGTGTGTGATGATCATGATTCATTATTTTCCTCATTCAAATTCCTTAATTCGTGTTTGCGCTTGGTCGTCATTTATTTTATCTTTTACTTGTTTTATTCACTTATTTCCATATTCTCACATTATTTACTTATTTTCTTTTCCGTTCAAGTTATTTTAATTGTTGAAATGTAAGCCATGGTTAGACATCTTTTTGCTTATTTTCTTTTCCGTTCAAGTTATTTTAATTGTTGAAATGTAAGCCATGGTTAGACATCTTTTTGCTCTTTATTCACTTTCCTTTAAGTCACTTTCATTTATAACATTTATTCAATTTTAGGATGTAAGTTGTGGTTTGGCACTTTTATTTACCTATTTAGGATGAAATCACATTTTATTTTCTCGCATATTTATTTTCAATATATTTGCTATGGATGGATGCATGTTATACCTTGTCATTGAATGCTCATAACTTGTGTGTGACTCCATAGTCATTGTGTGCTTGCTTAATAACCTAAATTAAAGGAAAACAAATTGTTGGCAATTAATCAACATAAAAAAAATCTATTTGAAATGCAAGAGTAAGGCTAGGCTCCTTGAGGCCTAGGTGTGTGTGGAATGCTCACTTGTGACATTTTCACAATGTACCCAATCTACAGACCCACGAATCTTGACCTATAATTGACCATTGATTAAAAGGTTCTTGGCCCTTAAAACCAAGTTTCGACTCACTGACGTGATTATCCGCCAATGGTATTGTGTCATTGGTATGCCCTTCATAATTACCTTTTTGGATAGTCCATTGAGGAGAAGTTATGTCACTTTGGATTGTCTCTTTCGTGTTTTGAGTTGTGACTTTGAGGTAATATCTTGTATCCCACATCTAGCAAATATTTGGGCATTCATATAAACTTCACTAGACACAAGTGTCAGTCATTCTTAAAAGTGCTTAACAAACTCTCATCAAGACTGACTGGCTGGAAACCTCAACTTTTATCTCTCGTTGGCATAATCATCTTGATCAAGTCCACTCTTGCTTCCATTTCTATCTATGAAACGAGTTGCATCAAATTTCCTAAGTATCTTTTTGATAAGTTCGACCAACTGGTTATCAATTTCTGGTGGGGACAATTGGAAGTAGAGAGAAAGTTGCACATGGTTGCAAGGGAAGTCCTCTAACTCCCCCAAAAAGGGTAGATTAGGAATTAGAGAATTCTTGAGTATGCACACAACTCTCATTTCTAAACATGCTTAGTGTATCCACATCTCTAGTTCTTTTCCCCTTTTAACTAGAATTAAGTAAAAGTACGTAAAAAACAAGGATATTTTGACATGTCAACAAAAAGTTCAAATTCATGTGTTTGGAAAGGAATTCTCAAAGGTTGTGATCTTCTCCTTCGAGCTTTTTCAAAAAATGATAGAAACATAATTACAAAGACTACTAGGAGGATAATGAACTTACTTTTAAAGGAAACTACACTGACATTGTAACCTCGAGGCTGGTTTGTACATTTAGGAATGGAGGAAATTACTTGATGAAGTTCGGTTAATGCTCATGCCAATAAGGTTTGCTCTTTCTCAACTATTTTTTGGAAACATCTGTGGAAACAGAAAGTCCCTTGTAAGATTTTGATTTTGTTATGGAAATTATGTATTCACTATCTTCCTCTAGGTGATGAATAGGCTCATCACAATATGAGAGAAAATCATAACTGTCCGTTGTATAATGAGGAGACTGAATCAGTTAACCATCTATTTCTCCAATGCTCTTTTTCTAGAGTAGTCTAGTTTGCGTTTGCATTGGATTGGAAAACATCCTCATTAAGACCAACAGATGTGATCTTGTTTCTAAAAGACTCGTTTTCCCAAAAAATTTATGCATCTTCTAACCTCTCTCCAGTTGGTTCATTTTAGTTACACTTTTTGGCACCTGTGGAAGCATTGAATGATAAGTTTGATAAGGAAAAAACCTAATCCGATGCAGGTTGTTCTTCAAAACAAAGACAATGCTACCATATAATGAAATGGTTGGCAAAAACACACTTCTGAAAGTTGGACTCAACAAGATCAACCTCCACTTAATGTTACCTAGCTTATGTTTTGTGTTTTATCTCTTTCCCTTTCACTTTGTGTTGTCTATTTGTTTACAATAAAAAAATAAAAAGCCATAGGCATTAACCCAGTGCGTTTAGCCAAAACCACTTCATTAGCTTATTTCATATTTTTGATTTTTTCATGAGAGTTTTGAATCATGTAATTTCTATTCATGGAAGTTTATTTGTTATCAATCAATCAATGATTTCAAACAATCAATCATGGGACAAACTTGATAATTTCATAATTTTATTCAACCAGCCAAGTTTCAAGAAAATCATCAATTTGAGGAGTTTTATGTTCAATTAATCAATTATATAACTCATTCATTTGATCCTTCAAGTGGTTTTCCAATCAAGTAATCAATTATCAATAATTAAGTCAATTTCAAAATTTTATTCATTTAATCAACAAAGATACTAGTTTATCACGTCCTTTTAGCACACAATATGTATGTGTGTGTATATATATACACACACACACACACATATATGTATATATTATTTCATTCAAGTATGCAAGCTTATTTATTGATTTTTAAATGCTTATGCAAAACAATCCCTCAATTTACTTCACGAAGGCAAATATTAAACAAGCATTTCTCAATTAATTCATGAAATCTATGTCGAATCAATGAACAAATATTTAATTTCAATTGTGACCTCAAAAAAGTAACCAATCATGGCTTTAAGAAGGTATCTTAAAACGTGGCTCCAAATGAACGACCTCATGGCTTCAAGAAACGAAAAATTGTGGCCTAAAAGGGTGACCTCAAATCGTGGCTCTAAAAGGACGACCAATCATAGCTCCAAAAAGAACGATATCAAAGCATGACTCTAATAAAGCAATCAATCATAACTCACAAGGGTGATATCAAAACATGGCTCATGAAGGAGCGACCAATAATGGCCCCCAAAAAGGGTAATCTCAAAGCATAGCTCAAAAGAGCGACCAATCATGGAATCAAAAGCGTGATCTCAAATCGTGTCTCATAAAGGAGTGATTAATCATGGCCCTAAAAAGGGTGATCTCAAAATGTAGCTCAAAAGAATGATCAATCATGGATTCAAAAGGGTGATTCAAATCGTGGCTCACAAAGGAGCGATCAATCATGGCCCGAAAAAAGGGTAATATCTAAACGTAGCTCAAAAGAGCAACCGATCATGGACTAAAAAGGGTAATCTCAAAGTGTTTCTCACAAAAGAGCGACCAATCATGGCTCAAAACAGAGATCTCAAAGCATGGCTCATAAATGAGTGACCAATCATGGCCCAAAAGGGAGATCTCAAAGCATGGCTTACGAAGGAGTGACCAATCTTAGTCCAAAAAAAAAAAAAAAACGATCTCAAAATATAACTCTAAAAGAGTGATCAATTGATTTTTTTTTTTTTTTTTTGTAAATAAAATTATTTCTATATCAAACAATTTTCATATCCATTTTTTACTTATTTCAACCAAGTTATGAAAAATCATCTTCAAAATTTCTGTCAAGCATTTGATCGTATTCAAAATTTTCAATCAAGCATTCAATCGATCAATTAATCAATCAATCACCTCATCATGCCCCTAGTTATGATTATACTAATGCCTAAATGCAATTCTATACTGAGCTAATACGAATATGTGTACCCTTAGTATCAAATGCATTCAATCTATAGTGGAATGCAACAAATGATAACTCGACATATTACCTTTTGAAATGTTGTTCATGCGTTAATTCCATATGAACATTTAACCAACAGTTGGCATTTTATTGTCTCAAAATTCATTGACACTTCCATGGAGAAAAAAATTTATCTTGAAAATTTTTTCAACTAGAACAATCTCATGGGTTGGTAAGAAGTAGCTTAGAGAAAAACTTTGGATTAAGACTCTTAACATCACTGTGAGGCCCGGTTCCTAATTGAAGTATTTTAATTTTTAGTGTTTCGTTTCAACGCATTTTCGGCGTACTTGATTAGTTGTGAGTTATAGTTAATTACTATTGGGATTTGTGAAACTTGGGACCAAGAAAATAAAATTTAATTTTAGTAATGAAACCATATTTTGAAAGAAATTTTGAAAAAAAAGGATTGAAAGAGTAGTAAAATAAGTGGATAAATTTTTAGTTTTTAAATTGTAGAAGGGTAAAATGTGGTTGAAGCAATAAGTAAAAGGGTGTGTGTGCAATTATGGGAGAGTTTGGATATAAATAGGGGAATAAAATCAGTTTTTTCTCTTAGAAGGGTCTAGAGAGAGAGAGAGAGAGAGAGAGAGGGAGGGAGAGAAGGAGAAGAAGAGGAAAGAAAAAGCAGAAAGGAGAAAGGAAAAAGAGAAGGAAAAGGGATGAAGATTTTTTTGACAAATCAAGGTAAATTCTTGTTTTTTTTTTCTTTGCTTCTAATATATCAAGCATGCTTATTAAACTAGATATTTGAGTTTTTATGATTTGAATTAGGTGAATTGATTAAGAAAAGTTTGAAGAAATGTTATTTAAAGAAAAATGGGTTTTTGAACAAACTTATTGATTTAAGGAGTTGTGAATTCATTTCTTTTTATGGGTGATGTAAAATTTTGATCATTAACTCTCAAGAAATCGCATTTCAAAAGATTTGGGTGTTTAATGAAGGACCAAAAGGTTTTTGTTGGAAATCACTTTGACAAGATGCCCAGGTGGTGATCTTCAAAACACCTAAGTCTAGAATGACTTGTAAAGATTTGGAATGGAAAACAGGAACAAAAATCAAAGAAAGAAAGAAGACAAGCGATTTGTTATCGAGGTTCGGCAATAGCTTACGTCCCCATGAGTTCCTCTAAACTCTTTGCACTAAATCAATGGTTCTTTACAATACAACAACCCTTTCCAAGAAACCTTAAGTTCTTGAAGAAACCAAGAAGAGAAGAAAGAAGATGATAAAAACTATTACAATGCTCTCTATCAAATCTATACTACTCTCTCTTTACAACCAGCCTCACTACAATGAGTCCCTCTTGTGTTTTGTGTCTTTACACTCTCTCACAATTCTCTCTTGTATGTCTGTCACATTTCCTAAAGCCCTAGAGGGTGATCTATTAACCAAGTATGCAGCTGTAGCCAAAGCTTCTCCCCAAAAATATTTTGGTAAATCGGATCCTATTAACATGCACCTAACCTTTTCCATAAGGGTTCTATTCATCCTCTCATCAACTCTATTTTTTTGAGGCGTTTTTACAACCGTTCTATGTCTTAGAATTCCATTTAATTCACATAATTTATCAAAATCCTTATTGCAAAATTCTAATCCATTATGGGTTCGTAAAGCCTTAACTACCCTACCCATTTGAGTCTCCAGCAATTTCTTCCACGCAACAAATTTATTCAAGGCATCTGATTTATTTTTAAGTAAATAAACCCACACTTTTCTTGAATAATCATCAATTAAAGACAGAAAGTAAAAGTTACCTCCCTGTGTTGGTGTTCTTGCTGGTCCCCAAAGGTCTGAATGAATGTAGTCAAGAATGCCTTTAGACTTGTGCACTCCGGTGTTGAAGTTAACCCGGTGTTGCTTCCCAAGAATGTAACTCTCATAGAAATCCAGTTTCTCTACTTTGTCTCCTCCAAGTAGACCATCCTTGCTAAGAACTTATAGGCCTTTTTCACTCATATGTCCCAAGTGAGTGTGCCAAAGGGCTGCCCTATCCACCTCAGCCATCAAGCTTGCTGCTTGATCATTAATTTCTGTCTCTCCGATTATCTCATAGAGTCCATCGTTTCTTACTACTTTGATCACTACCAAAGATCCCTTGGTCACCTTGATCTTTCCTCCCTCTACTTTGCAAGAATACCCCAAAGAATCCAGCTGCCCTAATGAGATCAAATTTCTCTTCAAATCTAGAAGATACCTCACATTTTGCAGTAGCCTTGTGACTCCATCAAACATCCTCAACTAGATGTCTCCTATCCCCCTCACTTGGCAAGAATTGTCATTCCCCAAGAAGACCCTTACATCATTGATCTCCTTGAAATTCTTGAACCATTCCTTGTGAAGGCACATGTGATAAGTGCACCTAGAATCCAGAGTCCACTTCTCACTGCCTTACCTCCTGCTCACATTTGAGCACACAACAAGCACATCATCTTGCTGTTCTTCTTTGGCAACCGAAGCCTCTCTATTATTGGTATAGCTTTTTCTCTCATCCCACATCTTCTTCTTGCAATCTTTCTTGAAATGGCCCTCTTTGTTGCAGTAGAAGCATCTCTTTCTTCCTCCAAGTCTTGTCTTGGAATAAGATCTCCAATGGTTCTGCCCTCAACCTCTTGATTTCTCCTAGTAGTTGCCATGAGTGCTACTGCCATTCTGAGTTGCTGGCCTTCCTCTTATGAACAACCTTTCTTCACTTAATGCCTCATTCATCTTGGCTTTGAAATCATAAGCCCTTAGGGCATTGATCACAATCTCCTTGGTTAAAGTATCTCTTCCATACTCAATAACATTAATCAGATTATCAAAGTAATCAGGAAGAGAGTTTAACAACATAACAGCCAATTGTTCATCCGGGAATTTAATACTACAACTAGCCAAATCTTGAACTAGTTTATTAAAGACATCAAGATTATCTTGCAACTCTTTATCAGGATCCATTTTAAAAGTAAAGATTCTTTTAAGAAGATAAATCTTGTTAGGGAGAGTTTTGGTAAGAAACAACTCATTTAGTTTCTTCCATATGATAGCCGGATCTTCCGAGTCTCCACACTCCATTGTGACACTTTCCGACATGTACAAGAAAATGGTGCTGTAAACCATCTTCTTCATTTTAATCCGCTGGTCCTCCGTGATACTTACTGGAAAAGCATCATCTTCTCTAATAGTCAAGTCCACTTTCTGTTGCATAAGAACAGCCTTGATCTTCCGCTTCTATAGGGAAAAATCTCCCTTTCCATTAAACTTCTCAACAACGAAATTTGAAGCCATCTTTACGGATAAGATCCCAGATGTATGCAATACCTATAAATGCTTTCTTCAACCTCAAGAACACGATCAAAGATGGATCTTAACACCATTCTTGAATCACTCTCAAGAACACGATCTAATGTTGATCTTTACTCCGTTCTTGAATCACCCAAGAAGTTCTTTGATTCTTGGAGTCTTGGCCCTGTCACCTTCTTGTTCTTGCTCCAACACCTGACTGTACTAGCTTTGATACCATTGTTGTAAATCACCTTGACAAGATGCCCAAGTGGTGATCTTCTAAACACCAAAGTCTAGAATGACTTGTAAAGATTTGGAATCGAAAACAGGAACAGAAATCAAAGAAAGAAAGAAGAAAAGCGATTTGTTATCGAGGTTCGACAATATCCTACATCCCCGTGAGTTCCTCTGAACTCTCTACACTAAATCAATGGTTCTTTACAATACAGAAACCCTTTCCAAGAAACCTTAAGTTCTTGAAGAAACCAAAAAGAGAAGAAAGAAGATGATAAGAACTATTACAATGCTCTCTATCAAATCTATACTACTCTCTCTTTACAACCAGCCTCACTGCAATGAGTCTCTCTTGTGTTTTGTGTCTTTGCACTCTCACATAATTCTCTCTTGTATGTCTGTCACTCTTTACAATTGATCTCAAATTATGTCACAATATTGATGAGAATGAAGCTAGGTGACCCTTTATACAGTGCACCAACTTCTTGTCCAATCTTGAGAGTCAATCTCCACCCTTAGATCTTGATGACCACTCAACCATGGTCCTTGATCAATCCTTAGTGATCCTATGCATTTTGGACATGTCTCCACATACTTAACAAAGGCTGAATCAAATGGACTATGTGTGCCTTCAAGGTACGGCTTGAAACAGGGCACACTTGCTGCCACTCTGTGTGCCGGGGCCTGGTGTAGGGTGCGCTGCAGCCTGGTCTTCCTCCAGCATTCCTCCATGCTGCGTGTTACGGCTTGGATAATTCTGGCCTACGGCCCGACCTGATGCACATACTTTCCAGCTTGTGTGCTTAGGTGCACACACTAGTGTGCCTACCTTTGCCTTGCTCCAAGATGCCGCGCACACTTATGTGCACTTCTTTAACATGCTGAAATTTATTCTTCCAACCTTGGTTTAGACATTAACCTTGTTTAAGCCATTTTTAAACCTTATACATATATCAACAGTTATGGAAAGGAAAAAGGTGGATTTTCGTGCATTTTTTAGGCTTCAATCTTCATGACAGTCGACTATGACAATTGCACAATCAACTATGTAAGAGGTAGATACCTCTGGTCTTCAACACAGTTGTTGAGAATTTGTCAAAGGATTAAACATTTGAAGAGTTCAGCATTAGGTCTGGTTGTGCGCCGCAGCCTCCAGCATGTCTGGGAGTTCAGCTCATGGTGTCCATGCCGTAGCCTCCAGCAAGGCACCGAGTTCTCAGCCTCAGCATGCCCTGTTCCAAGCCTCAGCATGAAGGCACACCTGATGCTTTTTTCAGCACTCTTCTCCTAGTGTATGAGGCTTGATTCAAATGCACAAGATCACTTAGACTTGTTGGAGGGCTATGATTGATTGGTCCTCAAGATCTAAGGGTTGAGATTGACTTCAAGATTGGTTCAAGAAGTTGGTGCACTATATAAAAGGGTTTTCTAGCTTCAATCACGACACAATACAATATACAAGATCATCATACAAGAGAATTCAAGTGCAAGTGTGATAGTGCAAAGACACAAAACACAACAGAGGCACTAAAATAGATCTCATTCAAGAGTGGCTGGGATTGAGAGAGAGAGCATACAAGAAGAGGGGTTCAAGGGCTTTGTAATTAGAATTTTCTTGGGAAAAATTCCAAGGAAACACTTAGTTCTTATCTCTTTCTTTTCTCTTCTTTCATATATCAAGAATAAGAGGATTCTTGAGGAGGTATTGCAGTATTTGTAAGAACTCATTGATTTAGTGCAGAGAGCTCAGAGTAGCTCACGAGGACGTAGACATTTGCCAAACCTCGATAAATCTTTACTTGATTGCTGTATCTGTTCATTACAAGTGATTATAGACTTAGGTGTTTGGAAGATCACCACCTGGGCATCTTCAAGGTGATTTCCAACAGTGGTATCAGAGCTTGTATAGCTGGGTATCAGAGCAAGGCGACAAGAATCAAAGGTCAACTTCTTGGGTGATTCAAGAACGGTGCTGGGATCAAGATCTGATCGGGTTCTTAAGGGTGATTCAAGAACGGTGCTGGGATTAAGATTTGATCATGTTCTTGAAGTTTAGAAGTTGGAAAGCAATTGTGGGTGCTGCTTAAATCTTGGAATTTTCTCCACAAGATGGTTTCAAATTTTATTGTTGAGAATTTTGATGTAAAGTGAGACTTTGCCCTTTGGAAGTGGAAGATCAAGGTTGTTCTTATGCAACAAAAGGTGGACTTGGCGATTGAAGAAGATGACACTTTTCCAATAAGTATCACGGAGGTCCAGCAGAATGAGATGAAGAAGATGGCGTATAACACCCTCTTTCTGCACATGTTGGATAGTGTCACAAGTGAGTGCGGAGACTTGGAAGATCCAGCTATCATATGGAAGAAACTAGATGAGTTGTTTCTTATCAAAACTCTCCCTAATAAGATTTATCTTCTTAAATGAATCTTTGCTTTTAAAATGGATCCTAATAAAGAGTTGCAAGATAATCTTGATGTGTTTAATAAACTAGTTCAAGATTTGGCTAGTTGTAATATAACATTCCCGGATGAACAATTGGCTATTATGTTATTGAATTCTCTTCCTGATTATTTTGAAAGTTTGATTAATGCTATTGAATATGGAAGAGATACACTAACCAAGGAAATTGTGATCAATGCTATAAGGGCTCATGATTTCAAAGCCAGGATGATGGAAACATCAAGTGGAGAAGGGCTGTTAATTAGAGGAACGCCATCAACTCGGAATGGCAGTAGCATCCATGGCAACTACTGGGAGAAATCAAAGGGTAGAGGGCAGAGCCATGGGAGAGCACACTCCAAACCAAGATTTGGAGAAAAAAGATGCTACTACTGCAATAAGGAGGGTCATTTTAAGAAAGATTGCAAGAAGAAGTTGTGGGATGAGAGAGGAGGAAGCCATACTAAGAATGGAGAGGCTTTGGTTGCCAAAGGAGAACAGCAAGTGATGTTCTTGTTTTGTGCTCAAATGTGAGCATGAGGCAAGGCAGCGAGAAATGGATCTTGGATTTTGGGTGCACTTATCACATGTGCCCTCACAGGTATTGGTTCAAGAATTTCAAGGAAACCAATGATGGAAAATTTTTCTTGGGGTATGATACTTCTTGCCAAGTGAGGGAGATAGGAGACATCCAATTGAGGATGTTTGATGAAGTCACAAGGCTGCTGCGGAATGTGAAGTATCTTCCGAATTTGAGAAGAAATTTGACCTCATTGGGGCAGCTATATTCCATGGGGTACACATATAAAGCAGAGGGAGGAAAGATCAAAGTAACCAAGGGGTCTTCGATAGTGATCAAAGTAGCAATAAAGGATGGTCTGTATGAGATGATCGAAGAAACAGAAATCAAGGATCAAGCAGCAAGCTTGATGGCTGAGATGGATAAGGCAGTACTTTGGTACAATCGCTTGGGACATATGAGCAAAAAGGGGCTGCAAGTTCTCAGCAAGAATGGTCTACTTGATGGTGACAAGGTAGAGAAACTTGATTTCTGCGAGAGTTGCATTCTTGGGAAGCAACATCGGGTCAGCTTCAACACTGGAGTGCACAAGTTTAAGAGCATTCTTGACTACATTCATGTGGATCTTTGGGGACCAGCAAGAACACCAACACAGGGAGGTAATTGTTACTTTCTTTCTTTAATTGATAATTATTCAAGAAAGGTTTGGGTTTATTTGCTTAAAAATATATCAGATGCTTTGAATAAATTTGTGGTGTGGAAAAAGTTGCTGGACACTGCAACGAGTAAGGTAGTTAAGGTGTTAAGAACCGATAATTGCTTAGAATTTTTTAATAAGGATTTTGATAAATTCTGTGAGTTAAATAGGATTCTAAGACATAGAACGGTTGTGAAAATCCCTCAACAAAATGGAGTTGCTGAGAGGATGAATAGGACCCTTATGGAAAAGGTTAGGTGCATGTTAATTGGGTCCGGTTTACCGAAATGTTCTTGGGGGGAAGCTGTGTCTACTGCTGCATATTTGGTTATTAGATCACTCTCTAGGGCTTTAAACTTTAAGACTTCCAAGAAGATGTGGAGTGGGAAACCCCCTGAGTTAAGCAACTTTAGGACTTTTGGATGTGCTGCGTTTGCGCATCAAAAGGATGATAAACTTAGTCCAAGGTCTAAAAAATGTGTGTTTCTAGGGTATGGTGATGGGGTTAAGGGATATAGGTTGTGGTCCTTAGAGCCTAAAAGGACTAAACTCATAATAAGTAGGGATGTCATTTTTAATGAATTGTTATTTCTCTATTTGGAGAAAAACTAATCTTGCAGGAGATAGTGGGCAAACCAGCCCGATATTTGTGGAGCATAGCATCAAGGAAAATTCAGTTCAAGTAGAGCAATGAAGGCAAGAGGGTTCAGACCAGGTAGAGCCCATTGATGAAGGCCAAGCTCAAGACACTCAAGAGGAGGTTGAACTAGAAGGGGATGATGTAGCAAATCAGAATGATTATTAGCTCACAAGAGACCAGGAAAAGAGGGCGGTCAGACCACCTTTGAGATATGGTTTTGTGGATGCTAATGTAACAGCTTCTTATTCACAAGGAGGGGTTGAACCAGAAACTTACATGAATGCCATGGAATGTAAGGATTCGTCAAAATGGAAGCTAGTTATGGAGGAAGAAATGTATTCTTTGAGGAAGAACAACTTTTGGGAATTGGTGCCCAAACCAGAAAAACAGAGAGTTATGGATTGTAAGTGGATTTACAAGATCAAAGAAGGGAACACTCCAGGGGATGAAGTCCGGTATAAGGCTAGGCTGGTGGCGAAGGGTTCACACAAAGAGAAGGCATAGATTTCACCGAAATATTCTCACCAGTTGTGCAATACAAGATGATAAGGATAGTGTTAGCAATGGTGGTCCAATTTAATTGGGAAATCAAGGAAATGGATGTGAAGACAACATTCTTACACAGAGAGCTTGATGAAACCATCTACATGAGGCAACCCGAAGGCTATAAGGAAGGAAAGCAGGGAGATTTAGTGTGCCAGTTGAAGAAATCTCTCAATGGCCTGAAGCAATCACCTCGACAATGGAATAAGAGGTTCGATTCCTTTGTAACTAGCTTGGGTTACATGAGGAGCTACTATGATTCGTGCTTGTACAATAAGGGGCACAAGGTGGAGGAAATGGTGATTATCCTCATATATGTCGATGATATGATGTTGGTTGGGAACAACAGGGAGAAGATAGAAAAGTTGAAGTCTCAACTCAGTTCGGAGTTTGAGATGAAGGATCTTGGCTATGCATAGAAGATCCTTGGGATGAGTATAATCCGGGAAAGGGAGAGAAACAGATTGAAGATTTCTCAGACTTCCTACATAGAAAAGATGATATCTAGGTTTTCTATGGAAGATAGCAAACCAGAGAAGGTTCCCCTTGATGGTCATTTCAAGTTCTCTAGCAATCAATGTCCGAGAACGGATAAGGAGAAGAAAGAAATGGAAAAGGTCATTTACTCTAGTGCGGTTAGATTTGTAATGTTCACCATGGTAAGCACTAGACCTGACATTGCTCATGCAATAAGTGTCCTCAGCAGGTTTATGAGTAATCCTAGAAAGGAGCATTGGTTTGGGATGAAGTGGCTGTTGAGGTACTTAAAGGGAAGCCCAGACGTGGGGCTGGTTTATGAGAAGACAGGTAAGTCCATTTGTCTTAAGGGTTATGCTGATTCAGACTATGAAGCAGACCAGGATAAAAGAAGATCGATTACCTCATACTTCTTCAACTTAAACGGATGTTGTATAAGTTGGAAGGCTCAGTTGCAGCCAGTGGTAGCACTCTCAACAACCGAGGTTGAGTACATAGCGGCAACGGAAGCCATCAAGGAGGCTATGTGGTGCAAAGGGTTGTTGGAAGAGTTGAAGGTCCTAAAAGAGCAGATGGTGGTGTATTTGGATAGCCAAACGGCGTTGCATTTGTGAAAGAATTCGGTGTTCCATGAGAGGACAAAGCATATGGATGTTCGGTATCATTTCATTCAGGAAAATGTTACGGAAAGATGAATTCATATGGACAAGGTGGCCACGGAAGAAAATCCTGCAGATTTAGGTACTAAAGTTTTACCTCTAAGTAAGTTCAATCATTGCCTTAGACTTCTTAGGATTGGAGTCGGTTGATATGGTGACTCAAGTTGAGTTTGGATCCTGAGTTCTTTGCATAATGGGTTCGGGTTTAATTGCTTTGACAAAGGTAGAGATTTGTTGGGAATTTGTCAAAGAATTAAATAGTTGAAGAGTTCAGCATCAGGTCTGGTTGTAGGTCGCGGCATCCAGCATATCTGGGAGTTCAGCTCAAGGTGTCCGCACCGTGGCCTCCAGCAAGGCACCAAGTTCTGAGCCTCAGCATGCCCTGTTCCAAGCCTCAGCACGAAGGCACATCTGATGCCTTTTTTCAGCACTCTTCTCCTGGTGCGTGGGGCTTGATTAAAACGTACAAGATCACTTAGACTTGTTGGAGGGCTATGATTGATTGGTCCTCAAGATCTAAGGGTTGAGATTGACTTCAAGGTTGGTTCAAGAAGTTGGTGCACTATATAAAGGGTCATCTAGCTTCAATCATGACACAATACAATATACAAGATCATAATACAAGAGAATTCAAGTGCAAGTGTGAGAGTACAAAGACACAAAACACAAAAGAGGCACTAGAATAGATCTCATTCAAGAGTGGCTGGGATTGAGAAATAGAGAGAGCATATAAGAAGAGGGGTTCAAGGGCTTTGTAATTAGAATTTTTTTGGGGAAAATTCCAGGGAAACACATAGTTCTTATCTCTTCTTTCATATATCAAGAACAAGAGGGTTCTTGAGGAGGTGTTTTTGTATTTGTAAGAACTCATTGATTTAGTGCAGAGAGCTCAAAGTAGCTCAAGGGGGCGTAGACATTTGCCAAATCTTGATAACAATTGCTTGTGTTCTTTCTTTGCTTGATTGCAGTATTTGTTCATTACAAGTCATTCTAGATTTGGGTGTTTGAAAGATCACCGCATGGGCACCTTTAAGGTGATTTCCAACAACAATCAACTGTGCAATTGGATAGTCGACTGTGCTATCTTCCTGAAACCTTTATAGTTGACTGTGCATCTAGACAGTCGATTGTGTAGCCCTATATTTAGATTTTTACATTTTGATTTCTTATTTTTCTTGAATTCTAAGTCCTTGAGGGTCGCTTATTGAGTTAGTTGAGATTTTTAAAGATTTAACTTGAATAAATATTTTCTAATTATCTATGTTTTGGTTGTTGAAAATAAATGATGTTTCGTTAGGATTATTTAAAGATCGATCAAGAGGCAAGGAAATGATTCGAAACTAAGCTTGGTTCTAAAAGGTTAGTGATCTAGTAAGCGTTGTAAATTATACAAAAAAAATAAAAGGTTAAAAGTATATAAATATAAATGTGTGTGGAGTTTTTAAGAATAATATTATGAGGTTTGTTTATATGTAAAGACACAGAAGTATAAGAAATAAGCCTAGTTACGTTATGATGTACTTCGAGGATAGATAGTGATAGTAATGACTTCGTAAATGATTAAGGGGTTATAAAGGATGCTATTATATTTACATATATATAAGTAGATGTATAGAAAACATGTGTGATCAGATCATGATATGTTTTGGGATGAGTTATTGAGATATAAATGTACATGAGATAAGTTTAGAAATAATTGATGTAATTGTGATTAAGAAATTGTGATGTATATAGTTGTAATGAAAAGAATTAATGATTTGTTATGATTTGGTGATGCGAATGATTAATGATTGCTTGCTTTCATATTATTTCATTATAAATGCATTTTTCATTATAACAATTTCTTGAAGGTAAGTTTTTGAGGGGCGAGTGATGAGTGAGGCTAGTAGGTCTCTTCCCATAAGGGGGGGTGTAAGGGTACCGAAGGATATTGGACGTACAAGACCCCACCCAAAAATGGGTGAAGGGACATTCATTTGGAAATGTTATGTCATACCAGTATATGGAGAGACATCCTAGTTATGGTAATATTAGCCTAGTGAGGGGCGATGATTTGATAGTACATTGTATTGCTCCGCACTATATAGCATTGTATCTTATTGCATTCATTCCATGGAAAATGGAAATTATTTCCCAATGAGGGGTGTATGTTATGATTGTGGTGAAATTATGGCCTATGAAGGGCATGTGATGTGAATTTAAGAATTTTGTATGAATGTTGCACATGAGTGAATGCCTTATTATTATGTGTGTATGGTTCAGTTATGGATTGCGAAATACATGATAAATTTGAAAGTATCAATAGTATTATAAAGATTGTTCTTTTGTTCTAAGAATTGAGAAAGTTAAACTAAAAGGTAAGTAAAAATCTTAATATATTTAAAATTATGAAAAAAGAATATTACAACAAGGTTTTAAAGTAAGATAAAAGTTCCAAAACAATAACTTCTAGTACTGTGAAGTCTCACTGAGCTTTTTAGCTCACCCCTCCCTTTTTACTAACTTTTTAGGTTAGTACTAGAAGACTTATGGTCAGAGTTGAATGGATTCTTCGTTCATGGCATCTTTATCTTTTGGATCATTTAGAAGTCGAAGTCCTTGTTGGTTCAGTTTTACAAAAGTGTATAAGTTTGTTGTAATAATAGATGTTTCTTTCTACTTATATCTTTTAAAAAAAAAATCATAAGAGTTGGTTTATTGTATCAAAAAGGTGTTATATATTTGGACACTCGTATTGCATGAAATGTGATATTGGGAAAAGTTTGTTGTTTGTAATGTAAACCTTGTATGTTTGCATACAAGTTGGGTGCTCGAAGCTAAAAAGTAATGATACAAACTCGGGTATGACCCACCCGAGGATGGGTCTTACATTTTTGGTATCAAAGCTTTAGGTTTAAGGTCTTGTAGACTTTATTTGCATGGTGCATGGTACATTTAGTTGTTATAAAAAGTCGATTGTGTAGAGTTAAGGAGGATGTCGTTTAGGAGTTGAAACCAATAATGGTTTAGGTGGGGGTAAGAAGCCTTGAAGCTAAATTCAAGTGGAATTGTGTTTGAATGTTGTGTGAAAATTTGTGTTTTTTGGATTGATTGGTTGTGTTTTGTGAAATCCTATTAATGTCTTCGTTTAATGAGACTATCGGATATAAATGCATTGTTGTGATGAAATTGTTGTGGTGTAGCTTGGTTATTGAAAATGAGTGGAGAAAAGTGAGAAGAGTAAAGGAAGGTTTTCCCTTAAGAAATAGGATTTTCTTAAAGATCTTTGTATTGATTCTTTCTTTATGAACATTGATAAAATATGAATAAACTATATTAAGTTATGTACGAATAATTCATATGATAGATTCTTTTTCATGCCAATTATGCTAAGATGCTTATGATTAATGATTGTGTGATTGCTTTGTAATGTCTACTTAAGAAATAATTAGTATAACATTGTAAAATAGAGATAGATAAATTTTTGTGTAGTAGGATTGTTCATAGATATGCTTGAGTGATGAGCATAGGAAGAAGTTGGTTATTTGGGTATTGGGTTGAAGTACTTTGAGAGTTTGGGTTATGTTATCTATTAGAAATTTTGGGGAAGTTGGAGAGTTGAGAAGTAGTACTAATTTATAGAAGTTATAAGTGTATCATTAGGATATGAGACTTAAAAGGGAGTAGAGATAAGTTGTTGGGTAAGTGGATAATGTAAGGGATAAGGTGAAGTAAGGAGTGAGTGAGTTGAGAATGAGAGGTACAAATTAGGTAGAGGAATGATGGCATTGGGTATATCATAAGTGAAGATTTGGTGGTCTTTCGAGACTTTAAGAGGGATGGTAAAGGAAATATTTTGGAAATAGGAAGTGTTATATGAGAATCCGTAAAGGAGAAAAGTGTAGTAAATTTTGATTTGATCTTAAGGTTAAGTGAAGTTCGATACAAAGAGATGGTACATCCATTTAAAGCTTGGGAAGTCTTGAGTTTAGATTCAAGAATGATAAAAGTTGCTTGTTTGGTGCTAGTTGAATGAACTTAAGGGTTTTTCTTTATTTGGAGATATAAAATTGAAGAATACCTTCGGAATCTAGTGAGAGGTAAGTGATGATAAACTAAGGTATTTGAGATACTTGAAGAGCTAACGATTATTGAATGAATTGTTTTGAATATGGTTGAGGTACTAGAAAGGATAACGACTAGCAAAAGTACAATGTGTATGCTTAACAATGGAGATTACTATATAAATGGAGTTATTAAGAAGGTGTGTTATGGAAGACCAACAGTTTAATAAGATATAAGAGTACTATGACAGTTTTAGTGAAAGGGAAATGGGTATAGAGTACAAAACCAAGGTTAGTTGGATAAAGGGTTTTGGTACTAGTATACAATGAGAAATTAGAAATTTAGACAATCAGTTTTAACCGTCACCCATAGTAAATAATAAGGACTTAACAATGGTTAATAATAGTGTAAGAGGGAGTGATTGCAAGATGAAAGTTTTTGACTTAAGCATTAATGCAGTTTGAAGTATCTTAAGAAGGAATAGTGTTAGGTGAGATGTTGACACCGGGTAGAATAGCGATTATTCTGTAGGTTAATCGAACAGATAGTTCACATGGAGTAACACAAGAAAAACCCTAAAACAATACAGAGAAACTACTCTGATGCTTTATTTTAATTTATTCCAAAAATACAATAATAATATTACGAAACCCTAAGACCTTATTTATAAGGTCGAAGCTAAAATAAGAAAATTAAATTAAGGTCGAATTTAAATAAAATAAAATAAAAGGTTTCCTAAAAACTAAAAACTGCCAATTTGAAGGTCTAAATTTCGTTTTTTGGCTTAAAAATGATAAGGCTTAGTATAATTTACTAAGTTTTTCCCGAAAGCTCATTTCCAATCAGACTAGTATCTTCAGGGCCCAATCGGAACCTGTGGCCTGCTAAACAATGTAAACCGGCTTAGGTAGCCCACTTGCCATCTGACAGCTCAGCATCATCTGACTCAGATCCTCCTGCATCAGTCGCCCTGGGTTGGAAAGAACTCTTCCTGGAGTTCACAATAGCCACATTAGAATCCCCAAAACAAGGACTCAAGTGTTTCACATTAAAGACCTCAGGCGACAACCCAGGAGGAAGATCCTCTGGTATCATGTCAGAAAACTTTGTTAACAGCGGCAAATCCACTCTGAAATCGAGATCTCCATAACGATCCTCCCGACCACGATGTTCCCCGAATCGAGCAGGATTGTAATACGGGTTTTTGAAACTGGAATCGGAATCATGATCTTTCATCTCACGATCACCGAAATTCTGCGCCGTTAGACGCTGGGTTAACTTTGCAACCTGCCTTTGTAAATCCTCAATCATCACATCCTGAACGTTACGATCACGGCGTGGGGCTTCCTCGTTCGGAACCTGCCCGCGATGACCACGACCACGATCACCAGCCATGGAAACTGATGAAATCTCACCCCAAGAAGATGCTGAAGCTCTGATACCAACTGACGCCGGGCAGAATAGCGATTATTCTGCAGGCTAGTCGAACAGATAGTTCACAGGGAGTAACACAAGAAAAACCCTAAAACAATACAGAGAAACTACTCTGATGCTTTATTTTAATTTATTCCAAAAATACAATAATAATATTACGAAACCCTAAGACCTTATTTATAAGGTCGAAGCTAAAATAAGAAAATTAAATTAAGGTCGAATTTAAATAAAATAAAAGGTTTTCTAAAAACTAAAAACTGCCAATTTGAAGGTCTAAACTTCGATTTTTGGCTTAAAAAATGATAAGGCTTAGTACATATACCAAGTTTTTCCCCGAAAGCTCGTTTCCAATTAGATTAGGGTCTTTGGGGCCCAATCGGAACCTGTGGCCTGCTAAACGATGTAAACCGGCTTAGGTAGCCCAGTTGCCATCTGACAACTCAGCATCATCTGACTCGGATCCTCCTGCATCAGATGTCTAATAAAGAAGATAGTTAAAGGGATTTGAGGTTACTAGACGTTATAATTTTGAAAGAACTTAATGTTGAGTAAAATGAAGATTTTAATAAGTCAAATTGTGATCTGTAAGCATTAAAGAGATGCGATTCGACTTTTATTAAGCATATAAAGGAAATATCAATCATGATTGGACTAAGAGATACCTTTTGAAGAATGGAATAGATTGTATAATGCGAACGTGATGTACTATATTTGATGACTATTAGTTATAATAAGTTGAAGGAGATTGTTGGATTTAACATACGTAGTGCGGCTAGATTTAAGACTCTGTACGGAAAAAGGGTAGAGGTGAGCAGTTAAATGGATTCCTAGCAATTTCGATTTTCCTAATGAATCGAAAGAAGAAACAAGAAAAGAAAATGGGAATGTAGTTAAGTTAAGAGAGTAGTTTAAAGTGTATAGAGGTTTGATGGAAATGTAGAGGTGGAATAAAGAAGCGAAGATATTATAAATTAGGTGGACTAATAGAAAACGAGATTAAATAAGAAGTAAGAAATCTGTGCCATCACCTAACTATTGCGAAAAGAGAAAGATATTTGAGTTTGTAAAAAGTGAAAAAATTATTAGGTGTTTTGTGTTGAGTTTTATAACTAGGAGAATAGAAATATGGAGTAGTTGAGTAAGATTTACGAATGTAATGATAAATTGAGAAGTTAAGATTATAGTAGATTAGATTTAAGATTTTATAGATTAACGTTTAATTTATGTTTAGCTGGAACTTTCTATGAAGTTTAATCCAAAAGTGATAATGCTACTTGTAATATTGAAAAAATAATGGTTAAAAGGAAAAGGAATAAAAGTATGAGTAGAAAGTTGGAACTATGGATAATTATTTCGTTTGAGAGGTAGACGTGAGAGTTCGTTAGTACAAGGGGTAACAACTATAAGGTTATAGGATAAGATTCTTAGAAATTTTCCAAGAAAGGACTTCCTAAACAAGAGAAATGATAGTCGAATGAGAGTGAAAAGTCTATAACATGGTGAATGAGTGAGAGGAACTAGAGAGCTAAGTGAAGGAATAGAAAGGCTTAAGGGGAATGATAAATTTTAAGTGCAATCGTCATCAAATGGAAATAATTGTGTGTATAAGATCTTCGAGAAGTTCAAGTAGGACTTAAGGATAAGTTTAATAAGTTACTATTAAAAACATCTAAGTGACAAAGTTGGAGAGGAGACTTGTAAATGGAATTTGTTAATTGTAAATAGAAATAATTGGTATATCAATGTTCAAGCGATACTATGAATTGGACTATAATGTAATGTATATATTGAAGAGAAAATTTTAAATTGAAGTCGTATTTGTTGTTATTTGTCTAAGTTTCAAACATATCTAAACATGGTCTAAAGTTGGTTAATGTCCAAACCAATTGTGGGATATCAAAGTTCAGCAAGTTATAAGGTTGCACACATGTGTGTGCTTCAATTTTGAGCATGGGAAGGTCAGGCACACTGCTGTGGAAGTTTCTGCCCACAGGCAGGAGGTGTGCGCACAGCATCAGGAGGCTGCAGCATCAGGTCACGCCGCAGCACACAGTACATGGCTGCACACATGATCCAACATGCATAAGACCTCTCTAGTCATGTGTGCACCACACCAAAATGCACAGCATCACTTGGAGAGTGATGAAGGGCTGAGATTAAAGGAAGAACATGATCAAAGGGTCAAGAATGATTCACAAGATTGTCCAAGAATTAAGAGGCTATAAAAAGGGTTTCTTAGCCTCATTTCAAGTGGTGGAAAAGGTGTGTGAGAGAACCACACAGGTTGTGACATTGTTAGATCATTGTAAACACAAGAGAGAATTATGTGACAGACATAAACACAAGAGGGACTCTTGTAGTGAGGCTAGTTGTAAAGAAGAGAGGTTAGTAGAGAATTGATAGAAAGCATTGTAATAGGTCTATCACTTTCTCGTTCTCTTCTTGGTTCTTCAAGAACTTGGATTCTTGAAGGGGATTGCTGTAACTTTGTAAGAACCATTGAGATAGTGCAGAGATTTCGGAGGAACTCACGGGGACGTAGGCACATTGCCGAACCTCGACAACAAATTACTTGTCTTCTTTCTTTCTTTGATTTTCTGTTCTTGTGTTCGATTGCTGAAATTCTTTCTACAAGTCATTCAAGACTTGGGTGTTTGGAAGATCACCACCTGGGCATCTTGTCAAGGTGATTTCCAACAGTGGTATCAGAGCACAGCAGCTGGTTATCGGAACAAGAAGTAGAAGGTACAGAGCCAAGACTCCAAGAATCAAAGATCAAACTTCTTGAGTGATTCAAGAACGGTGTAAAGATCAAGATCCGGTCGTGTTCTTGAAGGTTGATTTAAGAACGGTGTTAAAGATCCATCTTCGATCTGTGTTCTTGAGGTTGAAGAAAGTAGTTGTGGTTAGTGCACAAATCTGGGATCTTGTCTGCAAAAGATGACTTCAAATTTCTGTGTGGAGAAGTTTGATGGAAAGGGGGACTTTACCCTATGGAAGCGAAAGATCAAGGCGGTTCTAACGCAGCAAAAAGTGGACTTAGCTATTGGAGAAGATGATGCTTTTCCAGTAAGTGTCATGGAGGACCAGCGGACCAAGATGAAGAAGATGGCTTACAGCACCATTTTCTTGCACATGTCGGATAATGTCACAAGGGAGTGCGGAGACTCGGAGGATCTAGCTGTCATATGGAAGAAACTAGATGAGTTGTTTCTTACCAAGACTCTCCCGGATAAGAGGTATCTTCGAAAACGAATCTTTGCTTCTAAATTTGATCCTAAGGAAGAGTTGCAAGATAATCTTGATGCCAAGAAAAGGAGTGCATCAAGTGGTAAAGGGCTGTTCTTTAAAAGAAGGGCAGCAACTTGGTATGGCAGCAACCATGGCTACTACCGGGACAGAGGTAGAGGAGAGAGCCATGGGAGAGTGCACAGCAGCATGTATGGCTACTACAGGGACATAGATAGAGGAGAGAGCCATGGGAGAGTGCACAGCAGCATGTATGGCTACTACCGGGATATAGGTAGAGGAGAGAGCCATAGGAGAGTGCAGAACAACATGCATGGCTACTACCGGGACAGAGGTAGAGGAGAAAGCCATGGGAGAATGCATTCCAAACTGAGATTTGGAGGGAAGAGCTGCTACTACTGCCATAAGGAGGGTCATTTCAAGAAAGATTGCAAGAAGATGACAAGGGATAGAGGAGGAAACCAAGCCAAGAATGGAGAGGCTTTGGTTGCAAAAACAGAACAGCAAGATGGTGATGTTCTTGTTGTGTGCTCGGATGTGAGCAAGGGGCATGAAGGCAGTGGGAAATGGATCTTGGATACCGGGTGCACTCATCATATGTGCCCTCACAAAGAATGGTTCAAGAATTTCAAGAAGATCAATGATGGAAGAGTCTTCTTGGGGAATGATAATTTTTGCCAAGTGAGAGGGATTGGAGACATCCAATTGAGGATGTGAGTCACAAGGCTACTGGAAAATGTGAGGTATGCTCCAAATTTGAAGAGGAACTTGATCTCATTAGGGCAGCTGGATTCCATGGGATATGCATGCAAGATAGAGGGAGGAAAGATCAAGGTGGCCAAAGGATCTTTGGTAGTGATCAAGGCAGCAAGAAATGATGGACTCTATGAGATGATCGGAAAAACAGAAACCAATGATCAAGCAGCAAGCTTGATGGCTGAGCTGGACAAGGCAGCCCTTTGGCACACTCGCTTGGGACACATGAGCGAAAAGGGCCTGCAAGTGCTTAGCAAGGAAGGTCTACTTGGTGGTGACAAAGTAGAAAAACTGGATTTCTATAAGAGCTGTGTTTTTGGGCAGTAACATCGGGTCAGCTTCAACATCGGAGTGCACAAGTCTAAGGGAATTCTTGACTATATTCATGCGGACCTTTGGGGACCAGCAAGGACACCAATACAGGGAGGTAACATTTACTTTCTGTCTTTAATTGATGATTATGCAAGAAAAGTGTGGGTTTATTTGGTGAAAAATAAATCAGATGCATTGAATAAGTTAGTGGTGTGGAAAGGGCTGGTTGAGACTCAAATGGGTAGAGTAGTTAAGGGGATAAGAACCGATAATGGCTTAGAAATTTTTAACCAAGAACTTGATCAATTCTATAGGTTAAATGGCATTCTAAGACATAGGACGGTTGTGGAAACTCCTCAGCAAAGTGGAGTTGCTGAGTTGATGAATAAGACCCTTATGGAAAAGGTTAGGTGCATGTTAAATAAATCCGGATTACCCAAATGTTTTTTGGGGGAAGCGGTGTCTACAGCTGCATATTTGATTAATAGATCACCCTCTAGGATTTTATACCATAAGACTCCCGAAGAGTTGTGGAGTGGAAAACCCCCTGAGTTGGACAACCTTAGGACTTTTGGGTGTGCTGCGTATGCACTCCAAAAGGAGGACAAGCTTAGCCCAGGATCTAGAAAATATGTGTTTCTAGGATATGGGGAAGGGGCTAAGGGGTACAGGTTGTGGTCCTTAGAAAAAGAAGGATTTAAACTCATAATAAGTAGGGATGTTGTCTTTAATGAATTATTATTTCCCTACTTGGAGAAAACTAACCCTGCAGGGGCTAGTGAGCAAACCAATTCAGAAATTGTTGAGCATAGCATCAAGGGAGATTCTGTTCAGGTAGAGCAAAGGAGGCAAGAGGGTTCGGACTAGGTAGAGCCCTTGGATGATTGCCAAGCTCAAGAAACTCAAGAAGAGGCTGAACAAGAAGAGGATGCTGCAGCAAGTCAGAAGGACTTTCAGCTCATAAGAGACCAGAAAAGAAGGCTGGTTGGACCACCTTCAAGATATGGGTTTGCGGATGCTGCGGATGCAGCAGCTCCTTGGATAGAAGGAGAGATGAGTGAACAAGAAACTTACACGATGGCCATGGAGTGTAAGGATTCGTCAAAGTGGCAGCTAGCTATGGAGGAAGAAATGGATTCTTTGAGGAAGAACAACTTCTGGGAATTGGTGAAAATTCCAGGAAATCAGAAAGTTGTGGAATGTAAGTGCACTTACAAGATCAAAGAAGGGTGCCCTCCAAGAGATGAAGTCTGGAACAAGGCTAAGCTGGTGGCGAATGGGTTCACAAGAAGAGAAGACATAGGTTTCACAGAAACTTTCTCACTTGGACACAAGGTGGAGAAGATGGTGAGTATCCTCACCTATGTCATTGATGGGCTGTTAGTTTGGAACAGCAGGAAGAGGATGGAAAGGTTTACATCTCAACTCAATGAGGAGTTCAAGAGGAAGGATCTCAGCCTTACACAAAAGATCCTTGGGATGAGGAGAATAATCTGAGAAAGGAAGAGAAACAGGTCAAGTGTTTCTTGGGCAATGGATGTTTTCAGCAAATGTGTGAGTAATCTCAGAAAAGAGTGTTGGCTTGGGATGAAGTGGTTGCTGAGGTACATAGAGGTTCAGTGGCAGCCAGTGCTAGCACTCATAACAACCAGGGCAGAATGCATAGCGGCTATGGAAGCCATAAAGGAGGCTATGGGGTGCAAAGGGCTGTTGGACGAGTGGGAGGTCCTAAAAGAGCAGGTGGTGGTAACTTTGGATAACCAAAGTGTGGGGCACTTTTGGAGGAATCCGGTGTTCCATGAGGGGACAAAGCATATGGCTGTTTGGTATCATTACATTCTGGAAAATGGTACGAAAGGATGCATTCATGTTGATAAGAAGACCACGGAGAAAAGTCCTGCAGATTTAGACACCAATGTTCTACCTCTAAAAAGGTCCAATCATTACCTTAGACTTCTTAAGAATGGAGTTGGTTAATTGGTAACTCCAGATGAGTTTGGATCCCGAAGCTTTCTGCACAATAGTTTAGGTTTTTGAACTCTTAGACAAAGGTAGAGATTGTTGTTATTTGTCTAAGTTTCAAACATATCCAAACATGGTCTAAATTTGGTTAATGTTCAAACCAATTGTGGGATATCAAAGTTCAGCAAGTTATAAGGTTGCACACATATGTGTGCTTCAATTTTGAGCATGGGAAGGTCAGGCACACTGCTGTGGAAGTTTCTGCCCACAGGTAGGAGGTGTGCGCACAGCATCAGGAGGCTGCAGCATCAGGTCACGCCGCAGCACATAACACATGGCTGCACACATGATCCAACATGCATAAGACCTCTCCAATCATGTGTGCACCACACCAAAATGCACAGCATCACTTGGAGAGTGATGAAGGGCTGAGATTAAAGGAAGAACATGATCAAAGGGTCAAGAATGATTCACAAGATTTTTCAAGAATTAAGAGGCTATAAAAAGGGTTTCTTAGCCTCATTTCAAGTGGTGGAAAAGGTGTGTGAGAGAACCACACAGGTTGTGACATTGTTAGATCATTGTAAACACAAGAGAGAATTGTGTGAGAGACATAAACACAAGAGGGACTCTTGTAGTGAGGTTGGTTGTAAAGAAGAGAGGTTAGTAGAGAATTGATAGAAAGCATTGTAATAGGTCTATCACTTTCTCGTTCTCTTCTTGGTTCTTCAAGAACTTGGATTCTTGAAGGGGATTACTGTAACTTTGTAAGAACCATTGAGATAGTGCAGAGAGTTCGGAGGAACTCACGGGGACGTAGGCACATTGTCGAACCTCGACAACAAATTACTTGTCTTCTTTCTTTCTTTCTTTGATTTTCTGTTCTTGTGTTCGATTGCTGAAATTCATTCTACAAGTCGTTCAAGACTTGGGTGTTTGGAAGATCACCACCTGGGCATCTTGTCAAGGTGATTTCCAACAGTATTAGAAATAAGTGTTTAACAATTGCTACTGTGATGAGTTACGTAAGACTTTTGGTAAACATGTTATGGTTGGCGGTGGATAAGTTAAAGTTTGGAGGGAAAAGAGAGTTGAAAAAGTTGGATTAGAGTTAAGAGAAGTATTGAGGAAAGAGAATAAATTACTAATTCGAACAATTATATGAGAAATACTAGAAATTCGGTGGATGATTGAGAAACGGAATTACATAAGATATTTAGTTAAAGAAAAAATTACCAAAATGAAATGAATGTATGGTTAGTTGGCAAGGGACTTTGTTAAGAAGTATCTTTGGGAAGATATAATTTAAAAAGTCGTACCACATTTGAAACCTTTGAAGTATGAAGTCGAGGGGAAGGAATGTGAATTGGTAATGAGTTTAGCTTTGGAAACACAAAAATAGAAAGAAGATGTAAGTAGGGAATGATGTTAAGAAATACTTTTGGTTAGGAAAATGTGATTTGAGGGACTCATTGGGAAAATTGAAGATCCGTTGGAGGAGAAAGAATGAATTAAAAGGATAAATAGTGATTAGAAAGTTGAACACAACTTATTAAGAGTTTCTAGTAATTTGAAGGGAGACTATTAAAAATAGTGATTAGATCACTACAATGTTGTTGAAGGAGAAAGAGTCAAAAAGGTTACAAGAGAGTGTGAAAAAAATTAAGAGAATAATAATCCATATATTGTGAACTTTAGATGAGGAAATTTTGAGGTTGATTTTTTTTTAGTAGGGGAGAATTGTGAGGCTCGAGTCCTAATTAAAGTATTTTATTTTCAGTGTTTCGTTTCAATGCAGTTTCGGTGTACTTGTTTAGTTGTGAGTTATAGTTAATTAGTATTGGGATTTATGGAACTTAGGACCAAGAAAATAAAATTGGAGTTTAGTAATGAAGTCATATTTTGAAAGAAATTGTGAAAAAAGGATTGAAAGAGTAGTAAACTAAGTGGATAAATTTTTATTTTTTAAATAATAAAGGGTAAACTGTGGTTGAAGCAATAAATAAAAGGATGTGTGTACAATTATGGGAGAGTTTGACTATAAATAGCGGAAAGAAACCAGATTTTTCTCTTAGAAGGGTCTAGAGAGAATAAGAGAGAGAGGGAAAGAAGGAGAAAAAAGGAAAGAAGAAGAAGAAAAGAGAGAAAGGAAAAAGAGAAGGAAAAGAAAGGAATATTTTTTTTGACAAATCAAGGTAAATTCTTGTTTTTTTTCTTTGCTTCTAATCTATCAAGCATGCTTATTAAATTAGAGATTTGAGTTTTTGTGATTTGAATTGGGTGAATTGATTAAGAAAAGTTTGAAGAATTGTTGGTCCAAGAAAAAAATACGTTTTTGACCAAACTTGTTGATTTAAGGAGTTATGAATTCATTACTTTTTATGGGTGATGTAAAGTTTTGATATTTAACTCTCAAGAAATATTATTTTAAAAGATAATGAAGGATCAAAGGTTTTGGAAAGGAAAAAGGTGGATTTTCATGTATTTTCAGGGCTTCATCCCTTAGGAGAGTTGATTGTGACGATTGCACAATCAACTGTGCAAAAGGCAGAAACCTTAAGTCTTCAACACAGTCGACTGTGCAATTGGACAATCGACTGTGCTATCTTCCTGAGAGCTTCACAGTTGACTGTGTATTTAGATAGTCAACTGTGCAGCCATATTTTTAGGTTTTTACAGTTTGATTTCTTATTTTTCTTAAATTCTAAGTCCTTGAGGGTAACTTATTGAGTTAGTTGAGAGTTTTAAACCTTTAACTAGAATAAATTTTGTCAAATTAGCTATGTTTTGGTTGTTGAAAATAAATAACGTTTCGTTAGGATTATTTGAAGATTGATCAAGAGGCAAGGAAGTGCTTCGAAACTAAGCTTGGTTCTAAAAGGTAAGTGTCACCTTACTTCTAGTAACTGTTGTAAATTAGACAACAAAAATAAAAGGTTAAAAATATATAAAAATAAACGAGTATGGAGATATTAAGTATAATATTATGAGATTTGTATAAATGTAAGGACATAGACGTATAAGAAATAAACCTAGTTATGTTATGATGTACTTCGACGATAGGTGGTGATAGAAATGACTTAGTAAATGATTAAGGGGTTATAAAGGATGTTGTTATATATATATATATATAAAAGTAGATGTATAAGAAAACAAGTGTGTGTGATTAGATCTTGATATGTTTTGGGATGAGTTGTTGATATATAAATGTATAGGAGATAAGTTTAGAAATAATTAATGTATTTGTGATTAAAAAATTGTGATGTGTATAGTTGTAATGATAAGAATTGATGATTTGTTGTGATTTGGTGATGTGAATGATTGATGATTGCTTACTTGCATACATTTCATTATGAATGCATTTTGCATTATAACAATTTCTTGACGGTATGTTATTGAGGGGTGAGTGATGGTTGAGGCTAGTACGTCCATTCCACAAAGAGTGTAAGGGAAGCGAAGAATATTAGACGTATAGGACCTCGCCCGAAAATGGGTGAAAGGGAATCTATTGTGTTATGATATGATGACACCAGTACATGGTGAGACGTCCCCGTTATGATGAGTGATAAAGATTCATAATATCTATATGTTTGTTATATTTCCTCATGTTTTAATGGTTATAAATGCTTAAATCTTGGATTCTGATTATGTTTCGTATTTTATGGAGTAGATTGAAGAGTTAAATCAAATTGAATCCAAAATCAAGAAATTTTTGAAGAAATTTCGAAGCTCAAAGCTGCAGCACTGGTTCAAGGGCGCTGCAACGCTGGAATAGCATTGGAATGGCAAGATTTATGAAGATTGGGCAGCAACTTGGAGCTGCAGCGCTGGAATTTGCGAAAGATGCGAAGATTGGACAGAAACCTAGCACTGCAGCCCCAGGAAGTTGGCGCTGCAGCGCTGGCTAGGGTTTGATTTGTTCCTGGCACTGCAACCCCGGGAAGTTGGCGCTGCAGCGCCAGCCGACAGATTCAGAATATTATAAATAGAACCCTAGTCGAACGAAAAAGGAGATCTCGGATAGAAGGTGCGGCTGTTGAACAGAAAATTCCTCTTCTCTTTTCTTTAGGTTTTCTTTTAATTATGAGTAGCTAAATACTTTTCTTCCAGCTGAAGGATAATTGAAGTTTTGGTTCTTCAAGAATTGTGAGATCTAAATAATTTTCATTGCTCTTTTATTTCTTCTCTATTTATATATCTTCTATGTTTATTAAAAATTATTGTCTTGGTTGATTGATGCAAAGGGCCCGTTGTTCAATTATCAGGTCAATAAATTGCCATTTAGAACTTTAAATCCGTAATTGTTTAATTGTTCTAATATTAGTGGTAAAATAACAAAGTTGATTATAGAGAGATTTTCGATTTATGTTATGGAGATATATAACCTAGTCTCAATGAATCGAGCTTGTGTATTTGATGGCTAGAATTGGTAGTCTCTCTAATTATTAATGTTGTCGATAGATTAAATCCTAAGAGCTTGTTTAGGGTTGTTTATTAACAAGGGAAGTAACCAAAGAGCTTGTTTTGGTTATCGAGAAAGTAAGGAGAGATAAGTTGTTAGAGCTTGTTAACAACAATAACCAATTTAGTGAAGAATAGAAGATTTTATCCTTGTATATGTGATCAATTCTCTGAATCAATTCTGAAATTATACCTTTGGTTGGATATTTGCCTGATATTGATTTCTCCTTAGTTTTTTGTTGATTATAATTTCTTTCTCTTTTATTTCACTCCGAAATTTCGAACCCCCTTTTTCTTTGCTTTAATTTTCATTAAAATAAATCTACCCAATCCGTGTGGATACGACCTTACTCATCACTGTTACAATTTGTATTTTTCGAGAGTGAGAATTTTATTATTTGTTGGATTCGACACCCACCAAATTTTTGGCGCCGTTGCCGGGGATTGGTGATTAATTAAATTTATTTTCATGCTTCGTTCTCCACATGCAGGTGAACTCCAATACAATCCTGAGATTGAGAAGACGGTTCGGGAGTTGAGGAAGGAAGCTAAGTTGCATGACAAACAAGCATCTTTATCCTCACCCCAAGGATTTAATTTAGTACCTGACTTGGTTGATTCATCTAGTGATTCTGAAATAGAAGAAGCAATGGCCAATCAAGAAAGAACTTTAAGGGAATTGGCTGCACCAAATGTAAATCAACAGCCACTTTGCATTACATATCCAGCTTTGGAAGTGGGTTTTGAGTTAAAATCTTGATTGATCCATTTGCTCCCAACTTTTCGTGGTCTTGAGAATGAAGATCCTCACAAGAATCTGAAGGAATTCCATGTGGTGTGCTCAAGCATGAAACCGCAAGGAGTGACCGAAGAACAAATCAAATTACGTGCTTTTCCATTCTCGCTGACTGAAAAAGCAAAGGATTGGTTATTTTATTTGCCTCCTGGCTCTATAACCACATGGATGGAGATGGTGAGATTGTTTCTCGATAAATTTTTCCCTGCATCACGAGCTGTTGGCATTAGAAGGGAGATATATGGAATAAAACAGAAAGATACAGAGACCCTTAACGAGTATTGGGAAAGATTTAAGAAACTCTGTGCAAGCTACCCACAACATGGAATTTCTAAACAGCTCCTCATTCAATATTTCTATGAAGGGATCCTACCCATGGAAAGGAATATGATAGATGCAGCGAGTGGAGGTGCCGTAGTGAACAAAACTCCTCGTGACGCTAGAGATTTGATCTCCATCATGGCCGCTAACTCACAACAATTTGGATTCAGGCAGGACACATCTCCAATAAGGGTGAATGAGGTAAGTATATCTTCCCTTGAAAACCAAATATCCAACCTAGCTTCTATTGTTCAACAGTTAGCTGAAGGAAATATGCAACAAATGAAAGCTTGTGGGATTTGTGCTACCATCGGTCATCCAACTGACATGTGCCCTACACTTCGAGATGATTCCTATGAGCATGCCAATGCAGCTGGAGGATTTCCAGGCCCACCACAATGGAGATATGATCCCTACTCAAATACCTACAACCCAGGATGGAGGGATCATCCCAATTTCAGCTATGGAGCAAGACCATCATTCCAACACTTTCAACATAGACCACCTGCTCCACCACCACAACAAACCTCCACAAGTTCAGGTATGTCTCTAGAAGAAATTGTTAAATCACTTGCAACTAACACGTAACAATTTCAACAGGAGACAAGAACAAGCATTCAACAATTGGAGAATCAAATGAGTCAATTGGCATCTTCTGTGAACCGATTGGAATCTCAAGGTAAATTGCCCTCTCAAACTGTTGTTAATCCAAAACAAAATGCTAGTGCAGTTACCTTGAGAATCGGGAAGGAGTTGAAGGAACCCAGTAAGGCAGCATGTGGATAAGAAATTGAAAAAGAAGTAGTTGCTCCTCAACCTCAAACTGATCAGCCTAGAGGACTCGATAGTGAACAACCAAAGGCATTGGTGACAAATCCTCCATTTCCTACTAGATTGACTAAATCCAAGAAAAAAGAGGAAGAGAAGGGAATTCTTCAAACTTTTCGCAAGGTTGAAGTAAATATTCCCTTACCTGATGCAATTAAACAAGTGCCTCGATATGCTAAATTTCTCAAGGAGTTGTGCACCAACAAGAGGAAGTTGAAAGGTAATGAAAAGATAAATATGGGGGAAAATGTTTCAGCTGTCCTCCAGAAAAAATTACCTCCAAAATGCAAGGACCCAGATATGTTTACTATCCCTTGCAAACTAGGTGATGTTAGGATTGAGAAAGCAATGTTAGATTTAGGAGCTTCAATAAATGTCATGCCTCTCTCTATTTATTCATCTTTGAATCTTGGTCCATTAAAAGAAACAGGTGTGATTATTCAACTTGCTGATAGATCTAATGTATATCCTGAAGGAGTCTTGGAGGATGTCTTAATACAAGTTAATGGGTTGGTCTTTCCTACTGATTTTTATGTTCTTGACATGGAAGAAGATGACTCTTCTAACTCAACACTAATGCTATTAGGAAGGCCATTTCTAAAAACATCTAGGACAAAAATTGATGTGCATGATGGTACACTCACAATGGAATTTGATGGTGAAATTATTAAATTCAATAATTATGACGCCATGAGGTACCCTAATGATGTGTCTTCTGTTTTTGTTATGGATGTTATTGACCCGTTGGCGCAGGAAATCTTTGATCTAGTTGATGATGATAAGCTAAAAGTTACACTTAGCAGGCACCTCACTCTTGAAGGGCTACGGAAGATCATGAAGAAGTTTGTGTTGGAGTCCGACCTGCAGGATGCAATCTACGAATTAGAATCACTTAAACCTGTAAGGTATGATCTGTCTTACATTGAGTTGCCTCTTTCTCACATAAAAATTCTTCCTTCTATTGTGCAAGCACCGAAATTAGAATTGAAACCCTTACCAGATGATCTGAAATATGCATTTTTGGGAGAAGGAGAAACTCTTCCGGTGATAATCTCAAACAAACTCTCCATATTAGAGGAAGAAAAGTTGATTTGGATGCTTAAAGAGTATAAAGAGGCTATTGGCTAGACTATAGCTGACATTAAGGGATTGAGCCCTTCCACATGCATGCATAGGATACTATTAGAGGAAGATTGTAAGCCGTCTAGAGAAGCCCAACGCCGACTGAATCCACCAATGATGGAAGTGGTAAAGAAAGAGATTTTGAAACTTCTCAATGCAGGTATAATCTATCTAATTTCAGACAGTAAATGGGTAAGTCTGGTTTAGGTTGTGCTAAAGAAAAAAGGTATAACAGTAATAAAAAATCCTGATGGTGAGTTGGTGCCCACTCGAATTCAAAACGGGTGACGGGTTTGTATAGATTATAGGAAGTTAAATGCATCAACTAGAAAATACCACTTTCCTCTTCCATTTATTGATCAAATTCTTGAACATTTGGCTGGTCATACTCATTATTGTTGTCTTGAAGTCGCACCGGAGGATCAAGAAAAAATCACCTTCACATGCCCGTTTGGCACTTTTGCATACCGACGAATGCCATTTGGACTTTGCAACGCTCCTGCTACATTTCAAAGGTGTATGGTTAGTATATTTTTAGAGTACGTAGAAAATTTCATAGAGATATTTATGGATGACTTTACAGTCTATGGTAATTCTTTTGATACTTGTTTAACTAACCTTACAAAAGTGCTTAAAAGATGCATAGAAGCGAACCTTGTTCTTAATTATGAAAAGTGTCACTTTATGGTTGATCAAGGTATTATTCTAGGCCATATTGTATCTTCTAAGGGAATTGAAGTTGATGAAGCTAGGATAAAAATTATCAAATCTTTGCCTTACCCCGCAAGTGTGCAGGAAATTCGCTCTTTTCTTGGACATGCAGGATTTTATCGACACTTTATCAAGGATTTTTCCAAAATCACCCAACCCTTATGTAGGTTATTGCAAAAAGATGTGGTGTTCGAATTTGATGAGGTGTGCAAAGGTGCATTCGATAAGTTGAAGGATATGCTGACTTCGGCGCCAATTATCCAGCCACTGAATTGGGATCTTCCGTTTGAAATCATGTGTGACGCAAGCAATCATGCAGTTGGTGTTGTTCTTGGACAACGAGTTGGATGAGTTTCTCATGCCATCTACTATGCTTCAGAACACTTGATAGTGCGTAGAGGAACTATTCAATGACGGAAAAAGAACTTCTAGCTGTTGTTTTTGCTTTAGAAAAATTTTGTCCATATTTACTTGGCACTAAAGTAATTGTTTATTCTGATTATGCAGCTCTCAAGTATTTGCTGTCAAAGAAGGAGGCAAAACCTAGACTCATTCGGTGGATACTTTTGCTACAAGAGTTCAATTTGGAGATACGCGATAAAAAAGGTGCAGAGAATTTGGTCGCAGATCATCTCAGTAGATTACCCACAAATGAAGAACCATCACCATTACAAGATGACTTTCCAGATGAGTATCTCTTTTCTATTGAAAAGTTAATCCCCTGGTATACTGATATGGTTAATTATCTAGTTATTAGAAAACTACCAGATGATTTTTCTAGAGCTCAAAGAGATAAAATCAAAAGTGATGCTAAATATTATGTTTGGGATGATCCTTATTTGTGGAAACATTGTTCTGATCAAATTATTCGAAGGTGCGTCTCTCAACAAGAAACTCCTTCCATTTTGAAATTTTGTCATTCATATGCATGCGGAGGACATTTTGGTCCCAAAAGAACAGCTCGTAAGGTGTTAGAATGTGGATTGTTTTGGCCTACTTTGTTTCGTGATTCAATATGTTTTGTAAAGCATGTGAACAGTGTCAGAAAACTGGAAATTTGGGGCATAGAGACCAAATGCCACTCACCCCTATTCTTGTTTGTAAAATATTTGATGTGTGGGGTATTGATTTCATGGGCCCTTTTCCTTCTTCTTATGGTAATGTTTACATCATTCTTGCTGTGGATTATGTTTCAAAATGGGTAGAAGCTGAGGCTACTCAGACTGACGATGCTAAAGTTGTTGTAGATTTTGTCAAATCTCATATTTTTGTCAGGCTCGGGACACCAAGAGCTATAATCAGTGATCGTGGGACTCATTTTTGCAACAGAATAGTGGGGGCTTTATTTAAGAAATATAATGTTACCCACCGCATCTCCACTGCTTATCATCCGCAAACAAATGGACAAGCTGAAGTATCTAATAGAGAGATCAAGTCCATACTTGAGAAAACTGTTAACCCAAATAGGAAGGATTGGAGTATGCGGCTTGATGATGCACTATGGGCCTACCGAACAGCCTATAAGACCCCCATAGGTATGTCTCCTTACAATTTGGTATTTGGCAAACCATGTAATCTCCCAGTCGAACTAGAACACAAGGCATATTGGGCTGTCAAGCATTGCAACATGGGAATGGATGAATCAGGAGGACAAAGGAAATTACAATTGCAAGAATTGGAAGAAATCCGCAATGATGCCTATGAAAGCTCGAAAGTATACAAAGAAAAGACCAAAGCCTTTCATGATCAACTGGTTTCTAGGAAAAAAATTTCTATTGGTCAGAAAGTATTACTTTATCACTCTAGACTGAAGTTATTTCCTGGTAAATTGCGTTCTAGATGGGTAGGTTCTTTTATTGTTACTAATGTATTTCCTCATGGTGCAGTTGAAATACAAAGTTCGGATACAGGTAAAACTTTTAAGGTCAATGGTCATCGTTTGAAACCTTTTTATGAAGGTTTTCAAGTGTATAATGTTGATCAAATTATTTTGAAATGTCTGACTTATGGCGATTAAGAGGTGGCAACGTCTAGCCAAAGACGTTAAAGAACGACACTTTTGGGAGGCAACCCAACTTTTTGTCTTACTCTCCTTGTTTTCTTTGTTTTATACTTTTTATTTTATTTTATTTTGGCGATCAGCTTGCGAGACTCCAAGACCATGTTGCCAGATTAGACAGGAACATGACAGCTTTCCTTGCTTACATGGGATTCACACCACCTTCACCCCCAAACACGTGACTGATATCTTGGTTGATGCTCAACATTTTCAGGGGAGTTTTCTACTTACTCTTGTTCTTTTATAGTTTTTGAGCATCTATTTTTGATACATTGAGGGCAATGTATGGATTAAGTGTGGGGGACGGTCTTTGACATATGAATTTGATTTCACTTTGAACTTCACTTTTAGCTCCATTTTGATCAAATTTTTACGTAATTTTTCAAGAAAATTTTCAAAATCCAAGTGATACTTTAGTTCCTGTTTGTGATCATTCTCTTCTGAATTCTAGATTATGTCGATGCTTGTCTTAAATGATCTGGATTATTGTGTATTATTGAGATAAATTGAGGCATAATAAGGGATTAGTATGAATGGTTGAATTCTTATTTACTACACAGTGATTAATTGCTCTTGATGATTGGTTGAATGAAAAGTGCGTGGGATCTAATGCACATGACCTTTTTTGTGTGCTTTTGAGCCAATGAGCATTCATATTATATTATGCTCCATTTTCTTAGTTGAGTGATTGTCATACATAGTTGATTTTTCTTGAACTTGCTTTGTTATGAATGTCAAGAAACTACATTGTTGAATTAGATGCATTGAATTAATAAGGGCATTTAGGTGGAGCCATTTAGCTTTCTTAAAAAGCCTACCTTGATTTTTACTGTAGAAAGCCAATTTTGAACCTTGGCCCTTTTGTTGGAAGTTAACCATGGTATAAGCAATGTTAACCCATTCTTTTGTCGTTTTCCCTCTTTTGAACCTCTAATTGAAGGATCGTACTAGCTTGTTCATATGAAGCTTCAAATTATCTCTGAAAGGATTGAAAGATGCTGGGAATAAAGTGATTCAAGTTACAAGTGCTTTGAATTGCAAAAAAAGAAAGAAAAAAAAAAGAAAATAGGCGGCCAGAGAAAAAGAAAAAAAAACAAAGAAAGAAAAAAAAAGAGAAAAAGAAAAAAATAGCCGGCCAAAAAGAGAGAAAATTTGTGCAATTTTAATTCTTTGGAAGTGAATTGATTGAAGAAAACATTTGATGTTATTGAGTTGTGTTTTGTGTGGAGAAGTTGGTATAATTCCTTTGATAAAAGTACCTAAAAATTCCTTCTCACCACACCTTACCTAAGCCCTGTTACAACCCATTTAAGACCCTTAGATTCTTTGCATTCAATTCAATCTATTGATGTGATATATTAGCAAGCTTATGGTAAAGATCTTCTATGTTTTGACTTGAGAGTTCATTGATACCCTAAACACTTTGAGCGTATTGAGTGAATCCAATGAGAGGGTGTTAGATCCTATTGCATTTTGATTTCGAGAAGATCATTGAGGTGATTGTTCATGGTGTGGTTTATAAGAATTTACACTACGAAATTGTTCGTTTCTTATTTGTCTTTAGATTTAAATCTTTAAGGCGTGATAATTTGGATTATAGAGGATGAGTAAAGGTAGAAGAAGGAACGATGATGAGAAAAGGTGACGAACTTGAGCTATTGTATGCTTGAGGACAAGCATTGTTTAAGTGTGGGGGAATTTGATAAGGATTCATAATATCTATATGTTTGTTATATTTCCTCATGTTTTAATGGTTATAAATGCTTAAATCTTGGATTCTGATTATGTTTCGTATTTTATGGAGTAGATTGAAGAGTTAAATCAAATTGAATCCAAAATCAAGAAATTTGTGAAGAAAAGTCGAAGCTCAAAGTTGCAGCGCTGGTTCAAGGGCGCTGTAGCACTGGAATAGCATTGGAATGGCAAGATTTATGAAGATTGGACAGCAACTTGGAGTTGCAGTGCTGGGAAGTTGGCACTGCAGCGCTGGAATTTGCGAAATATGCGAAGATTGGACAGAAACCTAGCGTTGCAGCCCTGGGAAGTTGGTGCTGTAGCGCTGGCTAGGGTTTGATTTGTTCCTGGTGCTGCAACCCTAGGAAGTTGGCGCTGCAGCGTCGGCCGATGGATTCAAAATATTATAAATAGAACCCTAGCCAAACAAAAAAGGAGATCTCGGATAGAAGGTGCTGCTGTTGAACAGAAAATTCCTCTTCTCTTTTCTTTAGGTTTTCTTTTAATTATGAGTAGCTAAATACGTTTCTTCCGGATGAAAGATAATTGAAGTTTTGGTTTTTCAAGAATTGTGAGATCTAAATAATTTTCATTGCTCTTTTATTTCTTCTCTATTTATATATCTTTTGTGTTTATTAAAAATTATTGTCTTGGTTGATTGATGCAAGGGCCTGTTGTTCAATTATCAGGTCAATAAATTGTCATTTAGAACTTTAAATCCGTAATTGTTTAATTATTCTAATATTAGTGGTAAAATAACAAAGTTGATTATAGAGAGATTTTCGATTTATGTTATGGAGATATATAACCTAGTCTAAATGAATCGAGCTTGTGTATTTGTTGGCTAGAATTGGTAGTCTCTCTAATTATTAATGCTGTCGATAGATTAAATCCTAAGAGCTTGTTTAGGGTTGTTTATTAACAAGGGAAGTAATTAAAGAGCTTGTTTTGGTTATCGAGAAAGTAAGGAGAGATAGGTTGTTAGAGGTTGTTAACAACCATAACCAATTTAGTGAAGAATAGAAGATTTTATCCTTGTATCTGTGATCAATTCTCTGAACCAATTCTGAAATTATACCTTTGGTTGGATATTTGCCTGATATTGATTTCTCCTTAGTTTTTAGTTGATTATAATTGCTTTCTCTTTTATTCCACTCCGAAATTTCAAACCTCCTTTTTCTTTGCTTTAATTTTCATTAAAATAAATCTACCTAATCCCTGTGGATATGACCTTACTCATCACTGTTACAATTTGTATTTTTCGAGAGTGAGAATTTTATTATTTGTTGGATTCGACACCCACCAATGAGATTAGCCCAGTGAGGGGCAATGAATTGATTATGCATTGCATTCAATTGCACGACATTGCATTACATCTCATTGCATTCATTCCATGGAAAATAAATATTGTTTCCCAATAAGGAGACGTCTTAGTGCTTTAGGCTTAAGGTCCAGTAGACTTTAGTTACATGTAGCATGGTACATGGTACGGTTATAGAAAGTCGGTTGTGTAGAGTTAAGGAGGATTTCGTTTAGGAGTTGAAACCAATAATGATTTAGGTGGCGGTAAGAAGTCTTGAAGCTAAATTCGAGTCAATTTGTGCTTGAATGTTGTGTGAAAACTATTGTTATTTGGATTTATTGGTTGTGTTTTGTGAAATCCTATTAATGTTTGATTTTGATGAGAATATTGCATATAAATGCCTCGTTGTGATGAAATTGTTGTGGTGTAGCTTGGTTGTTGAAAATGGGTGTGGAAAAGTGAGAAGAGTAAGGGAAGGTTTTACCTTTGGAAATGCGATTTGCTTAAAGATATTTGTATTTATTCTTTCTTTATGAACATTTGTAAAATATGAATGAACTATATTGAGTTATATATGAATAATTCATATGATAGATTCCTTTTCATGTTAATTATGCTAAGATGCTTGTGATTAATAATTGTATGACTGCTGTGTAATGTCGACTTAAGAAATAATTAGTATAACATTGTAAAATAGAGATAGATAAAGTTTTGTGTAGTGGGATTGTTCATAGGTATGCTTGAGGGATGAGCATAGGAAGAAGGTAGTTATTTGGGCATTGGGTTGAAGTACTTTGAGAGTTTTGGTTATGTTATCTATTAGAAATTGTTGGGAAGTTGGACATTTGAGAAGTAGTACCGATTTATAGAAGTTATAAGTGTATCGTTAGGATATTTGACTTAAAAAAGAGTAGGGATAAGTTGTTGGGTAAGTGGTTAATGTAAAGGGTACAGTGAAGTAGGGAGTGAGTTAGTTGAGAATGAGAGGTACAAATTATGTAGATGAATGATGGCATTGGGTATATCAAAAGTGAAGATTTGGTGGTGTTTCAAGACTTTAAGAAGGATAGTAAAGGAAATATTTTTGAAAGTAGAAAGTGTTATATGAGAATCCATAAAGGAGAAAAGTGTTGTAAATTTTGAATTGATCTTAAGGTGAAGTGAAGTTCGATACAAAGAGATGGTAGGCTTATTCAAAGCCTAAGAAGTTTTGAGTTTAGACTCAAGAATGAAAATTTGGTTGGTTTGTGCTAGTTGAATGAACTTAAGAGTTTTGCTTTATTGGGAGATATAAAATTGAAGAATGCCTTTGGTATCTAGTGACAGGTAAGTGATGATAAACTAAGGTATTTGAGGTACTTGAAGAGCTAAAGATTAATGGATGATTTGTTTTGAATGTGGTTGAGGTCTTAAAAAGGATAACGACTAGCGAAAGTCCAATGCGTATGCTTAATAAAGGAGATTACAATGTAAATGGTGTTATTAAGAAGGTGTGTTATGGGAGACCAAGAATTTAATAAAATATGAGAGTATTATGACGATTATGGTGAAAGAGAAATGGGTATAGAGTACAAAACCAAGGTTAGTTGGAGAAAGGGTTGTGGTACTAGTATACAATGAGAAGTTAAAAATTTAGACAATCAATTTTAACCCTCACCCATAGTAAATAATAAGGACTTGACAATGGTTAATATTAGTGTAAGAGAGAGAGACTACAAGATGAAACTTATTGGCGTAAGAATGAATGAAGTTTTGAGTATCTTGAGAAGGAATAGTGTTGGATAAGATTTCTAATAAAGAAGATAGTTAAAGGATTTGAGGTTACTAGACGTTGTCATTTTGATCGAACTTAATGTTGAGTAAAAAGAAGATTTTAATAGGTCAAATAGTGATCTGGAAGCATTAAGGAGATTCGATTTTACTTTTATTAAGCATATGGAGGAAGTATCAATCATGATTGGACAAAGAGATACCTTTCTAAGAATGGTGTAAATTGAATGATGCGAATGTGATGTACTGTATTTTAGGACTATTAGTTATAGTAAGTTGAAGGAGATTGTTGAATTTAATGTACGCAGTGTGGCTAGATTTAAGTCTCTGCAAGGAAAAAGGGTAAAGATGAGGTGTTAAATGGATTCCTAGTAGTTTTGATTTTCTCAAATGAACCAGAAGGAGAAAAAAAAAGAAAAAAAAGGGAATATAGTTAGGTCAAGAGAGTAGTTCAAAGTGTATAGAGGTCTGATGGAAGAGTATAGGTGGAATAAAGAAGTGAAGATGTTATAAGTTCGGTGGACTAATCAAACAGGAGATTAAATAAGAGGTAAGAAATTAGTGCCATCACCCAATTGTTGCGAAAAGAGAAAGATATTTGAGTTTGGAAAAGGTGAAGAAATTATTGGGCGTTTTGTGTTGAATTTTTTTACTAAGAGCATAGAAGATGGAGTAGCTCGGTAAGATTTACAAATGTAATGATAAATTTAGAAGTTAAGATTATAGTAGATTAGATTTTAGAATTAATGGATTGATGTTTGACTTACGTTTAGCTGGAACTTTCTATGAAGTTTAATCCAAAAGTGATGATGCCACTTGTAATATTGGAAATGAAATGGTTAAAAGGAAAAGGAATAAAAGTATGAGCATAAATTTGGAAATATGGATAATTATTTCGTTTGAGTGGTGGATGTGAGAGTTCGTTAGTATAAGGGGTAACAACTAAAAGGTTATAGGATAAGATTCTTATAAATTTTCCAAGAAAGGACTTCCTAAACAAGAGAAATAATAGTTGGACGAGAGTGTAAAGTCTATAACATGGTGAATGAGTAAGAGGATCTAAAGAGTTAAGTGAAGTAATAGAAAGGCTCAAGGGGAATAATAAATTTTAAATGCGATCGTCATCAAATGGAAAGAATTATATGGATAAGATCTTTGAGAAGTTCAAATAGGACTTAAGGACATGGTTAATTTGTTACTGTTAAAATCATCTAAGTGACGAAGTTGGAGAGGAGAGTTGTAAATGGAAATAATTGGTACATCAATGTTCAAGCGATACTATAAATTGGACTACAACATAATGTTGATATTGAAGATAAATTTGTCAAATTAAAGTCGTATTAGAAATAAGTGTTTAACAATTTCTACTGTGATGAGTTACGTAAGAGTTTTGGTAAACATATTTCATTTTGCGGTGGATAAGTTAAAGTTTTAAGGGAAAAGAGAACTGAGAAAGTTGGATTAGAGTTAAGAGAAGTATTGAGGAATGAGAATAATTACTAATTTGAACAATTATTTGAGAGATGCTAGAAATTTGGTGGATGATTGAAAAACGAAATTAAGTATGATATCTAGTTGAAGAAGAAATTGCCAAAATGAAATGAAGGGATGATTAGTTAGCAATGGACTTTTTGAAGAAGTATCTTTGGGAAGCTAAGATTTAAAAAGTCGTACCACATTTAAAACCTTTGAAGTATGATGTCGAGAGGAAGGAATGTGAAGTGGTAAGGAGATTAGCTTTGAAACTTAAAAACAGAAAGAAGATGTAAAAATGGAATGATGTTAAGAAATACTTTAGGGTAGGAAAATGTGAATTAAGGGACTAGTTGAGGACATTTTAAGATCCATTAGAGGAGAAAAAATGAGTTAAAAGGATAAATAATGATTAGAAAGGTGAATGCAGTTTATTAAGAATTTCTATTAATTTGAAGGGAGTCTATTAAAAATAGTTATTAGATCACTACAATGTTGTTGAAGAAGGAAGAGTCGGAAAGGTTACTAGAGGGTGTAACGACCTATCCCGGGTTGGCCACCCTAGAGATGGTGTTGTCACATTTTGAAAATCCCAGCACGACACATATATGCAATAATAAAAATATAGCAACTGCAATTATTTACGTCATTCGTCAAGCCTCAGCAGGGAGATACATCATTCAGATCCCAACTTAAACATTTTAGACAACATAATATTCATGAATATTTACAAATATTTTTTTTTTCTTTCCATTAGTTTGTGGATATGGACCACGTGGCTTACAGATAATGGCTCCGTCTGGATCTCAGCTCACCAAACTATCTGTCCTGCCTGCTACCTGAAATTATTTAACAATGAGGGGTGAGCTTCATAAGATCAGTGAATTAAATTTACTAGAAGTATCCAATTTGTATAAATGGTCTTTCAATATTCACTCATCTATATCTCATAAAATTTGATAATATCATTCTATTATCACTACTTATATCATAATCCCCATTTCTTATCAATATCTTTTTCTCATATATTTATCCACCCTGAGACCATAAATTATATCTCATAATTACCTCATTATGAGGTTCACAGCATATAGTTTATAACTCAGATAGTTTTTATCATATCATACTTTCATATTTCTTTCCCACCATATCTGTCTCTCTGTGAGACTCATTCATTTATCAATAATTTTATAATCAAGAATAACACTTTCGAATCTCAGTAATAAATTCAATATTTAAAACAGATGCAATGCATCAATTATTAATTGAGAACGTCTTCCTATATGTCGACATGTTTTTATATTAGACCAGCTGCCTTTCCGATTATTTTATCTCCAGCATATACCGGCTGTCACGGTTTTCATTTATCACTAGCATATACCGGCTGTCACGATTTTCATTTATCACCAGCATATACCGGCTATCACGGTTTTTCATTTATCACCGGCATATACTGGCTATCACGGTTTTTCATTTATCACCAGTATATGTCGGCTGTCACAGTTTTTCATTTATCACCAGCATATACCGGCTGTCATAGTTTTCATTTATCACCACCATATATCGGCTGTCACGGTTTTCATTTATCACCAGCATATATCGACTATCACGGTTTTTATTTAGACCCACTCTCTCTAGGTTCTTTTATTTCATGTATATGCATATGAACAATGATATGAAATATGCATATGAAAAATAATATAAACAAGCATGTATTCAGACATTCAAATTAGCTATCCTGCTTCTTCTCAAATTATTATTTGGTCAATTTCGCTAAATTCTTCTCCTCATATATCATATCAAATTATCAACCATAGCTCGTCAAGAATTTCATTTATCACCTTAATTATTAAATTGATTCCTTATTCTAATAATATTACTTCTCACATAATAAGTCTCTACATATCTATAATTCTTATCATACCCATCAATCAACTTTCATCTATCATCAAATCCTAGATTAATGATTTGTTCAAATATTATCACTATATATTTTATATTTATCTTGATTACTTAAAGTAAATCTAACTCACCATGTAGCACTTAGAGCTACTCGTGGACCACTTTCTTGCCTTTCATGTTCCTTTCAACAATTTCCCCCGATTGCTGATCGTCAACACCTGATATAATATTTATGTTAAAATTTCTAATTTATTCTTCAATTCTTCCATAATTCACACCCTTTGAAAATTTCCACATTGAATTCTGAGAAATTTCATGTATGCTAAATTTTTAAAAAAAAATTCATTTCATTACCTTTCGTTTTTCTTAGAGCTTTTCGTGACACTCTGTAAAACTCTCCCATAAACCCCTTCAAAATTTTAATCTTTCAACTTTTCTTTCAGTTCCCAAGTGTTTAAAGAAATAGAGTAGTTTGTATTGAAGAAGGAAGAAAACCAAATAGGATTTGGTAAAACTAATAAAACAAATTAATAAAAACAATTTTTATAAAGTGTTTAACAGCGGCGCCGTTTACATTTCATGCTTAGTGTCTACCATTCTTCTAAATTGATGATTAGTGTCCATTTTGTGCAACACCTGGACTTCCAGGTGTTGCATACTATCCCTTTTTTTTTTTTTTTTTTTACAAAATCTTTTTTCCTTTCCTTTTTTTTTTCTTTTTCCTTTTTTTTTCCTTTGTCATCCTGGACGCTTCAATTTTTTTTTCATTTTCCTTTTTCTTTTTCTTTACTCCATCACATGTCCGTTTTTTTTCAAAAGAATTATTTTATTCAATAATAAATGTTTCACATATATATTCCTCAAATTTTTCTTACCTAACTCAAGAAAAAACTATGGCTAATATTTCTTCATAGTTGCTTCACGTTCTCACGTAATTTCTTCAATATCTTTGTTTTGCCACAGAACTTGAACTACCGGAATTACTTTATTACACAAAACTTGTTCTTTTTTTGTCTAATTTTCTCATTCGTACTTGTATAAAAGTCAAACCTTCCTTAATTTCTACAGCTTGGCTCGAAATATTATGAGATTCATCATATAAACACTTTCTCAAAAGTGAAACATGAAACACATTGTGTAACTGCTTCAACTTTGGAGGCAATTCCAGGCTATACACGAGTAGTCCAACTTTCTCAACAACCTCATAGGGTCCTATATACCTCGAACTCAACTTTCTTTTCCTGTTTAAATTTCAATATACCTTTTCATGGAGATATTTTTAAATACACCCAACCACCTATTTGAAAATCGAGAGGTCTTCTCCTATTATCAACATAGCTATTAGGTCTACTCTGTGGTACTACGGTTCTTTTTAACCAGTTTGATCATCTTAGTTGTTAACTCAATAATTTATGGACCAAATATATTTCTCTCTCCCATTTATTCCCAACATATAGGAGTTCTACACCTCTTACCATACAATGTCTCAATCGGTGCCATTCCATTACTAAATTGATGTTGATTATTATAAGCAGATTCCATCAATGGCAAGTAAGCATCCTAACTTACTAAGAAACTCATCACATTTGCCCTTAACATATCTTCTAGTACTCTAATAATCCTTTTTGTCTGCTCAACTATTTGACGATGAAAAGCTGTAATAAACTGCAATTGTATACACTTGGCTTTTTGAAAGCCTCTCCAAAACTAATATGTAAATATAGAAATTCTAATTGATACTATGCTCAATAGTACTCCATACCACCTCACAATCTCAGCTATATATAGTTCAACCAAATTTTTAGGATTCCAATTAGTTTTAATTGAAAGAAATTGGAATGACTTAAGAAGTCTATCTACTATCACTTACACCGTATCGTGACCTCTCTGAGTATGGGAAAATCCAGAAACAAAATTCATACTCACATTTTTCTATGGTCATTCAAGCATAGAAAGAGGCTGTAGTAAGCCTCCCAGATGTTTATTCTCTAACTTCACTTACTGATAAACCAAACATCTAGAAATATATTCAGCTACATCCCTCAACAATTCTGACCACTAGTAATTCTGTCTCAATCCTCTATACATCTTATTATTACTCGGGTGCATCGAATATACATCATTATGTACTTATCTCAATATCTTCTTTCTAAACTCCACATCATTGGGAACACAAATCCTATGTTTCAATACCAAAATACCCTCATTTCAAATTTTGAACTCATATTGCTTTCCAGTAAGCACTCAATGCTTAATCTTTTCTATCTCTTCATCTCTACCTTGCATCTCTAGCAAACATTTTAGTATGGATGACTGTACAACCATATTTGTTATCAATGATCCTCTATCACTGATATTCAACTTCGTTCTTATCTCTCTTAATCTATCATCAATTACACATCATGAATTTCAATAGCAGTCAATCTTCTTGTAGATTTTCTACTCAATGCATCAGCTACCACCTTTGCCTTTTCTAGATGATAGTGAATTGTACAATCATAGTCACTAATCAACTCCATCCACCATCTTTGCCTTAAATTCAACTCTCTCTGGGTAGGTAAGTATGTCAAAATCTTATGATCAATGAATATCTCACAAGTGGCTCTATATAGATGATGTCTCCAATCTTTAAAGTAAACACTATGACAGCCAACTCTAAGTTATGGGTGGGGTAATTTCTATCTTGATTCTTTAATTGCCTAGAAGTATAGGCCATAACTTTCCTATGTTACATCAACACACATCCCAACCATTGATACGATGCATCATTATACACTACAAATCCTTAATCACCAAAAGGAAGCACCAATATTGGAGCTGTAGTCAATTTCTCCTTTAGTAATTGGAAACTTTTCTCACATTTTCCACACCATACAAATCTCTCATCTTTCTTGGTCAGTTTAGTCAACAGTACTACAATAATAGAAAAATTCTGAAAGAATCTTCTATAATAACTAGCTAACCCCAAAAAGATTCTAATCTCAATCACATTAGTTGGTCTCTCCCAACTTAACAATGCCTCTACCTTTTGTGGATCAACTATTATGCCATTTCCAGATATTACATGCCCTAAGAAATTATTCTCATTAAGCCAAAATTCACATTTAGAAAATTACAGCATATAATCTCTCTTTCGTCAAAATCTCTAACACAATTTCTAAATGTTTTACATGCTTTTCCTTAGTCTTAGAATACACCAAGATGTTATCAATTAACACAACCACAAGATTATCAAAAAATGGTTTAAACATTTTATTCATCAAGTCCATGAATGTTGTTGGAGCATTAGTCAATCCAAATGGAATCACTTGAAACTTATGACTATAACGTGTCCTAAAAATAGTCTTAGGCACGTCTCCCTTCTCTATCCTTAATTGATAATAACCTGATCTCAGGTCTATTTTTTAAAATATCCTTGCTCTATACAACTTCTCAAATAAATCATCTATCCTAGGTAAAGTATATTTGTTCTTAATAGTTATCTTATTCAACTATCTATAGTCTATACACAATCTCCTCGTTCCATCTTTCTTCTTTGCAAACACTACGTGGGCTCCTCATGACAACACACTAAATCGAATAAATTGTTTATCTAACAACTCTTGAACTTTCAACTCTCTTAACTCAGTGGGTGTCACTCTGTAAGGTGCTATAGATATATGTGATGAACTTGGTATCACATCAATAGAGAAATTAATCTCCTTACTTGGAGGTAAAGTAGACAACTCATCAAGAATTGCATCAAAAAAATCTTTCACTGCTAAGATTTATTCCAACTCTCTACTATCATTTCTAAAATCCAACACATATGCCAAATACCCCTCACATCCTTTCTTTGACCATTTACTAGTAGTCAGAGCAAAAAGAAGATAGTTCGAGAGTATCTTATGTTCTTCCTGAAAGTTAAACTCTTCATTTCTATATCTTGAACACTACATTCTTTCTAAAATAATCAACCATATTCAAAGATAATAAATCAGCTTCAGATTCTCTGTCACTGAAACGAATCACATAACCCTTGTAAACATTTATGATTATCATTTTATCTCTAGTGGGAACTTCAACAATACTATTATGCATCAAAGGACTAATACATGCATCAATAAACTTTATAAATACTTTGGATGCAAAAGAATGGGTTACACCAGGATTAACCAACAGTGATATGTCCACATGTTCTAAATATAAGGCACCTCAAATTAGGATAATTCTAGGATAAATATCTTATCAGATTACATCTATAACAAGTTATAGTATTTTTATCATGTTATCACATCCTCTAGGTATTACACTCCCATCTTTACCATAACTTCTAGTTCCCATAACCTATCTCTCAAATCTAGGGGTCCCATCAATATTACTCTGAGCTACAGAAGCAACAGATCCTGTTTGCCTCTGGCTTTGTGTTATAGTTCCCTGCAACAAGCAACGCCCTTTCTAGGCTAGTCGCCCATCCTGAATACTCATACTTTCACTTTCAGAACCCTTAAGTCTAGTCCTCTTCAACCACTCCTTACGTCATCTAAACTCCACCATGTCTATCTCAATCTATAGTGCTATATCCACCAACCTAGCATAACTCATATGCCTTATGTAAGATAGTTTCGATCTAATCCCAAAATATAGTCCATCTAGGAACCTCTTACATTTCTCTATTTTATGTCTACCATTTTCAACACAAACCTTGTCAAGGCTATAAATCTCCTCTTATACTGAGCCATAGTCAATACATTTTCCTTAAATAAATAAAATCTCTCTCTTGTTGGGCTTTAAAGGTATACGAAAAGTATTTATCAAGGAAAACCTCCTTAAACCTATTCTAGGTTAAGGGTCTATCAATATATGCACTTACCCTGGGAAGAATATCATCTTGTTATTCTAAAGCTTCTTCTTCTTACTCAAATGAAGGAAAGGTGACCCTCTGCCTGTCAATCACTGGTAAAGTACCAAATAATCTTTCTACATGTTTCACCTATAGCTTAGGCTTAAAAGGATTCATAGATCCTTTAGACAACAAAGCATTCAACTTAATATATTTAACAAAACAATCTCTTTGCATCTCGTGCATAAACTCACCTTTCCCCTTTTGAACGTTTACCATTACTAATTTATAACAGCCTCAGGCACTGCTCTAGCTTGTTCATAAAGTCTATGCTATAGACTATCAACTCTATCATCTGTTACTTTCATTTTCTCAAGAGCATGAGCAAGAACTTCTCTTAGCTCATCTCTTTCAATTCTAGATTCTCTCATACCCCTACTATAATCGATTATACTTTCAACACGTTCCCTTCTAGGAACCATAGACTCAGTCTCAACTTCTATCTCAACCTTAGCTCATTTAAAAATTGGGGCCTACCACGCCCTCTCAAGTCAACAATTCTAATTCTAGCTATAACACGTCCATGTGTCATCCCCAGACTATTCATTAAGATATAATTTATTTAAATATTCTATTTTCTTTCTTTTTATGCAGTCTACAGAATCATAAAACCAAATGCTCTGATACCAAAATTGTAACGACCAATCCCGGGTTGGCCACCCCTGTGACAGTGTTGTCACATTTTGAAAATCCCAGCACGACACATATTTGCCACAATAAAAATATAGTAACTACAATTATTTACATCATTCCTTAACCCTTAACAGGGGAGTTGCATCATTTAGATCTCGACTTAAACATTTAATGCAACATAATATGCATGAATATTTACAAATATTTTTTTTTTCTTTCCATTAGTCTGAGGATGTGGACCACGTGGCTTATAGATAATGACTCTGTCTGAATCTCAGCTCACCAAACTATCTGTCCTACCTGTTACCTGAAATTATTTACTAATGAGAGGTGAGCTTCACAAGCTCAGTGAATTAAATTTACTAGAAGTATTCAATTTGTATAAATGGTCTTCCAATATTCATTCATCTATATCTCATAAAATTTGATAATAGCATACTATTATCACTACTTATATCATAATCCTCATTCCTTATCAATCTCCTTTTCTCATATATTTATCCACCCTGAGACGATCAATTATATCTCATAATTACCTCGTTATGAGATTCACAACATATAGTTTATAACTCATATAGTTCTTGTCATATCATACTTTCATATTTCTTTCCCACCATATCTGCCTCTCTGTGAGACTCATTCATTTATCAATAATTTTACAATCAAGAACAACACTTTACCATCTCAACAAGAAAATCAATGTTTAAAACAAATGCAATCCATGAATTATTAATTGGGAACGTCTTCCCATATGTCGACATGTTTTTATCTTAGACTGGTTGCCTTCTCGGTTCTTTTATCTCTAGTATATACCATTTATCATGATTTTCATTTATCACCAGTATATACTGACTGTCACGGTTTTCATTTATCACCAGCATATACAGGCTGTCACGGTTTTCATTTATCACCATCATATACTGGCTGTCACGGATTTTCATTTATCATAGCATATACCGGCTGTCACGAATTTTCATTTTTCACCAGCATTTACTGGCTGTCACAATTTTCAATTATCACTAGAATATACTGGTTGTCACGTTTTTTATTTATTTTTAGCACACACCGGCTGTCACAGTTTTCATTTATCACCAGTATATACCAGTTGTCACAATTTTCATTTAGACCGGCCCCCTCCCGGTTCTTTTATTTCATGTATATGCATATGAACAATAATATAAACAAGCATGTATTCAGACATTTAAATTAGCTATCCCGCTTCTTCTCTCATTATTATTTGATCAATTTCACTAAATTCTTCTCCTCATATATCATATCAAATTATCAACCATAGCTCGTCAAAAATTTCATTTATCACCTTCATTACTATATCGACTCATTATTCCAATAATATTACTTCTCACATAATAATTCTCTATATATCTATTATTCCTATCATACCCATCAATCAACTTTGATCTATCATCAAATCATAGATTAATGATTTATTCAAATATTATCACTATATATTTCATATTTATCTTGATTTCTTAAAGGAAATCTAACTCACCACGTAGCACTTAAAACTACTCGTGGATCACCTCTTTGCCTTTCCTGCTCCTTTCAGTAATTTTCCCCGATTACTGATCGTCAACACTTGATATAATATTTATGTTAAAATTTCTAATTTATACTTTAATTCTTCCATAATTCACACCCTTTGAAAATTCCTACATTGAATTTCGAGAAATTTCATGTATGCTAAATTTTAAAAATAAAATTCATGTTATTACCCTTTGTTTTTCTTAGAGCTTTCCATGACTCTATAAAATTCTCCCGTAAACTCTTTCAAAATTTTACTCTTTCAACTTTTCTTTTAGTCCCCAAGTGTTTAAAGAAATAGAATAGTTTGTATTGAAAAAAGAAGAAAAGCAAACATGATTTGGTAAAACTAATAAAACAAATTAATAAAAACAATTTTTATAAAACCGTTTAACAGTGGCACCATTTGCTTTTCATGCTCAGTGTCCACCATTCTTCTAAAGTGATGATTAGTGTCCATTTTGTGCAACATCTGGACTTCTAGATGTTGCACGTTGTCAGCCTTTTTTTTTCATTTTCCTTTTTCTTTATCTTTACACCCAATGCGTCTGTTTTTTTTCAAAAGAATTTTTTTATTCAATAATAAATCTTTCACATATATATTATTTTAATTGCATGTCATATTTATCAAATTACTTCTTTACCTATACTCTAAGAGCACGGGTATTATAGGATGTGAAACAAATTATGAGAATAATAATCCAGATATTGTGAGCTCTAGACGAGGAAATTTCGAGGTCAGATTTTTTTAGTAGAGCAGAATTGTGAGGCCCAGTTCCTAACTAAAGTATTTTAATTTTCAGTGTTTCATTTGAACGCGTTTTCGATGTACTGGTTTAGTTGTGAGTTATAGTTAACTAGTATTGGGATTTTTGGAACTTGGGACAAAGAAAATAAAATTAGAGTTTAGTAAGGAAATCATATTTTGAAAGAAATTGTGAAAAAAAAGGATTGAAAGCGTTGTAAAATAATTGGAAAAATTTTTAATTTTTAAATTTTAGAAAGGTAAAATGTGGTTGAAGCAATAAGTAAAAGGGTGTGTGTGCCATTATGAGAGAGTTTGGCTATAAATAGGGGATGGAAATTAGATTTTTCTCTTAGAAGGTTCTAAAGAGATCGAGAGAGAGAGAGGGAGAGAAGGAAGAGAAGAGGAAAAAAGGAGGAGAAAAAGTGAAAGGAAAAAAAGAAGGAAAATAGAGGAAGATTTTTTTTTTTACAAATCAAGGAAAATTCTTGTTTTTTTATTTGCTTCTAATCTATAAAGCATGCTTATTAAACTAGAGATTTGATTTTTGTGATTTGAATTGGGTGAATTGATTAAGAAAAATTTGAAGAAATGTTGTTTCATGAAAAAAAAAAAATTGGGTTTTGACCAAACTTTTTGATTTAAGGAGTTGTGAATTCCTTTTTTTTTTATGGGTGATGTAAAGTTTTTATCTTTAACTCTTAAGAAATTGTATTTCAAAAGATTTGGGTATTTGATGAAGGATCAAAAGGTTTTGGAAAGGAAAAAGTTGGAGTTTTGTGCATTTTCTGGGCTTCAGCCCTCAGGACAGTCGGTTGTGACGATTAAGAGTCGACTGTGCAAGTGGTTGAAACCTCAGATCTTGAACACAGTCGACTATGCAATTGGATAGTCGACTGTGTTCTCTTCCCGAGAGCTTCACAGTTGATTATGTGTTTAGATAGTCGACTGTGCAACCCTGTTTTTAGGTTTTTACATTTTGATTTCTCATGTTTCTTGAATTATAAGTCCTTGAGGGTCACTTATTGAATTAGTTGAGAGTTTTAAACCTTTAACTTGAATAAATGTTTTCTAATTAGCTATGTTTTTGTTGTTGAAAAAAAATGATGTTTCGTTAGGATTATTTGAAGATCGATCAAGAGGCAAGGAAATGATTCAGAACTAAGTTTGGTTCTAAAAGATGAGCTTCACCTTACTTCTAGTAAGCGTTATAAATTATACAACAAAAATAAAAGACTAAAAGTATATAAATATAAATTAGTATTGAGATATTAAGAATAATATTATGAGATTTGTTTATATGTAAGGACATGGAGGTATAAGAAAAAAGCCTAGCTATATATACATATATATATATATATATGTATATATGTATGTATGTATGTATGTATGCATGTATGTATGTATATGTATAAGTAGATGTATAAGAAAACAAGTGTGATTAGATCTTGATATATTTTGGGATGAGTTGTTGAGATATAAATGTACCTGAGATAAGTTTAGAAATAATTGATGTAGTTGTGATTGAGAAATTGTGGTGTATAGATGTAATGAAAAGAATTGATGATTTGTTGTGATTTGGTGATGTGAATGATTGAAGATTGCTTGCTTTCATATCATTTCATTATGATTAAATTTTACAATATAACAATTGCTTGACAGTATGTTATTAAGGGGTGAGTGATGGGTGAGGTCGCTAGGTCCCTTCCTAGAAGGGGTGTAAGGGTACCCAAAGATATTGAACATACAAGACCCCGCCCAAAAATGATTGAGGGGAAATCCGTTGTATTATAATATGATGATTTGACATACCGATACGTGGGAAAATGTTCCCGTTATGATGATATTAGCCCATTGAGGGGCGATGGTTTGATTGTGCATTGTATTGCACTGCATTGCATTCATTTCATGAAAATGGATATTGTTGAGATTGGCCCAATAAGGGGCATATGTTATGTTATGATATGATATAATTGTGACCTATGAGGGATGTATGTTATGATTGTGGTGAAGTTGTGGCCCATGAGGGGCGTATGATGTGAATTAAAGAATGTTGTATGAATGTTGCACATGAACGAGTGATTTATTGTTGTGTGTATAACTAAGTTATGGACTATGGAATACATGATAAATTTGAGAGTATCAATATTATTATCAAGATTGTTCTTTTGTACTGAGAATTGAGAAAGTTAGATGGAAATGTAAGTAAAAATCTTAATATATTTAAAATTATGAAAAGTTAATAATACAATAAGGTTTTAAAGTAAGATAAAAGTTTCAAAATGATTACTTCTAGTAATGTGAAGTCTCTTTGAATTTTTTAGTTCACCCCCTCCCTTTTTACTAACTTTTCAGGTTATCACCGGAAGACTTGTGGTTAAACTTGAATGAAGTCTTGTTCACGACATCCTTATCCTTTGGGTTCTTTAGAAGTCGAAGTCCTTATTGGTTCAGTTTTACAAAAGTGTATAATTTTGTTGTAACAATTGATGTTTCTTTCTACTTGTATCTTTTTAAAAAAAAAATCATAAGAGTTGGTTTATTGTATCAAAAAGGTATCTTATTTTTGGAGAATTGTATTGTATGAAATGTGATATTGGCAAAAGTATGTTATTTGTATTGTAAACCTTGTATGTTTGCATATAGGTCGGGTGCTCGAAGTTGAAAAGTGATGATACTTCCACGGGTAGGGCCCGCTCGGGGATGGGTCGTTACAATCACTAGACCAAAAATTTCAAGGAGAACACTACAAAAGTGAAATATTTTGACACGAAGGAAGATATGGTTGAAGAAACTCAAAACACAAAAAGACTTGATTGCTCTTTGCATGTGACAATTTTTTTTCTTTTTCCTTCTTATAGTTATCATTTTCTTCTATTTTAATCAGATTACAAAGTGGGAATAGGGGGATTCAAATCATGCTCATAGGTAGGGGAATTGGTGTCCAATACCACTGCGCCAAATGCAGGGGGGACATAGTTATAATTTTCTTAAAAAAAGAGAAGACCTATTTTTATGAAACTAACGATATTAGTCTCATAATAAAAAAAATTCTTTAAGCTTTCTTTTTTTAAAATTATTCTTGTTTTTCTTTAAACAAAACATACTCTCACGTAAATCTTTAAATTACCCTTTTGTGTTTCGTTCCAACAAGCTTTTTCTTCGTGTAATTGTGAGACATATATTACCCATAATGCTTTCAAGGTGTTTGCTATTCATAATCCATACTCTTGTGCATCAAACCTTCATTTTTTAACATCTTCCTTGATATATCCATCATTCAAACATGAGAAGAGAATCTCATGCCCTTTGTGTAAGGATAAGGCAAATATATTATTATGCAATAATGCGAAGAGAGTACATTTCTATTTGTGAAAGGGATAAGGCAAATTGTCTTTTAATTTTAATAATCACATTCCCTATGTAATTAATGAAATAATAATCTTTAGTAAGAGGTGTGTAGAAAGTAAATTTTCAACAGACTCAATGGGTTAACAAGAAAAATTTGTAAACAAATAAAAGGGATATCAAGAAAAAAAGCCTATTTTCATTTCAACTTCAATTACTTAGTTTTTCCAAACCACAAACTTGCATATATGAAGATTTCCAAATCGTGATTTAAATGGATAATCTCAAAGTCTTAATTTTTCAATTCATTGTAGCTTGAAACATTGGGAAAATATGAACATCACCATTATAGCAAGTCAAAAGGTAATCTTTTAAGTTACAAGACTGAAGTGTAGGAATAGATCCTACAGGAGATATAAAACATTCATTCAATAATTCATGATAGAACCTAGATAAGGATTTCCCCAATTTGGAAAAATCTTCGATGTCATCCTTATAGTTTTACTATATTAACATTGACTCCTTTGTCTTTCCCATCTTAAGATCGTGGGTCACTCGCAAGTAGTGCCCCATTAGTGACCATATCTTCAACTTGCACACTAGAGTCATATAATTATTTGAAAGTGGTGAGAGGCATAGCAACGAGTTTTTTTTTAAAAGATAAATTTGTTGAAGGTTCTTCAAAATAATACTGACTTGATCATTTTTAATAGGGCGAGGCGATTATTCATTTTGACAACTTTGTCTCTTCATCGGATTATCAATTCAAGGAATATTTCATTCCATTTTTGTTTTGTTGTCTTAAGGTCACAAAGAGTGATATCAAGTTAAGTGTTGTATGGGTATTTTTTTGACAAATTCATAGTAAATATCTTCGAGGTTTTTAATCTTGGATTATGTAAGGGTAAGGAACAAGCTGTTGGATATACCTAACGATTGCATAACACCAATATATTGCTTCATGCGACTATTAGGATTTTCAATACCATCAAATTTGTCGAGATCAAGAATCTTGAACTTAAAAAGTAGTTCCTCTTCAAGGGTTAGTGAAAGACCTTCCATTTCAAGAAGGTAGTCATTAGTGCCTCAAGACTTCTTAAAAAAGGACTTAAATTTTTAAAGCTCATCATCGGACCCCTTCATACATTGTAGGTACTATACCTTTTCACCGTACGCCACAGCTCCGAGTTTAATAGCCAAGGCCATTCACTTCGAGGAAGGATGAATAAGCGAGGGTTCAGATCAAAGTTGGTTGGAATGTGGAAGGATTAAAGCCTACTAAGCCTATCATAACCCTTAATGAGTAGTAAGGAGGCCCCATAAAAGATGCGCTTTTAATAGTTAGACTAGTAACTACTTCACTATTTTGTGGTGTTAGGCCTTAATTAGGGATATTTTCCGAGGGATGTGTCATCTAAGCATAAAACATAGATGATGGGTAAATTTAGAGTCCTATTTTACTTTAAAGAGGGTCAAAATCCCTTATCATTGGTCTGTAGAGACTCGGTTTAAGAGATTGGGGTACGAGAGAAGAAGGAATTAAAGTTTCTTCTCTCGCCTAAGTTGAAACCTAGCAAAAAAATATTAAAATTCACCTAGAATAAGAGAAAACACGTTAGTGCGGTAGGGAATACACAACAAAAACTATAAAAATCTAGAAATTGGGATCAATTGAGCCGGTCAGGTCCAAACAGGACTCGACTGGCAATTACACAGAGTAGACCGACCCCAGTGAGAGCTGGTCAACTCTACTAGTTTGGGTTCTGATAGTTTCAAATTTCTTTTTTTCTCATGTTTTCAACAAGTTTTGAACTAATTGGACAAAAACGATTTTATGCAAAGCCCTAATCTAAATGAGCTAAGAATATTATTTCTAAATGACATATGATTAAGCAAAAAAACAATACAAAATCCTAGTCTATACGACATATGAAAATTGTAACGCAATACTAGAATATGTTTTAAAAAAAATCTTTATGATAAGTGAATATGCAATTAAAAATCCTAGGAGACATACTAACAAATTTAATCTATGGTGGTTCGAAGTAATAAATCATTCTTGTAAAGATTAAAATAAAAAAGTTACTAATTTACTAAGCTTTTTGTGATGTGATCTCTTCATGTTTTGTGAAAACTTAATTTTAGGTTTGTACAATTGTTTCACGTATGGTGTGGAGGGCCCTAAATTATAGATTTTTTGTGCACACTTTGTGTACGAAAGAATGCTAGAACTCGAATTTTAACTTGAATTTGATAGTAAGAACGAGTTTAGGGTTTTGTGAGTTTATAGGATGGCTGAGATTTTTGCTAGAGATTTGACGTGTAGAGATGCTCTATTGTTGTGTTTTAATGAAACAGTTCAGACGTTATGATTAGGGTTAGGGTTTAGGCTCAAGAAGAAATGTTTTTCTCACAGAACTCACTCTTTTGCACTCTTTTTCTTTTGATTTGCTCTAAAACAACGAGATCGTAGTAACTAGGGCTCAAAAGTATGAAAGAAGGTCCTTCTAAGGTCTCAAAAATATATATTTATAGGCTACCAAGTATCCTATTAGGGTTAAGAATATGTATGGCTGTCTTGGAGGTAAAGAAAACTCCATTGAGGCAATTTTCAAAATCCTAAACCCATAAAAACTAGGAAATTTGACAAATTCTGGACCTCAATTTCAATTGGGACGTTTTCACTCATACGAACGAGTCTTCTTGAACTTTCTAGAAATCCAAGAGATTATTCTTTCAAGTCCGATGGGTTTGACATGCAATTTTGACACATTTAAAATGGTAGCCCAAACACTAAAACTAGTCAGGTTTATACATGTTTCGGTAAATAAATAAGTTGTCTCACTTCTCTTATCAAAAAGTACCATAATATATCTTTTGGAAGATAATTAAAAGTTATATTGATTTGGGGAAGGGAAGGTTCTAAAGATTTGGGGATAAAAAGTTATGTGGCTTTATAAACAGACCATAAAAACAATGAATTTTGCTATTTTTCCTTTCTTTCTTTAATCCATTTTTGTTAATCTTTATTCCTCTATTCAATATTTTCTTAATCATAGAAAATACTTAATCTCCATGAATTAAGATCACACTTTGATCACACACTTGAACAATCATTTTTGTTCTTTTCCATTGAGGTCAAAGGAGAAATCAATTGTTGATTACAAAAAGGTGCAAAATTGGATGTTTAGAGTGTGCAATCAATTATCATCCAAATTTATATTCTCACGAATCATGCGTCTGTTTTGTACATCTCGGGACCAAAATTTTATTATTGGGCCCTACACATGGTTTGGTCTAATATTTAGAAAGAAATTTTGTGTCTACATTCATCTAGCTTCATTGTTTGGTGCATCCTTAGTACCCTTTTTCACTCTACAATTTTGACCTTTTCATCATTACTATTATAACAACCATCTTCAACACTGAATTTCTCCTTTGCAATAGTAGAGTTTTAAATCAAAACTAATCTTTTCATAAGCTTCCGTTTGTCATTCATTAACTTGTTTAACGTTACTTGAACCTTTTCCATAGAAAGATTATTCCCTTTCATAGTATTACAATTCACTCTTCACTCTTGTTTTCTTGTTGAGAATTATGCCTGCCTATTCATGCATGAAAGAAGGAGCATGGATCAATGTATTTTTTGGGGAAATTTGAGAAAATTTCTAACAATCATAAATCAAAATTCATATTATAAGCCACCCATGACATCCCTTCAAACCAATATCAATCATAGTAAGCATTTTAACCTAGTGAATATCACATCTTGAAAGTGCATACAAATCATAGTCTTTATTGCTTTCGTTAAGGCCCAAAGAGGGGATTGTATAGAATGCGATGTCTACAGTACCCGAGAGTTACCCCTAAGGTTTTAGAAGGCTGTCTTGGTCATTATGTATGAGTGAGTAGTTGCACTTAATAGTAATTCAAAGTAGAAAATGGAATGTCATATTGAGGAGTTGGGTGTTTACATGTATGGTGAAATCGTTGCTAGTATTTCCTTAATTTTTCAGAGTTCCATGATTTTTCCACTACATCTCTGTCCATCATTTCTAGCTCGTACATTCCCTAATGAAGTACCTTCACACTCTGTAGAGGCCTTCCCAATTGGGGCCATCATTCTAGAACTCTTGGGATATGAAACTTCTGCTTTTGGTAACATTAATTCAACTTACCAAAAGCTCCTACCTTTGACCGTGTTTTGTAGTGCTTGGTGGCTCTCTACTGGTATGTGGTCACTTGCATCTAGACCTTTCTCCTATGTTCATTAAGTAGATCAAGATTCATCTTTAGTTGTTCATCATTGACCATTTGGTTAAATTCTTATGTTTAAAGGGATGTGAGGCCAATCTTTATCGAGACGAGGGTATCTGTGTTGAAGGCCAGGTTGAAGAGCAAATCACCTATACTTGTTTGGGGAATGGTTCGATACTAAAATACATTGGGAAAATTTTTAACCCACTGTTCTTTGGTCAAATGTATTCTTCAACCCATGGAGGATCGTCCATCTAGTGACCTTTGTTTGCCCATTAGTTTGGGTGTGTCCGATCGACATGAAATGGTAATCAATGTTCAACTCTTCATAGAAGTTCGTGAATTAGGAATTTATCAAATTGCATCCTGTTATCGGTGATGAGTACCTTCGGGACTCCAAAATTATATAAGATTAACTCTGAGAAGAACTTTTGATCCTTTTCTTCTGTGCTGCAGCAAGGGGTTCGGCCTCTACCCACCTACTGAAGTAATCGATGGCTTCCACCACGAAGTTTCTTTATTCTATGGTAAGGTGAATGGCCCTAGAATTCCCAAACCTAAAGTGGTGAAGGTTATCGGATTAGAGATCAATGACAGTGGTACAACTGACTAGTGTGATATGAAGGTGGATTTTTGGCACTTATCACACTTCTAGTGAAACTTATTGCATTGCCCACATGTGCGACTAAAGCCCTTCCTCCTATATGACTACTGCATATGTCTTCACGTATCTCTCTAACAACGTAGTCAATTTTTGATGGTTATAGGCACCTGAGGTAGGAAATAATAAAAGAACATTTGTAAAGCTACCTATCTATCAAGGTGTAATGAGAGGCTTACATCACTATCCTTTGATACCAGGAGTTTTCCTCTTTGAAAGTAGTTGATGTTGGGTGTTTATAGCATTTTAGCATAGATTTTCCTAGAGAAATTGGTGTAATTAGAGGAAGCTAAGTGTGACAAGGTGTCTGCCTCTGTGTTTTTAGCTTTAGGGATTTGGAGAATCTCAAACTCCTTGAACTAGGGCATAACCTTTTTCACCCTTTCGAGAAACTTCACCATTATCGAGCCTTTGGCCTTATAGTCTCCTTTGACTTGCTTTATCACTAGTTGGGAATCGTTGTGAGCTACTGGGCTTTAGCCTTCATGCCATAGACTAGTTTTATCCTTGATAGGAGGGCCTTATACTCGACTTCATTGTTGGAGACCTTAAAGTCGAACTATAGGGTATACTTATTGGTGAGGCCTTAAGGGATTTTGACAATGAGTTTGCCCCACTTCCTCCAGAATTGAATGATCTGTATACATAAATCTTCCACTTAGATTAGTCATAGTCACCATCCAAAGGTTGAAATCCTGGGGTCTCAAAGACGTGAAGTGGTTCCTCATCTTATTCCTTTAGGATTGTACACTCCATAGTGAAGTCCGTTAGTGCTTGTGCTTTGATGGCGAGTTGGGGCTTGTACTGAATATCAAACTCACTCAGTTTTACTAAACACTTTACCATCCTTCCCAATACATCAGTTTTATTTTGGAGAACTTGCATGAAGAGGTAGTCTATATGGACATTGATAATGTGAGATTGGAAATACGATTTCAGTTTGTGAGTCGAGATCACTAAGGCATAAACAAGTTCCTCTATTCTTTGGTAGCGGATCTCAGGGTCGTCGAGTACCTTGCTGACATAGTAGATGGGCTTTTATTGGCTAGCACCTCTTTAACTAGAACCGAGATGATTAAGGTTGAGTTGACTGTCAAGGATAGGTATAATGCTTCATATTCTACAATTTTTTTAAGAGTGGAGGATAACTCATGTATTGTTTCAGCTCGTCAAATAATACTTTCAATTCTTTCATCCACTAAAAGTCCTTTTTGAAAGAAGCCTTGAATAAAGTAAGGCACCTCTCAACGGGTTTGGACATGAATTTCCCTACAGCTATGACTCATCCGATTAGCTTCTACATTTCTTTCATATTTTGAGGATGAGGCATGTCAAAAATGACTTGTATCTTCTTAGGGTTGGCTTGTATTCCTCTTTGGGTTACCATGAAGCCTAAGATCTTCCTTGTCTTTGGTAACCTTGGCATTCTTGAGGCTAAAAAGCATAACTTTGTAGCAAAATAGCCCCTTTTCGGTAATGAAGGTTGTCTTGGGTTAGTTTGTTCTATGCATCTTGGTCTACTTATATCCTAAGTAAGCGTCCATAAAGCTAAACAACTGATAACCGAAGGTAATGTCAACCAGCTAGTCTATCCAAGATAAAGGGAAAAATCCTTAGGATAGGCTTTGTTCAAGTCAGTGAAGTTTATACATATTGTCACACCCACGACTTGACCACAAGCCCAAGAATGTAGTAATGACTACTCACCTATAGAGTGTCCTTTACAATTGAGCAAAGCCTCCATCAATCAATCAATTCCACATCACCTCGAAAGATAATAAGAGTGCACTAGAAATCCTCTCTCTCTCTCTCTCTCTCTCTCTCTCTCTCTATATATATATATATATATATACAAAAGATTTTCATCAAAATATTTTACAATTAAACATCACTTTAAATCTCCATAATTGATCAATTCTATAATACAATAATCTTGCACACATGCTAAAACAATCCACTCTCTCTAACTCTAATTTCAAATAAAACAATACACTTAACTATTTACCATTATACAAGTCTAAATCTGTTTAGCTAATTCACTATGCTAGCTATTTAAAAGACAATCTCTTCATGATCTAAAAAGATATGCCATTCAAAGAATGGGCCAACCAAACAACTAGGCTCAATAGGGATCTACAGTGGATATATGTAAGTGTATAGTTATATATACATGTATGAATGAGTTATGAATGTAATGATGTTCATGTATACATCATATCAAGAACACATAGTACATTAACAGGTTGAGTAGATGCGAGTAATCCACCGTCCTATACTAGTAGTTACAACCAACTACTCTAAGCAATCATATGCAATCCATTACTAACTAAACTTGAAAGGATACTCTCTATACCAATCGATTCCATCCTACCAAACTTTGGTCCAAATCGATCCGTTAAGGCCTAATTTGATCAAACAAACATCTCAATTGATCTAGCATGGACCTCTTAAGCACTCTAATAGAGTTAAGTCAATCACTATAAGGACAAAGCCAAGTATCACACCCAGATAATGTTCAATCGTTCACTAACATTTAATAGTGTAACACTGTGCATGACGTACACCCAATAGGGAGGTTAACCTATTAGGATGTATCCTGACATGCATCTCTTAAATAATACTTCTTCATTCAGTACCAATAACTATCATTCATTTACATGCATGCACAAGGACATACACATGCACATTCCTCGGTAAAAAACAATAACTAAATAAATCTATCATGCTTGAAAACAATCCACTAAAATGTCATTATCTCATTCATTAAATAAAATTTCTGGGTGATTCAAGAGATTTTAGAAACTAGACTTTTAGATCTTCAATATAGACTCAAGGTTCATCTAATTTGGCCTTAAAATTATCGAGTTACATTAACTTAAAGTTTAATCATGGAATTTGTCCGGATTATGATTTCTAGAATGCAACAGTAACAAGTATAATGATAGACTAACTTATATATATATATATATATATATATATATATATATATATATATATATATATATATATATAATTGAGCTTAAATTTGATATAAAATCTCTAGACATGTATAACTATAACATACTAAAAATTCATATTCATTGCATAATAAAAGTACAATTCACGGACCTCTAACATAAACTAAGTATATTAAATCTAATTTTGACATATGTGATTCAAACTATAACAAGACATGATTTCAATCATTCTTTGTAAGAATTTCACATATAGATCATTTAATAAATCATAAAGAAACATTATTCATGGTAGAAACCCTATATTAACAAACAAAAAAATCAGATTTCCTTGAAATTGAACTAGTTAAAGTGTTGAACACAAAGAACCAAACAATAATTGTGAAAGAACTTCTTTGAAATTGAACTAGTTAAATCCTTAATTTCTAAGATTTTTTTATAGAATTTTTCAATTAAAATCTTCAAGACTTAGACCTCCCACGTTCTCCCTCTCTCTCTTTCTCCACTTTATATCTCTTCATTTTCTTCTCATTTTCCTTTCCTTTTATGATTTATTTGGTTAGATAACATCAATTTGACTGTGGGGCCCACTTAAACAGCTCTTTAAAGAGTTAGGAATCTTTATCATGCTTGACACATGTCAAGCAATGAATAAAATAGTCCTTAATGGACTAAGCTCATTAGACCCAAAATCACTCAAGCCCAATTCAAGACCCAATTCAAAGCCACTAATGATTGTCTAGGCATTGTCTTTCTCGAACAATGGTACCTCACATTAGCTCCTCAATCAATTGTCCAATTTTTTTGGGTTTTGCTCATCTCTTAGGTCTTAAACTTTAGTGTGGGAGATCTGTCTAGGTTTCATTTACCTTAGAGGAGGGTGGCGTGACACTGTTGAGTGGTGACTTGGTCTCCACAAACTTCTCCAATTCTACTACAACAAAACAACGTTTTAGCAAGGCTTTTATAGCCACAGTTTTTAGAAAATGTTACTAGATCTAGGTTTCTCTCACGAATTTTTTAGTTGTTACAAAAAAAATCTTAAAATCATAGACTTATACCAAGGGATTTAGTAATTGTGAGTAAAGAGTTATTTATTGTAATGGTCTTTTTTATTGTTCAGGTAAAACCATAAGTGTTAGTAGAAAAAAAGATTAGGGAAACTAAATAGGAGGGAAAACAACCACCAAGTTAATAAAAAAATTAATGTAATAAAAATTTAGAAAAGCTCATAATTAATTACCTATTTTGTGCTTCTTATTTTTGTAGTTTTACCGTTTAGCTCCTCTCTCTTAGTCTATCTCTTTCTTAGAACCCTAGTTTGATATTAATTTTATTGAAAGATTCAACTCTTGGATTTGATTTTCTGTATTTGTAGGTTATGCACACCAACTATAATTATGCTGCATATTGCTTGACATTAATTGATTACTGTCAATTGCTTTCATGATTTATAACCTTATACCTGTCTACTTTTAGAACCTTGATTAAGTATATAAAGTCAGTTAGAATTGATCCTGATGTGGGTCAAATATTCCTTCCTATCAAAAAGTGACACCTATCAACCAGAAGGGTAAAATGATAATCTCGACTTTACTCAAACCTTATAAATAGGGGCCTATTTAATGGTAATTCAGAATAGTCATTTCGCACTATTTTTCTCTCCCCGCCTCCTACTCTGACTTAAGTATCAGAGGGCCTTCCCCAGATTAAAACACTCTAGGTTAGCTTCCTTTCAGGTACCCAAAATCTAGCTTATACTGGAGCAACCCGAACTAGTATACATTCAAGCGGACTAGGCCAGATTAGACTCCAACAGCTGACCCGATCCGACTTCAACGAACTCGACCTATTTTCGGCATCAACCAAATTGGAACCCTTTATGGGAAATATATAAATCTTTCTATTGAAATATACTTCCCAAGAAAAGCACAATGGGATAACGAAGTATTGTACCAAAGACCTTCTAGGTCAACCCATCTGAGTTGCCACCATGACCACCTTTGATGGAAGGATAGAACCCTCATTATGGCTTAGGAAGCTATAATCAACCTAAGGTAAATGAAGAGCGGGCTCTTCCCAATCAACAAGTTAGATCATATTCAAACCAAGTGATCCAATGAGAAGCACATGAGACAGACCCGAACACCCTTGTCAGCAGAGCATAATACATCGCTCTCCAATGTCGACTCGAAGAGTTGGTCACACGGTTCTGTCGGTCTGACCTAAGGAAGTAAGTTCGGGCAGGATGTACGAACCGTTTACATAGGACAAGAGTCAAGGGTGTCCTTTAAAAATCGAAAAACCGAGTTGATGAAGCACTCAATGAAGTCTTCGATGCTCGGTCTAAGATGATAAGTTCTTCTCGAACTCTTATCCATCGAGGAAACAATAAGAGAAGGATAGTTCCGAAGTGAGTAAGCAACTGAAAGAAATGAATGAATGCATCGAGCACTCTATAAAATCTACTTGAGGAAACATCTTCGATGAGTTCAGACCTGCAGGCAACCCCTTTTCCCAATAATATATGGGCGAGAAAATGCCTACAAATTTCAAAATGCCTCATATAGAGCTTTACACAAGAAAGACATACCCTATAGACAAAATAGAGACTTTTAAGTCTCTAATGTTCCTCCAAGGCCATTCAAATTTAGCTATGTGTTGTGCATTTTCAACAACACTGTGAGATACAGTGAGAACATAGTTCTTCAAGTCGCCTTCTCGATCTATAAAATCGTTTGACGAGCTCAACGAGCAGTTTGCTATGTATTTCTTTAATAGTTAAGGTCCGAAAAGGACTCCTGTTGTGAGTTTTAAATTACTCGCAAGCGCACGAGTCGTTTGCAGTATAGCGTTGTGCAAGTGCGAGGTCGAATCCACAGGGAATTGCGTTGTGAAAATATAATTTTAATCTAAACTAACTTTATCTTAACCTAGTTTCGAATTTCAAGTGATATTGCAAAAGAAATTAAAACTAAACTAAGTTGATTTAAAAAAAAAAACTAATAAAAAAGGCACTAAGGTTTCCGAATCTACCCCACCGAAGTTAAGCATACATGTTCTAAAAATATAGCCTATCAAAACATTCAATGAATCCAACTATAAGACAAAAAACAAAGAATATCCCAACTAAACCAAAAGCACCCGATGTATCCGCTCTTAACAAATCACAAAGGGAATCCAATTTAATCGAAAAGCATTCAATGTATCCATCAGATGAAACACAAAGAAAATCCAACAGACAATTTAAACTCAATCAATTATAAGATTAACTCAAATAATTGACAGAACATTTATACTAAAAAATTGTCAGATTTGTACAAGCAAATCTGAACTACTACGCCAAACAACGGCGGGGCTTCATCTTCAACCTTAGCTGAAGAGTCTAACCACTCATAATTATAAAACTATAATAACAAGTACTAAACATTTAAACTAAAACAACTGAATATAAATAAATAAATAAACAACTTTACATGAGAGAAATTCCACTCGCTGACGGGCGGCGCTTCCCCTCGTGGTAGCAATGCCTTCGGGATCCACCAGAATGCTGGCGGAAGTCCACCGGTAAACACCAAAGTGGCTTAGGAATTGTACATTGGATTATGAAGCCAAATGGTGTTTATATAGGGGAAGACCCGGAGTAAAACAGGTTGCAGAAACGATGTGGGATACAGGCCCGTGTGCGCTCGATCGCAGTGTGATGCGATCGATCGCAGGTACGATCGATCGCATGTCTTGTGCGCACGATCTCATGTGCGCTCGATCGCATGTCTGCTGCGATCGATCGCAGATGCACTGATCTTCAAATATTTCGATGTGGGATGTTGACCTTGCGCTCGTTCAAAGGCAGGTGCGCTCGAGCGCTGGTGCGCTCGATCGCATGTCTGTTGCGATCGAGCGCAATGTCTCCAGAAGCTTCAAATCAACCTGAAATGCTGCACTTTCTCCACAAAGCTGTAAAAACACACAAAACACAAGAAAAACGTAAAATAGAGTAAAATAATACTAACTAAGAGCATAACAAATATAAGTTAAGGGTCTAAAATATGCAATATTTTAGACTCATCAACTCCTAAGAGCTTGTTGAGCATAACTCAGCATGTGGAGGAGATCCTTCATGATTATATCTCACGATTCATTTCAACCATAGTGAAAGTGAAAGATCTAGACCAAAAAGTAGTAGTTATGGCCTTCATCAATGGCCTCAAAGCCTCTAACTTCTGCACTATCTCTCCAGAAACCCACTACATACCATGCTAGCTATTTTAGCCAAAGCTTATGAGTTTGTAACTACAGAGGAAGACCAAGTTTTCAGTAAAAGAAAAGAGGAAACCATAATAAGAAGGAAAAGAAAAGAGCCCAAAGAGCTCAAGCCTAGGGAAGACCAAAAGAATGGAGCCAAAATGGTGTCTGAAAAGGTGAAAAATCAGGATCTCTTCGAGGATTTGAGACTTACACTTCTCTTAGTACCTTGAGAACTATTCTCGTGATGGAAATAAAAAATCAAGATATCATCAAGTGACCTATAAAGATAAAAACACCCATTGAAAAAAAGGGATATGAGTCACTTTTGTCACTTCCACAAGGACCACAACCATGAAACGGATGAATACAGACATCTGAAGGATGAAATTGAAAATTTGATACAAAGAGGATACCTGAAGAAGTTCACCAAGATAGGATCAAGAAGGAGTCCAAACCGAAGAAGAAGTCCTAACTATAGAGAAATAAGTAGACCAAGGTAGAGTCCGAGCTAAATAGAAAACAACAAAAGACTATGAACCTAAAGAAGACATTAGAAAACACCCTTATAGTATGTGTCACCCAAACTATCTTATGGGGGATAGCCTTCGAAGTTCAATCCTCAAACTCCTGAAGAATACCCATTTTGTTGTGTCAGTCGAGGAACCTACAAAGAAAACCAAACTTGATTAAGCCATCAGTTTTACAAACGAAGATCTCAAAGGAGTGAAGTTCCCCTACGATGACGCAATTTTCACAACCATGGTCATTTTAAATTTCGTGGCTGAATGAATTTTCTTAGATAATGGGTCATCTCAAGATATATTTTACTATGATGCTTTCTAGAAGATGAAATTATCAGAGGAATGTTTAAAGCTAAAACACTACTCTCTATACGAATTCTTTGGGGGAGTCAGCCTACCCAAAAGGAAGCATAGAACTGCTAGTGATGGTGGGTACCTTGCCCTACTAAACAACCATTATGATACCTTCCTAGTCATAGACCTCCCCTTTTCGTATAATGCAAACCTCGGACGACCAAGGATGAACACCATGAAAGAAGTGGTCTCAACGTACTATTTGAAGATAAAGTTCCCAACAGATAATGGCGTAGGAGAGATCAAGGGTAACTAAGCTGCAACCCAGACTTGTTACTTGGCTTCCTTCAAGGAATAAGGCAAGGTAGGTATCCAACAGATAGAAGACCAAAAGATGACTCTAAGATTTAAAGAGGAAGACCCATAGAGGAGTTAGTGATTGTACCCCTCATAGATGAAGAATAAGAGAAAGTAGTATAGATCGGTGTAGGTTTGGAGGGAGAATCATAACACAGTTGTTTCTATTTCTTAAAGAAAATAGAGATGTGTTCACTTAGTCAGTAATGGACACACTGAGAATCGACCAAAAGATAATGGTGCACCATCTGAATATTTGCTCCAATCAGAAACCAATCATACATAAGAAGAGAGCTTTTGCAATAAAGAGGCAACAAGTTATCGACACTAAAGTTAGTAAGCTGCTTGAAGTCAAGTTCATTGGAGAAATTGGCTACCCTAGTGGTTGGTCAATGTGATAGTGGTAAAGAAAGCCAACAGAAAGTGGAGGATTTGCATCAAATTCACTAATTTGAACAAAGTCTGCCTAAAAGATAGCTTTCCTCTGCTAAGCATCAATTAGTTGGTAGATGCAACCTTCGGGGTATTAAATGTTGAGTTTTATGGATGCATACTCTAGGTATAACCAAATGAGGATGCATGAACTAAATCAGCCGGATACAACTTTTATGATAGGAAATGGTCTTTACTATTACAATGTAATGCCATTTGGGCTAAAAAACGTCGAGGCAACATATCCGAGGTTGATCAACAAGCTATTGAAGCACCAAATCGAAAGGAACACGAAGGTATATGTTAAATTTATGCTCATAGAAAGCATGTAATAAGCGAACCACATAGCTAACCTAGAAGAATGTTTTTTTAAGAAACATCAAATGAAATTCAACCCCTCAAAATATGGCTTTGGAGTAACTTTTGGAAAATTCCTTGGCTTTGTAGCCACTCAAAGAAGGATAAAAGAAAACTTCGAAAAAATCAAGGTTGTTCTAGATATAGAAATCATAAGAAATATGAAATCGGTGTAAAAGCTTACCAATCAAATCACAACCTTAGGCTGATTTATGTCTAGGTCAGTTGAAAACTGTTTACCTTTCTTCAAGGCATTAAAAAAGATCATAGATTTCTAGTGGACAGAGGAATGATAGAGTTCGTTTGAAGAATTGAAAAGATACTTAAGTTTGCTGCTACTCCTTACGAAGCCAAAGGAAGGAGAAGAGTTCTACTTGTACCTAGCGATAAGTGAGGTAGCCATAGCTTCAGTACTCGTGAAGGAAGAAGACAAGGTATATAGGTTGATTTATTATGTCAACTAAGTGCTTCAAGATGTAGAAACATGGTACCAACCCCTTGAAAAATTGGCATTCGCCATTGTCATATCAGTCTGAAACTTATGACCATACTTTCAATCACACCCGATCAGCGTGCTAATAAATCATCCTCTGAGGAAAATACTTCAAAAACTCGACCTCTCAAGATGACTCGTAAAGTGGTCTATTGAGATTCGGAGAATTTGAAATCAGATACAAGACATATCTAGTAATCAAGGCCTAAGCACTTGTTGACTTCATTTTCGAATGCACATTCCTTGAAGGAGCCATAAAGGAGTAAGAGGAAAAATAACAACAAGAGACAAAAGTTGGAGTTCTTTATTAATGGCTCTTCCGATGCCCTAGAGAGTGGTGTGGGTCTCATCCTGGTCAGCCCTGAAGAGTTCGTAATCGAGTATGCCTTGGAATTCGACTTCAGAGCATCAAAAAACGAGGCTATATATGAGGCCCTCTTGGTTGGACTAAAATTATCTTGATATTTGGTTATAGAAGCCCTAGAAGTGGCTAGTGACTCCCAATGAGTAATAAGTTAAGTAACTAGAGACTACTAGGCAAAAAGGGCACGAATGATCAAATATATGGCCAAAGTAAAGAAGTTTATGATTTTATTCAAAGAAATAAAAGTGGACTGAGTACCGAGATTAGAGAATGCCAAAGTTGATACCTAGCAGAGCTAACATCTTCTAAGACCTCCAATCTTTCTAGAGTAATCTATGTTGAAATCCTACCACGTCTAAGTCTAAAAAAAGCTTAAATAATGGACATTAACGATTGGTTAAGTTAGATGGACCCAATCATTAAATACCTAAAGAATAATGAGCTACCAGAATTAAGGGCCAAGACTAGAAAGTTATTATCTAGAGTGACTCACTATTATATGATCGAAAAATAAGTTGTATTGATGATCCTTCACTTAACCCTACCTCAAATACCTTAAACCCCGATAGACAGATTACACCCTAAGGGAGGTCCAAGAGAGGATTTTTGAAAATCACTTGAGTGGGCGAGCTTTGGCCAACAAAATCCTCAAGCAAGGCTACTACTGGCCAAGACACCAGAAGGAAGCCTTAAACTTTGTAAAGAAATTCATTAAGGGTTAGAAGTTTGCCCATGTTCCCCACTTTCCAAAAAATATGCTAACTATGATTACTAGCTCGGTACCATTCATAATGTGGAGCGTGGACATACTTACACCCTTCCCTGAAGGATCCAGATAGTTGAAATTTTTTATCTTAGCAGTAGATTTCTTATTTAAATGGGCGAAGGAATAACCACTTGCAAGGATAATAGAAGAGAAAGCCAAAGAATTCATTTGAAAGTTAGTAGTATGTTGGTACGTGATCTCAATAGTGCTGATAACTAATAATTGAAAGCAATTTGAAGGAGCACAATTCAAAAGGTTTTGTCAAAGCCTTTGGATTGATCAACAATTCACTTTGGTTTGGTACCCATAGGCCAATGAGCAGGCCGAAGTCTTGAACAGAACTATACTATAGACCTTGAAGAAACAACTCGAAGATGCCTAAGGACTTTGAGTCAAAGAGTTGTCACACTAACTGTGGGTCAACAAGACTACACCTCGGTCTCCAATGGGTGTTATGAGTTTTAAATTACTCGCAAGCGCACGAGTCGTTTGCAATATAGCGTTGTGCAAGTGCGAGGTCGAATCCACAGGGAATTGTGTTGTGAAAATATATTTTTAATCTAAACTAACTTTATCTTAACCTAGTTCCGAATTGTGAATGATATTGCAAAAGAAATATAAACTAAGCTAAGTTGATTTAAAAACTAATAATTAAAACACTAAAGTTTCCGAATCCACCCTACCAAAGTTAAGCATATATGTTCTAAAAATATAGCCTATCAAAACATTCCATGAATCCAACTATAAGACAAAAAACAAAGAATATCCCAATTAAACCAAAAGCGTCCAATGTATCCGCTCTTAACAAATCACAAAGGAAATCCAATTTAATCGAAAAGCATTCAATGTATCCATCAGATGAAACACAAGGAATATCCAACAGACAATTTAAACTCAATCAATTATAAGATTAACTCAAATAATTGACAGAACATTTATACTAAAAATTATCAGATTTGTACAAGAAAATCTGAACTACTACGCCAAACAACGGTGGGGCTTCATCTTCAACCTTAGCTGAAGAGTCTAGCCACTCATAACTATAAAACTATAATAAAAAGTGCTAAACATTTAAGCTAAAACAAATGAATATAAAGAAATAAATAAAAAACTTTACATGGGAGAAATTCCACTCGCTGACAGGCGGCGCTTCCCCTCGTGGTAGCAATGCCTTCGGGATCCACCAGAATGTTGGCAGACATCCACCGGTAAACACCAAAGTGGCTCAGGAATTGTACACTGAATGATGAAGCCAGATGGTGTTTATATAGGGGAAGACCCGGAGCAATATGGGTTGTAGATTCGATGTGGGATACTGCCCGTGTGTGCTCGATTGCAGTGTGTTGCGATCGATCGTAGGTATGATCGATCGCATGTCTTGTGCGCACGATCTCATGTGCGCTCGATCGCATGTCTTCTACGATCGATCGCAGATGCACTGAAATTCAAATATTTCGATGTGGGATGTTGACCATGCGCTCGTTCGTAGGTAGGTGCGCTTGATCGCATATCTCGTGCGATCGATCGCAATGTCTCTAGAAGCTTCACATCTCCTGAAATGCTTTATTTTCTCCACAAACCTGTAAAAATACACAAAACACAAGAAAGACGTAAAATAAAGTGAAATACTACTAACTAAGAGCATAACAAATATAAGTTAAGGGTCTAAAATATGCAATATTTAAGACTCATCAAATACCCCCAAACTTATATTTTGCTAGTCCCTTAGCAAAACAAAATAAAAGACTCAATGAAAAACAAAGAACATAAAGATAAAGTCATCACTCATGGTATCCAAAAATTTAAGGAGCACACATCACCATGATATTCATTCATAAGCAAGCTTAAAAAGATAAACCCATCTTCGCAATAAATAGAAATGTTAAAATCTAATTACTTAGAAAAGGCAGGATAAGGCATCACAAGCTTGAATCAGTGTAAGGTGAATTAGCATATAAAAATGAAGCTTCTAAGTAACTCTAATGTGTAAGGTCTCCATCTCTCAAGATTCACCGAATTTCCCATAAAAAATGAACGAAAAGGCATAGTTTTTATTTTATTCTTTTTATTTTTTTTAACAATAATAAGGCACGACTATGTTTAGTTCCCTTAAGCTTTCTAATTGACCCATGTAGCGAGTGTTGAGTCAATGACTCCCAAACCAGATGGTTTTAGGGCATTAGGTGTACAGACACCCCTAAGGACTTACTAACTCGAGTAAAAAAGGCTATGAAATTAAACCGACCTTAATATTACCAAGCAAAATTCCACCTTTTGACATGAACACTCACTGCTTACTGAGGCAAGAGGTCCAGTTACTCAGCGAAAAGTTTATTGATAATTTTAATTTTTTAAAATTTTTTTTTTAATATTTTCCTATGCCCAATAGTTCATCTAATAAGTCATCCAGTTTCAGTTAAGATAAGGAAAAATACACATTAAAATCACATGTCATACCTCACATAATTTGTGCTAATGTGCTCGTGTTAGATTAGATCAAACATGTGAATTCTCAAAATGCCTAAAGTAAGTAACTAAATTTTAAAAATTGATCACCAGATCATGTGTTCAAAATGTTAAGCTCACCAATGACATCACATCACAGAAAATGTTTAGATCAACTAAAATTTCACGATAACATGAGCATGCATTTATCTCTATGACGAAAAGACAACAAATTAGGACAAAGTGTGTGATGTGTCTCCCATACCCCCAAACTTAAATTACACATTGACCCTAATGTGTGACTAATATGGAAAGAGCTGACCTGAGATATGGAGAACTATCTGGACTGGTATGGCTCATAGCATACCCCCAAACTTGAACTGAAGTACGCTTTGTCCCTGAAAAATAAAAACTGGAAAACAACAAAAAAATACTGGAAACAAACATTAATCATAAAAATGCGCAATAATAAATAAACAAAAGAAAAGATAAGCTGTGGGGTGCCTCCCATGAGTGCTAAGTTTAACGTCTTCAGCCAGACCCAACATTAGTAAACATGCCCAACTAAATGCTCCACCATCTGATCAATAAATGGGAATGGAAAATGATCAGGCCTAGTGGCAGCATTCAATTTACGGTAGTCTAGACACTTTCTCCATCTTGACTGCACTCGAGTTGGAACCAACTCGTCGCCTTTATTTACTACCGTCAATTCAGCACGTTTGGGCACGACTGGAATCAGGCTCTCCCACTTGCTATCAGAGATGGGATAAATGATCCCTGCCTCTAACAGCTTAATATCTTCCGCCCTCAAAATCTCTTGCAAAGCAGGGTTGAGCCTTCTTTGTGGCTCCCTCGATGGCTTGGCATTCTCCTCCAACTGTATCGTGTGTATCACCAACGAGGGATTGATTCCTTTGACATCCTCAATAGTCTAGCCTATAGCTTCCTGATGCTCTCTTAAGACGTCCAATAATTTCTCCTCTGGAGCATCACCCAAATCTGAAGCTATAATTATAGGCAAAGAATTTGCTGGACCTGGGAACTTACACTCAAGATTATCCAGTAAAGGCTTAAGTTCCTTCTTGTGAGGTTCAGGTGTTGTGGTTTCCTCCGTCTCACTGATCTTTAGAGGAGCAGACTCACGATAGTATTTGCTTACTCAAGTAACTTATCTAAATCCAAATCCTCTTCAAACTGAGCAAAGCATGCCTCCATAATGTCCTCAGACTTCCCTTCTTTCTTGGGTGTTTGTAGTCTCTCAAGGTAAGGCACTTTAGGTAAAAACAACCTAGAGAGATCCTTAATAATACGAGTGGCTGTAGATGGCTCAGCATCTCTCTTCTCATTGTTGCCACTCTCTTGCCTTTCATGCATAGCAGGGTTCTCTTCCACTTGATTGTCCACTTGTCTCCCAGACAAGTATGGGACAGTTGATTGCACTTGTTCCTGCCAATGCATTGGAGTTGAAGAATTTCCCACTGCAAACTGTTCCTTTGGGTTAGGCTCAGATTGACTGGGGAACTCTCATTCCTCTCCTTCACCCACGTAACTTGCGATTTGATCAATTTGACTCTCTAGTGTGGCAATCGCTTGGGTGTTTTCTATTGTTGCACTCATTATTTCACTCATAGATTGGCTAGTCGTTTTCATGAAATCATTGAGAGCGTCCTCCAATGACTGTGAAACCGACACTGGCGCTTGAATGGGAGCTTGGTAAGCGGGTGATGGTGCTGGATAAGCTGAGTGACCATAATTTGGAATTGGTGGAGGAAATTCGGGAGTGTATTGATTGTGAGCATGGAAAGGGGCTCCTCCCTGATTCATTGGTTGGTTCTACTCTCATGAAAAATTAGAGTGGTCCCACCACCCTAGATTGTATGTTTCGGAGCAAGATCCATTTGATTGCCAACAACAGTCATTGAAAGCATTTATTTGTTCCATAGGATACTCGGCACAAGCCAGCATTGATGGGCAATTCTGTGCCAGATGCATGGGACTAGCACAGATGGAACAGCTTTCAACATTGAAAGTGTTGGCAGCATTGAGGGATGGGCTGGTCATTTTAATGAAATCCTTGAGGGCGTCTTCTAAAGACTGTGAAACCGGCACTGGATTCATCCACATGATTTTTTTTTTTTTTTTAACAAAAAAGATAACTAACTAGTAGAAAAATAAAATCATTTTAGACCAAAAATTTTCACAAACCAAACAATTCCCCGGCAACGACGCCAAAAACTTGTTGTGAGTTTTAAATTACTCGCAAGCGCACGAGTCGTTTGCAATATAGCGTTGTGCAAGTGTGAGGTCGAATCCACAGGGAATTGTGTTGTGAAAATATATTTTTAATCTAAACTAACTTTATCTTAGCCTAGTTCCGAATTGTGAATGATATTGCAAAAGAAATATAAACTAAGCTAAGTTGATTTAAAAACTAATAATTAAAACACTAAGGTTTCCGAATCCACCCTACCAAAGTTAAGCATATATGTTCTAAAAATATAGCCTATCAAAACATTCCATGAATCTAACTATAAGACAAAAAACAAAGAATATCCCAATTAAACCAAAAGCGTCTAATGTATCCGCTCTTAACAAATCACAAAGAAAATCCAATTTAATCAAAAAGCATTCAATGTATCCATCAGATGAAACATAAGGAATATCCAACAGACAATTTAAACTCAATCAATTATAAGATTAACTCAAATAATTGACAGAACATTTATACTAAAAATTATCAGATTTGTACAAGCAAATCTGAACTACTACGCCAAACAACGGCGGGGCTTCATCTTCAACCTTAGCTGAAGAGTCTAGCCACTCATAACTATAAAACTATAATAAAAAGTGCTAAACATTTAAGCTAAAACAACTAAATATAAAGAAATAAATAAAAAACTTTACATGGGAGAAATTCCACTCGCTGACGGGCGGCGCTTCCCCTCGTGGTAGCAATGCCTTCGGGATCCACCAGAATGTTGGCGGACGTCCACCAGTAAACACCAAAGTGGCTCAGGAATTGTACATTGAATGATGAAGCCAGATGGTGTTTATATAGGGGAAGACCCGGAGCAATACGGGTTGCAGATTCGATGTGGGATACTGTCCGTGTGCGCTCCATCGCAGTGTGTTGCGATCGATCGCAGGTACGATCGATCTAATGTCTTGTGCGCACGATCTCATGTGCACTTGATCGCATATCTGCTACAATCGATCGCAGATGCACTGAAATTCAAATATTTCGATGTTGGATGTTGACCATGCGCTCGTTCATAGGCAGGTGCGCTCGATCGCATATCTCGTGCGATCGATCGCAATGTCTCCAGAAGCTTCACATCTCCTGAAATGCTTTATTTTCTCCACAAACCTGTAAAAATACACAAAACACAAGAAAGACGTAAAATAAAGTGAAATACTACTAACTAAGAGCATAAAAAATATAAGTTAAGGGTCTAAAATATGCAATATTTAAGACTCATCAATGGGCAAAACACCACTCTTTCTAAACTTTGGGTCTGAAGCTATGGTTCCGATTGAGGTGGGAGAACTCTCCCTCAGAGTTTAGCTCTTTAACCTAAACAACAATGAGGAAGGTCTAAAAGCAAGCTTGGACCTAATTGAGCGGGTTCAAGAAGAGGTGCTACTAAAGCTCACAACGTACCGATAGAGGACAACCAGTTATTAAAACTCCAAGGTAAAACAAAGAACATCCAGACTTGGAGAGATGGTCCTCCGCAAGAAAAAAATCTCAAACCTTCAGGACATGGGAAAGCTCTTGGCTAACTGGGAAGACCCGTATCACATCAGAAGTGTAATAAAAGTCAGAACTTTTGCGTTGGAAAAAATTGATGGCACACCTATACTACGAAGACAAAACTCAAAGAACTTGAGGAAGTTCCACAAGTGACTCATGAATGTCAACCAACCCAAGAACCGAGTAATCAATGTAAGCACTACAATGATATGAATTAAATGATTTTTTTTATTTATATTTTCATATGTTTATTACTTTTCAATAATTAAAGCTTGATCAAGCCATTGTTACGTACAAGAACTTCGGACAACCTCCATAGCCGTGGACCAAAGTTATACGTTTGAAATAACCTTCACCTTTGTAAACCTCCACAACCGAGGAACGAAGTGAAGCATCCAAAATTACCTTCACCTCAGGCATCCCCACAAGTAAGGACTGAATTAAAAGTCATAAAGACCCGAGAAAAGAATTTGGGGTTCCAAACAGAGAAACCCTGACTTGAGCATAAAGACCTCATAAAGTTGAGGCTCTAGAAAGCGAAGCCCTAACTCGGGCACACGACACTTAGTGGGACCCTCTTCCAAACACTAAGTGTTAGCCCCAAAAGAGCACCTCATATTAAAAAGATCCAATGAAAATTGAGACTCCCAATAAAAAGAAGAAGCCTCAACTTGGGCACAAGACCTAAAAGGGTTTGAAACCTCAAAGAAAGAAGTCTCAACACAGACACAAAGATAAAAATAGTAAGTATAAAATAAAAATCTATATCCATACTAATAAAAGAAGCAAACACAAAAAAAAAATCGATTTCATTTAGATCAAACAATACAAAAGGGGTGATTCTAGGCTAACTACAAAGGAAGAATAAAAAGAAAAAGGCTAAGTTTGCTCCTCTTGCTCATTGCGATCCCAACATACTCCACCACAACTTGGTCATTAGAGCCAGTGATGATGACCACAACCTCTTGAGGTTGGGACTAAGCACCATTATCCCCAATAAGAGCACCACTAGCATTTTACCCCTTAGTCCTTGAGGATAATATAATGTCCAGCATATTGATGTGCACCTGATCCAAGTCCAGATGAGGGTAGATCTTAGCCACCTCTACCTTAGCCTATTTGAATCCCATAACATACACTCAAAATCTTTCTCATAGACTATGTCATTGAAGACCGAAGACTACTTGAACTCCTATATGGCCATTGAAGGAAATCATTGTAGAAAACACAACGAAAATTTAAAATTTTTCATGGATTCTTATAAAACCTTAATTTATGAACAACATCAATAACATTCAAGTATAGAAATATTACCTTCGATTTAATGTGTTCTTAACTCCCTGTAATTGTTGTGTTTAGAATTCTACAATATACTTGAATTCTCTAGGATGCTTGAACACAAATTCTTACATTCTTGAATCCACAACAAACAAAAAAGTATGTGATCTCTAAAAAACTTCCACACAAGGTAAATCTTGAATTAGAATTTCTCTCCACGATTTTTTTCTCTTTGAGAATAGAAGAGTATAAAATCTTGTAAGAGAAATTTGTGTGTAAAATAATGTTCTAGCAAAAATCTGAACACTAACAAACTATTTATAGTATTAGGATTACGAGCAACTAATAATTATTTTCAAACTAAACCCCTATAGTTAATTTCTAATTACACAGTGCCCTTTTTTTGTGGGACCTTTTAGGTTCAAACTAATCAGTTGTAAGCCATAAATTTTATGTAATAACAATTGGAACCTTTTACAATTAATTAGAACTTCTTCTAACTTATTTTGAATCAAAACTCCTTTTGATTCTCCTTTTTATAAGAATGAATTAATTGTCTATTAAATTCATTTTTAGTCCTTCTACAACCACGAGTGACACCTAGCAGCATATCATGACTACCTAGATAGTGTGAATTTGGTTATGAAACCTTAAACCTTTCTATTATCAGTTACCATGCAATTCAATCATTCCATCATGCAATGTCCCAATTAAGCTAATTTGGATATGGAATAACTATCAAACCCTAGGATTAACACTATGTGTCTAGATTCCAATAATATAATTCTTATGGTAAAATTAGAAACTCCTCTCGAATTCTCACCTTGCCTTAACCAAAGAACTTCCTAAATTATATCATAGTAGATCATATAGAACATTCTTCCCTTTTACTTAAGAGCGATGATAAGTGCTTAAATATTCATATTTAAGCCCCTTAATTTACATTTGTTAAGCTCTTTATCTATGCATTTTATTCTATTTTACTTTATTTTTGTGTTTCTATGTCTTTATAGGTTCTTGGAGAAAAAGTGGCACTTTGGAACTCAAAGGAAGAAATCTGGAAGACCTAAAAGCAGCCAAGTGCAATTGAGCACAGAAGAGTGTGATCGAGTGCACAAACACTCATGCACACACATAGAAGGCTCGAGCGCAACCTTGGACTCGAGTGCACAAGCATGAGATCGAGCGCACACGTGCAGTAAAACAGCAGAGCTAGTTTTGGAAAGTATAGTTCAGGTCTTGTTTTGGAAATTAGGGTTTTGAGGTGTCTTTAGAACCTTATAAATAGGCCTGTAACAATACTTTTAATATTCTTTTTAGTTTGAAGCTGGGGAGACGAATTGACGACTCTTCTCTCGGTTTTCTTCTTTCCTTTATTTTATTTATGAAGATGTTTAGCATCACAATCAGGTGTAACTAACTCTTAGTAAGGGCTTAATTGAAGCACTAATCATGTTTATTCAATAATTCAGTATTGGCGCCTTTGCGATATTTATGCTGTGATTCTTAACTTGATTAATGCATGTTTTTATTTAAATTCCTCATATGTGTTTTTCTGATCAACGCGTGCATGTGGTATGATTAGTTAGTTGCATCAATTTAGATAACTGAGTCCTGGGCTTAACAATAGTAACAAAAAAAATCCACGCCGGGTTCTTTGGTTAATCAACATGGGAAATCGAGAGTATACACCATGCCCTAGGTCTCGTGTAGTTGTCGATTTCCACAGATCCTATGCTCTCTTAAGGAACAACTCAGTATACACTATGTTGAATCTCTTAAGAAAGAAAAGAGTTAGAGTATACACCATGCCTAGCTTGTTGCTTAGGGAAATCAATAGCTTAAGGAGTGGACCAAGCCCTTAGGTTGACAAACATTAGGTATTCATAGTATGAGTAAAGCATTGGCATATTATTTTGTTGTGGTAGCATGATTAGTGGTGGATATCAAGTCCCTATGCTTTTATCACTATTAATTCAAACTCAATATTTATTTTTATCGTTTTATATTACAAATTTAATTTTAAATCGAAATTTACCAATCCCTGTGGAGATAATCTCGCATTTTGCACACTATACTACTAAGTTGACCTTGTGCACTTGCAAGTAAAACTGTTGAATTATTTACTTATTGATTTAGGTAGATTTTTGCACAACAAGTTTTTGGCGCTGTTGTCGGGGATTACCCTAAATTTCTCTTTAGAATTATTTTCGTTCAGTTTATTTTTTGGTTTTATTTTATTTTGTTTCATCAAAACCTAATCAATTATTTTCTTTTCATTTTTTGTTGTTCTGTTTCTGGTACTGCAGCAGAATAATCTGTGGCACTGTGATCGAGCGCACTCCTGGGTGCGATCGAGCGCACTTGAGGCAAAGAGTACCCGAGTTGCAGTACTGAAATTGCTGCACTGAAGCAGTTTTTCTAATTCATGCAAGGGCTTCGATCCAAGAATCCCACTTTCTTTCCCCTCGATACAGAGCTTGAGCGGACCATTCGACAAAGGCTTAGAGACAACTCTGAAGAGGTAGAAGAATTCGAGGAAGGAGCACCAATGGCGGATCAGCTTGATAACCAACCGCCACTTGAGCGAAGAACTATGAAGCAATCCTTCATCCTATTGAACCTCGACCAGCCATCATGCATTGCTTATCAACCAGAGGCGAAAGAAAATTATTACATATCTCCGCAGATACTCAGTGCATTGACTCATTTTAGGGGGACACCTGCTGAGGACCCACATTTGCATCTTCGGGAGTTCTTTGATCTCTGCAAGTTCCAGCACATCCGGGGTCTAGACCAAGAGGGAATCAGGTTAATTCTTTTCCCTTTTTCATTAAAAGATAATGCTAAACTGTGGTATAATTCATTGCCTGCAGTTTCTATCCATACTTTGGAAGAGTTGACCAGTAAGTTCCTAAGGAAGATTTTCCCAACTCAAAAGACAAGATAAACGAGGAAGGAGATTCAATCTTTCCAATAGAAGGATGGAGACTTGTTCTTTGAGGCATGAGGACATTTTAATGTGCTGCTACTCAAATGCCGACATCATAATCTACCTTAGGATGAATCGGTACGAGCTTTCTATAAAGGTTTTGAGTGATACTAATAAAAGTATTGTGGATTCAGGTTGTGGAGGTGTGCTGATGGAGAAAAGTAGTGAAGAAACCATGGCGTTGTTTGAGACATTAAGTGAGCACACCCAGTAATTCTCCTCTAGAGGTAGACAAGGAGTTAAGGGCAAAAGTATGTATGAGATGACTCTAAATGGTGGATCCTCTAATGAGATAACTGCTGTGGAGAGGAAGCTAGATCTGCTTGTTAAAGCCATGACTGCTCAGAATGCCTCACTTAGTCCACCAGCTACACCATTCCAGGTATGTGCTATATGTTCTCATTTTGATCATAATACTGAGACATGTCCTTTATATTCATCTGCAGATCCAGAGCAAGCGAATTATGTGGGACCAAATAACTACATGCCAAAGAACAATCCATATGCAAACACTTATAATCCTGGATGGCGAAACCACCCCAACTTCTCTTGGAGCAACAATTAGAATGCCCTGAACCTTTAAGGGCAGCAAAGGAACTCCCAACAAGTAGCCCAACCAGTTTCAAAATCAAAGAAAAGTGACTTAGAGAGTCTTGTGAAGCAATTAGCCACTTAACAATAGCAATTGATGACTTCACAAGATCAATTTATGGCAGAGGAAAGACAATTTCGGACTGAGCAAAGACAAACAATCGCAAAGCACAAGCAAGCAATTCAAAGACTGGAGGTGCAAGTGGGGCAATTGGCTAAGGAGCTGAGTGGAAGAAAGTAGGGTGAACTTCCAGCCCAAGCAATACCTAGTCCAAGAGGACATCAGTAACTGAATGTCGTGACACAGAAATGGTAAGATCATAGGCACTGATGAGCCTGCACAAGCATCTCTAAATAAAGCGTCCACATAAAAGGTAAGTGAAATGGAGAAGTGGAATGCACTACCCTTCCCTCAAAGGTTAGTAAAGCCACAAAAAGAGAATAAATTGCTTGATATTTTTGAAATTCTGAGAAAGGTAAAGATAAACATTCCTTTATTAGATGTAATTAGACAAATTCCTTGATTATGCTAAATTTTTGAAAGATTATTGTACTAATAAAAGGAAGTTTCAGGAGCATGAAACAGTGACTTTAACTGAAGAGGTAAGCGTAGTGTTGTTAAGGAAACTACCACCAAAGTTAAAAGATCCAGGTAGTTTTACCATTCCTTGCAGGATAGGTGACCAACTTTTTGAGCATGTATTATTGGATCTAGGGGCGAGTGTAAATTTGTTGCCATACACTAAATCAAGACACTAGGGTTAGGGGAGCTTTAACCAACTTCCATCACCTTGCAACTGGCAGACAGAAGCATCAAACGACCAAGAGGTATTCTTGAGAATGTCTTGGTGAAGGTAGGTAAATTTATTTTACCTGCTGATTTTATTGTATTAGATATGGATGAATGTTGTATGCCATTACCTTTGCCTATAATCTTAGGAAGACCCTTTATGATAACTGCTGATATAAATATTTGTGTGAAAAAGGGTATTGTCACTATGAAGGTAAATTGTGAGGAGATAGAATTCAAAATATTTGATGCATTAAATTCACCCAAAGATGATATAGAATGTTCTAATGTATGCTTGATGCAAGGTGTTGATGAGAAAATTTTTCAGGTCCAACACATTAATCCGTTGGAGACCACCATAACCCATCATTTCAAAAGATCGGATATTGAGCCTACATCTGAAGACGTTACTGATGACATCTTTGAAGCTGTGCACCTCACTGAAGTCTCTCCAATGCATCCCAGATCGGGTGATAAGAGGTAGTTGCATTTGCATGAGCTGGACAAATTGAAGCATGATGACTATGCAGCAACACCAAGAGCACTTGAGCCACATGTAGTGGACTTTAAGTACTCCTTGCCAAAAGACTAACACTGCAGCAACTATAGAGAGCGTTTGAACAGTCAATACTTTGATAAACTTATAGCTCAAGTGCCTCTATTGAGGTCAGTGGTACTGAGGCCAATGAGTATGGTAGAGTTTTATTTTTGCTAATTGTTTTCATTATTTTTAATTTTTTAGTCCTTTTTATAGTTTATTTAGTTGTCAACGCTTTTTGCCCTTGTGATCGAGCACACTACACAGTGTGCTTGAGCGCAACCTCACCATATGCTCAATGGCGAGTGAGCACACCACACCAACGCACACACCTGCGTACAAGTGCGATCGAGCGTACTTCACAGTGCGATCGAGCGCACTCGAGGTAGAGAGTCACGTGTTAGTTTTTATTCATTTGTTTCTATTACATCATCACATTTTCATTCTAACACTTTCACTCTTGCACACTCTCTCACTACTCTCTCACTCTCGCACGACACTTGAACTCTCACCACCCAATCTACCTCCCGCCCTTGGCACCACATCGACTAAACCACCTAGAGACCAGCAGTGAGCAAGGTGCACCGTCTGGCTGAAGACGTAAAACTCAGTGCTCATGGGAGGCTCCCTACATTATATTCTTTTTATTTTTAGTATTTTTCACATTTACTGTTAGTATTTATTTTTATAACTGTTTATTATTAGTATCTCTTGTTTTCCGGTATTATGTTTGTTTTTCTTTTTCAGGGAGAATGTGTGTGCATCAGCTCAAGTTTGAGGGTATGCTACGAGCCATGCCAGCCATCTAGTTCTCCATCTCCCAGGTTAGATCTTTCCATGTCACTCACACATTGGGGACAATGTGTAAATTAAGTTTGGGGGTATGGGCGACACATTCACACACTTTGTCCCAGTTTTTTTTTTTTAGTATTATTGAAAAGATAAATGCTTGTTCATATTGTTTTGAAAATTTAGGTTGATTTAAACAAATATTATGATAAGATTTCATCAATAAGCTTAAAATCTAGAACACATGGTCTAATAATAAAGTTTTAAAAGTTTAACTTACTTTAAGGCATTTAAGAATTCACAAGTTTGATCTAAATCTGACACAAGCAAATTAGCACATAATTGTGTGGGGTATGACATATAATTTTTGTATATATGTTTCCATGGCCTAACTGTAATCAAATGACATGTTAGAAGAACACTTTGGCATAGAAAAATAGAAAAAAAAAATTTTTGCGTGAAAAGAGAAAATAAAATGCTCCTAATGATCATTAAATAAACTTTCCACTGAGTAACTAGACCTGTTGCCTCAGTAAGCAGTGAGTGTTCACATTAAAAGGTGGGAATTGTGCTTATAATGATCATTAAATAAAGTTTCCACTAAGTAACTGGACCTCTTACCTCAGTAAGCAGTGAGTGTTCACGTCAAAATGTGGGAATTTTGCTTGGCAGCATTAAGACCAGTTAGTTTCGTAGCCTTTTTTACTCGAGTTAGTAAGTCCTTAAGGGTGTCTTTACACTTAATGCACTAAAACCATCTGGCTTGGGAGTCATTGGCTAAACACTCGCTACATGGTTCAATTAGAAAGCTTAAGGGAACTCAATATAGCAAAAATCTCATAATAAAAGAAAAAGAAAGAAATAAAACTATGCTATTATTGTTCATTCTGATAGGAAATTCGATGAATGTTAAGACACCGAAACACTACACATTGGAGTTATTTTGAAGTTTTATCTTTTAGGTGCTAATTTGCTATATACTAAGTCAGACTTGTGATGCTTTAACCAACCTCGAGTAAGTGATTAGGTTTTAAAACTCTTATTCATTGCGAAGATGTGTTTATATTTTAAGCTTGCTCATGAATAAAATCATTGTTTTGTGTGTGACCCAAATTTTTAGATATCATGAATGATAAATTTATCTTTGCTATTATTTTTCAGTTACTTTTTCGTTTTGTATTGCTAAGGGACTAGCAATAAGTAAGTTTGGGGGGTGTGATAAGTGCTTAAATATTCATATTTAAGTCCCTTAATTTACATTTGTTAAGCACTTTGTTTACGTATTTTATTCTATTTTACTTCATTTTTGTGTTTTCTATGTTTTTATAGGTTCTTGGAGAAAAAGTGGCATTTTAGAACTCAAAGGAAGAAATATGAAAGACTTGGAAGTTGCCAAGTGCGATCGAGCATAGAAGAGTGTGATTGAGCACACAAACACTTGTGCGCACACATAGAAGGCTCGAGCGCAAGCGATCGAGCACAGAAGAGTGTGATCGAGCGCACAAACACTTGTGCACACATATAGAAGGCTCGAGTGCAACCTTGCGCTCGAGTGCACAAGCATGAGATCGAGCGCACACATGCAATAAAACAGTAGAGCCAGTTTTGGAAAGAATAGTTCGGGTCTTGTTTTGGAAATTAGGGTTTCGAGGTGTCCTTAGAACCTTATAAATAGGCCTGTAAAACATAAAAACAATACTTTTAATCTTCTTTTTAGTTTGAAGTTGGGGAGACGAATTGACGACTCTTCTCTCGGGTTTTTTCTTTCCTTTATTTTATTTATGAAGATGTTTAGCATCTCAATCATGTGTAACTAACTCTTAGTAAGGGCTTAATTGAAGCCCTAATCATTTTTATTCAATAATTCAGTATTGACGCCTTTGCAATATTTATATTGTGATTCTTAACTTGATTAATTCTTTTCTTTTATTTAAATTCCTCATATGTGTTTGTCTGATCAACGTATGCATGTGGTATGGATTAGTTAGTTGAATCAATTTGGATAACCGAGTCCTGGGTTTAACAATAGTAACAAAAAAATCCACACTGGGTTCTTAGGTTAATCAACATGGGAAACCGAGAGCATACACGATGCCCTAGGTCTCGTGTGGTTGTCGATTTCCACAGATCCTATGCTCTCTTAAGGAATAACTTAGTATACATCATGCTGAATCCCTTAAGAAAGAAAAGTGTTAGAGTATACACCATGCCTAACTCGTTGCTTAGGGAAATCAATACCTTAAGGAGCGGACCAAGCCCTTAGGTTGACAAACACTAGGTATTCATAGTATGAGTAAAGCATGGCATATTGTTTTGTTGTGGTAGCATGATTAGTGGTGGATATCAAGCCCCTACGCTTTTATCACTATTAATTCAAACTCAATATTTATTTCTACTATTTTATATTACAAATTTAATTTTAAATCGAAATTTACCAATTCCTGTGGAGATGATCTCACATTTTGCACACTATACTACTAAGTTGACCTTGTGTACTTGCAAGTAAAACTCTTCAATTATTTACTTATTAATTTAGGTAGATTTTTTCACAACAAGCAATAGATCTCGTATTGTACACTCACATACCTCCATTTAAAACCCATTATACCCAATTACTACCAATTAATGATCCATGAATAGAACCATATTAAATAGCATCAAAGTATAATAAGTCGCATACAAGATAACCATGGTGCCTGAAGTCTAAGGATCACATGCACAACTATAACATAAGAAGTACCTATTAACAGGCAAGTGAAACTCCATTAGGTTTTATTAAGTCAAGTCATGTTTAGTGAACTTATTCTCCAATGAGTACCTACATATTAGTTATAGTGTCTATAACACAAGTGACATTGAGATCAGTCACCCTTTCAATCAACCAAACATAGAATGTATCAGTCTAACCGGATTAGTAACATCCATTTAGTATCCTACAACCAGGAACATTTAAGAGAAAAGTTTTAGACAAGACTAAGTCTCAAAATAATGATCTCATCATAATCCTATCTCTATTGCTCTTACTCTATGGACTTAATCATTACAATGTAGTTAAACAAATATTTTGATAAATAGCTTGCCATTAATTATGATAATACTTCGCATAAGATTGTTTTACAAATAATATACCTATACATCAAATATCATTGGCTTGTAGGGCATACTACTAGAAATCTCCCACGTGCACTAAAGCTAGTAATTCATGTATCTAATACTCATCTTCTTAATATGACAATTAAAGTGCTGCTATGTCAATGCCTTAGTTAGTCGGTATGCTCTATTCTCTGTTAATGCAACCTTTTGTATGCTTACATCCTATCTTCCAATGATTATTGTAGGTACTACTACTTTTTTTCCTATTACCCATGCATTCAACTCATTATCCAAGGGCACTCCTCTTGTAGGAGAAAAGATATGGCGAGAGTGCGGAGTACGATGAGTAGGCATATGAAAACACGTAAAACCTACCATGTCTAATGCAAACCCTTTATATTAAGTAAAGAGGCTCCCATTATAGGTGCACTTTTAATGTATTAGACAAGTGATTGTTGTCATTTGAGCACAAAGAAAGGATGACGGCTAAAGAGTCACCATTTGACTTTGAATGGGGTCAAATCCATTATCATTGGTTTGAGTTAGAGATTTCGAGGCTTGGAAGATGTGGGTACAAGAGACTAAGGAATTAAAGCTTTATCTCTTATTTAGACCAAAATCTAGCCCTTTGTGTTTCATAGAAAATTATTTAAAACTTTAATTCAAGTATTATTACCATTCACTAATAAAGTAAAGTAAGCACATATTCAAAATTTATAATCAAGCAAGATGACATCAAATATTGCATTTAGAGCGGCAAAGTAATAGGAAATAAAAAAAAGAAAAGACACTTTAAACATAAAAAAAAATAAATGATCAAAATCAATTGTAATGTGCTGATAAAAAAGAAAGCAAATTAAAGCATGAAAACGTAAATAAATAAACTAGAGATATGAGAATTTAATGCATGGGCCTAAATTAATTTAAATAAATAGATTAAATATAGCATGTGTGGAATGTGTGCGGGTGTGTGCAAGTTAGAACTAGGTGTGTATAGATTAGTACTAAGTGTATGTGAGTGTGTGAGGATGCGTGACAAGTGCATGCGGATGTGTGCCAAGTGTATGCGGATGTGTTCTAAATGTGTGCATGGGTGTGTGGCTATGTGTAGGTATGTGGAGGTGTGTAGGTGTGTTCGGGTTAGTACTAAGTGAGCACAAGTGTGTGCTGATGTGTGTAGGTACATGTGGATGTGTGCCAAGTGTGTGCACATGTGTAAGGGTGTGTGCAGGTATGTTCACATGTGTGTGGGTTAGTACTAAGTGTGTGTTGATTATTACTAAGTGTCTATAGATGTATGCAAGTGCGTGCAGATGCGTGTTAAGTGTGTGTGGATTATTACTAAGTGTCTATAGATGTATGCAAGTGCGTGCAGATGCGTGTTAAGTGTGTACATATTTAAAGTAAAAGGGACCAAAAATAGGTCCTAATGAGCATGTGATTTTGAAATAAAATGGACCAAAAGGGGTCCTAACTATTTTAAAATAAAAGAGCACGTAATTTGTAGTAAATTGGAAAAAAGTATGTAACTTAAAAGAAATGAAATAAGCAGCCTAAAGTAACTAGGATAAAGAGATGAACATGTAAAGTGCAATGGAGTTCAATGAATAAAAAATTAGTTAGATTAACTAATTTATTTTTATGGTGGTTTATACACATAAAGCATGTTAATAATGTATTTTACAAACAAAAGATATTTAACTAACCTTCTTGGCTAAGGAACATTTCCATGTGCAGGGACAATTCTCGAAGATTCTGTGCATTCTTGTGGACTTGATGAATTAAAAAGGTTGGTTTAATTGAGGATTAGAAGACCAAATGCTAAGGGTGATTGAATATTAGGATGTAAGAAGCTCTCTCATTTTGTGTGTTTTTCTCCTTTTTTTCTCTCTTTTTTGTGTACTCTCTTCTCTTTTGTGATGCTTATCTCTTTGATTTTTCTAAACTTCTCTCTTTTGTACTCTCTCTAAAATTATCTTTTCTCTCTCTTTGCTCTTTATATTCTTCCATTCATTCCCCTCTCTTTGTGTGTTATGTTGTGTGTCTTGTGCTTAACAAGGGGGTATTTACAAGAGGAGGTGGACTGTCCAAGGGATTTCAAAATAAATAAAACAAAGGGGAGGAAAAGAGGTGGCTAACTATGGGGAAGTGAGGAGAGAAAGGTTGGAACTTTTGAGGTGAAAAGGTGAGGCTATGAAGGGTAAAGTATGGTAAACAAAGCAAAAAGTTAAAGAAAGACAACTCTCTTGGTGGCTGGCCATGGGGAAGAGAAAGGGGAATTTTTTAGGTGGAAAATATGGAGAGAGAAGGTGCTTTCAATAAAACAAAAAGGTGAGGAGAATTTATCTTAGGTGGTTTTTGAAAAAGGTACAAGTTTTAGGTGTTATAGTGGTTTTAATAAAGCAAAAAGGTGAGGAGGATTTCTCCGCTTTATGTCTGGCTATGGGGGGAAGGAAAAGGGGGATTTTTTGAGCTGGTGAAATAGACTTTTATATAGAGGAAAATGGGAAAGCTAAAGGACGAAGTGTGAAATTAACAAAGAAAAAAAGAGGAAAGAAGACTTTCATTTTGCATATAAAAAATAGTTTTTTTAAAGAAATTAAGGTGCTATTTTTAGGTAGAAAATGTGTTTTTTTAAGTATAAAAGGGTGAATTTTGGAACATAGTGAGGAGTGGGAACCTAGGAAGGAAATGTGGTTTTAAAAAGGAAAAACAAAAAGAGGGAAAGTTCCTTTTTTCTCCCACCATATGACTGACTGCATAGGGGAGAAGAGGGAGACAACTTTTTATACGTAAAAAAAAAGAGTTTATCTTGAAAAAAGTGAAACAATCAAAAGGTTCCAATTGAAGGGTGAAATTAGAAATTCACTCAATAAATTGGATGATCTTCTTGGTCTTGGATTTTGGGTCAAAGTGTTTTAGGCTTAACAAAAATCAAATGAGGTTTAATGGAGTTTGGGTTAGGCCAAAATGAATTAAAGGCTTTGGTCTTGAATTTGGTGGAATAAAATATGACCTAATTGATTAGAGCTTAGGGTGGATTTAGTGTATTAAATAAATAGGGCTTAAAATTGCTTCTACTCCGCAATTAAATTCAAACCTCTAAATTTACCAAGTCCGAGCACATTAGGATCAAAGATTCATCATAGGAACTCGTACACGGCCCATTAAAAAAAAAATTGGAACTAAATTGGGTGTCTACAGTTTACCCCCTTTGATTGTGGCTCTTTCGAGAGTCGCAAGCAAAGGCTGTAAGTGACCGTTGTTTCGTTTCAAAAATTTTGAATGACAAATATGTGATGCGCACAAAAAATTAAATGTGATGTTGGGAAAAGTTGGTATCATGGGAACACCCATAAGAATGATATGTACCTGAAGTGATAGACCTGGTGTCCATTCACTTATGCGATACTTCTAGATTGACTAGTGCCTATTGTGACGACTTGAGTTGCCTAGGTTCAAAGCTTTTGTTTGTGATTTTGCCTACTAATGAGGACTTTAGTTTGTCTACTAATGAGGATTTTGGTTTGCCTATTAACAAAGGCTTTGGTCTATGATTTTGCCTTCAAATGATGACTTTGGTTTGCTTACTGATGAAGACCATGATTTGCTTGCCGACAAGGACTTTGGTTTGTGATTTTATCTGCTATTGAGAACTTTGGTGTGAGCCGAGTCATGGCATTTAGGATTCTTCCCTATTTAATTATTATTTTTTTAAAAAAAATGAATTATGTAGGAAATGACTTTTACTTCAAAATTTGATGAAGAGATCACATGATAGTTAAGGATTGCAAAATGGTTAGCAAGTGAATTACGCCAAAACAGTACTATGCAGTAGCAGCAGTATAGAATGGGGTGTCGATCCCACGAAGAGAACGTTCTACAATCAAAGTCTCAAGCAAAAAATAATGGAAACAAAATTAAAAATTAATATTAAGAAAATATTGAGATTAAATGATACAATTGAATTAAGTGAAAGAAAATCAATAATGAGAAACACAAGAGTCCAAGAATCTCTCCTAAATTTCACAGCTTCAACTTGTATCAATTCAGTAATTATAACTCAACTATTATTTTACATCCCAAATACATAATCGGAAAATAATAGTGAAAGCACCAAAAATATTCTTTTGTAAATTATTATGAGAAATCCCTTTCTTGTTTTTACAAGTAATGCAACAGTCAATCATATATGATATCCTAAATCGACGATATATCCGGAGACAATAACGTAGTAAAGGACCAACATATATAATTAATATTCTGAAATCAATTGCATCATAAATTTCACACATAAGAAAAGTATGACTGAACTTATATGGAGAAAAAGAACAACAATCACCGGAGTTAAATAAAATCTATGGGAGAAGAAAATATAATTATTTGTCACACAAAAACATCAACTTCAATATTAAATAAAAAGAATAGCTCAAAATAATTATTCCATGTTAAAACAAAAATATTTAATTAAATATAAGCCAAACCTGCTATGTCTAGGAGTTCATCTCTTCACCTTGGTTGAAACTTAGCCTAACCGATAATACATAATCATAACAACTCTCTAGAAATTCAGTGTATATCTCTTCAGCCACATGTTCACCCCCCTGTTCTCTGAGTCTAAAATCCTATATATAGCTGTATGGAGATGGCTCTGTAGACAAAAAAGTTGCCTTAGGGTTTGTGTTTAGGTCGTGTGCTTCTGCTGCTATCCAGGCCCAGTTCTGCTGCTGTCCAGGCCTTGCGTTTGTTGCAGTCCAGGCTCAGTTTCTGCTGTCCATAATTGGTCCAGTTGTGCTACTGTCTAAGCCATACAAATCCCAAAAAAAAATCAGAATTTAATAGCTCCTTCACATTTACCACACTGAAATCATGCATAGCCTGACCTTTTTCTACTAAAACTGGCATGACTTTCTCTAGAAAAATCATATTTATGAGCCGTAAAATTCTCCAAACAATAGACATCTGGATCTTTCCAAGCATATATGGCTCATCTGCTGGTTCATTCTAAATCAATACAGTTTAGTCTGCAAAAATGACTAATCTGTACGGGCAATTCTGGAAATTTAGTTTCCTTTTCACCCTTTGCTAGTGACAATATGACTTAGCAAAATGTTCAATTTATCTTTAATAGTCTAGAAAAGATGGGTTTTGTTGCACTCCTCTTGGAAAACCCAGTTTCCCTTCTATAAACTTGTCCGGATGTTATGGATTCTTTCGAACATATTTTATATATTTTTTTGTTGGAAATCACCTTGACAAGATGCCCAAGTAGTGATCTTCTAAACACAAAAGTCTATAATGACTTGTAGAAAGAAATACAGCAATCGAAAGTAAGAAAGAAAAGAAGACAAACGATTTGTTATCGAGGTTCGGCAATAGCCTATGTCCCCGTGAGTTCCTCTGAACTCTCTGCACTAAATCAATGGTTCTTTACAATTACAGCAACCCTCTTCAAGAAACCTCAAGTTCTTGAAGAAACCAAGAAGAGAACAAGAAAGTGATAGAACTATTACAATGCTCTCTATCTATACTACTCTCTCTTCTTTACAACCAGCCTCTCTACAATGAGTCCCTCTTGTGTTTTGTGTCTTTGCACTCTCACACCATTCTCTCTTATATTGTGTCTTGTCACTCTTTACAATTGATCTCAAAGTATGTCATAAATTTATGGTGAGAATGAAGCTAGGTGACACTTTATATAGTGCACCAACTTCTTGTCCAATCTTGAGAGTCAATCTCCACCCTTGGATCTTGACGACCACTTAACCATGGCCCTCCATCAATCCTAAGTGGTGCTGTGTGTTTTAACCTTGCATACACACACCTAAGAAGAGGATTAAACAAGCTGTCCATGTGTGCATCAGTGTGCCTAGTGCTGCGGCACTGAACAGGGAGTGGTGCGGCGCTAGGCAAAGCACCATTTTCACCACTTGCTGGGTGCTGCAGTGCTGGTGAAGGAGTGGTGCAGTGCTTCCCTCCGTCAAACTACCTTCTTGCTAGGTGGTGCAGCGCTGGTGAAGGAGTGGTGTGGCACACACTTATGCTGCCCTTCACACAGTTGTGTGCACTCCTTTGCCTTGCTGAATAAAGGTGTGCACACACACCCAAAGCGATGCACACGCATGTGTGCACTCCTTTAACATGCTGAAATTTAATCTTCCAACCTTGGTTTAGACTTTAACCATCTTTGAACCATGTTTAAACCTTAGACAAATACCAACATTTTTTATTAAGGCTTCTTTGTTTTTTTAAATCTGCAAAACACACTAAAACACATAATTTTCCAAAGGGCCACACTTGGCAAGAAATTCAATGAATAATAAAAATTAATCTTAAAAAATGCATATAATTAACTCTATCTGAAGTGAATTTTTATGCCCTAATCATAACCCCTAACTAGCTCATTGTTAGTACCTAGTGATGCAAGCGAAACATCAATGCATGAAAAGTAATATAGCATGAATGTTGTTTATCCTAGAATTTTGCAGAACTATTTAGTATTCAAACAAATGTTGGCCAAAGCTCACAGATGCTAAAAAGATTTTCAAATCATGTCTTCTGAGAAACTGTGAGTGTGTGAACTAAGCCTTAACCTTCTTACCATAAACCAATGATGCATGAAACTTTGAATTCAACCAAGAAAGAAGCCTCAACTCCATTATCCTCACAGGTAAAGTGTTTATCAATTTAAAAAGGCAAGGTATTTGCTCATGGAGTTGGAAAGCAGATAAAAGCACTCAGTTAAAGAGTCAAGCAATTTAGGACAAGCAAGTGAACAAGAATCAAAAACAAGATAGGCTAATCACACAATTCAGAAAACTTTATCCGACTTACCAATATAATGCCTCGAAATTTCAATGGTTAATCAATAAGCCTTGGTGTTGAAGCTCCTTTCTAATGAGTGTGGTCTGACAACTTATCTTCCTTAAATTTTTGAATCTTACTTCTTTCGAATACAAATTGAAAACTAAAGTAAACAAAAACTGATATTCTCTTCTTTTTTTTTTTCCTTCTTTTTTTTTCCTTTTTCTTTTAGAAAATTACAATATAAATAAATAAGCTGATAGAAGAATGACTTCTGCTTTCTTCTTTTTGTTTTCCTTTTCTTTTAGAGAATTATTATATAAATAAATAAACTGATGGAAGAAGAATCATTCCCAAAATATTGTCGATGATCAAAACTCTGCGCAAATGTTAATGATGGATTCGAAGGCTTCGACGACTAACCAAATCATTTCTCAACATGTAAGGTAAGCCAAACAAAGCATCTCAAATAACAATAAAACCAATTCAAGTAGGCAATAAAAGTTCACAATGCTAGTTTTCTCAGAATCTCCACTCAATAAAAACAAATGTGCTTCAAACATGGTTAAAAACTGAAGATTATATGCATCACTCTCGAAACAATCCACAAAGCTTAGTATGTGCACAGAAATAAGTTTCCAGAAAATAGTTAGTGTTAATCAAGATAGTGCCATTAGACCTTGATGAAAACAGAGTTGTAATCATGCATTAACAGTTCACAAAATCACATGCACCACCCTGTCACTACCTTGGTAGGAACAGGCATCCCCTCCAAGTTGGTTACCACAGCTACCCCAGAATTTTTAGGTACTACCTGAGTCGGGCTAACCCATTTACTATTAGAGATAGGGTAAATGATACCCGCATCTAATAACTTTAAAACTTCCTTTTTTCATGACTTCTTTCATAATGGGGTTAAGTCGTCTTTGGGGGTCTCTACGAGGGTTAGCTCCTTCCTCTAAATGGATTATATGAAAACATATCAAGGGGCTAATACCTTTAATGTCAACAATTGTCTATCCTAATGCAACTTTGTGCTCACTTAACATGTCAATCAATTTCTTTTCTTGTGAATCACTAAATACAGGGGAAATAATAACAGGAAAAGTATCACATGGTCTTAAGAATGCATGTTTGAGTCCCTCAGGTAGCGTCACTAAGTCAACCTTTGGGGTCTCCTCAATAGATGGCTTAGGTTTCTCTCCAACTCTTAGTAACTCCTCGAAACTTGGTTTCCATTTTCGTTCTCCTTTATCTTTTGACCCTGAAATAGTAGAAACATCGAACACATCGTCAGGATAAAGTGAACTATCAAAATCAGAAATAACAAGGAGATACTCTATTTTGAATTTTTGCCCAAGTGAGCCTTCTCTGGGATCAGTGTGTCTATCATATAAGTATGATAGCAATCATCATCATCATGTGGTTGTCTTTTGATGTTGAAAATGTTGACCTCTAAAGTCATGTTCCCAAAAGACAGCTTCATTAGACCGTTCCTACAATTAATAAGAGCGTTAGAGGTTGCCAGGAAAGGTCTTCCTAAAATGATTGGAACTTTAGACTCCATATTAACCATAAAATGAGTATCCAAAATGAGAAAATCAACAGGATAGTAGAACTTATCTATCTGTATCAGTACATCTTCGACTATCCCCCTTGGTTGCTTAGTTGATCGGTCAACCAACTATAGTACCACAGATGTGGGTTTGATCTCTCTTAGACCCAGTTGCAAGTAGATAGTGTAAGACATTAGGTTCACACTGCCTACTAAATCCAGCAAAACTTGACCGATCTCATGAGTCCCAATTTGACAGGTGATCTTGGGACACCCTAGGTCTTTATATTTGAGCGGTGTCTTTTACTTAATCACTACACTCACTTACGTAGTCAAGAACGCAGTCTTCTTGACTTGATACTTCATTTTTATGGTGCACAGATCCTTGATTGCCTTTGCATAGGTTGGTACCTGTTTAATCACATGAAGCAAAGGCAAGTTAATCTTAACTTGTTTCAAATGTTCTAGGATCTCACCTTGTATTTCTGGATTTTTTCCTTTTGGTCGGACTGCTTGGGGAAAAGGGACTTGAACTGAAAATTTTTCATTTGGCTGGTTCTTGGGGGCGGTCTCCTAGGTTCTTGTGGTCGTCATCTGACTTGGTCCATCTAACACCTTACCACTCCGAGTAGTTATGGTATTGACCTCTGTGATATTTTGTGAATCTGAAGTAGAGGTTTGTGCCATATGTTGGCCCCTTAGATTTGATTGAGGTTTGTGCCTATTGAAAAAATTAAAGTAATACAATAGATAAGTGAGCATGGGAAAAGAAAGATCCACAACATAAAGAACTCAAAGGTCATTTTTTTTCTTTTTGTAAAAAAAAAGTCATAGGTCCCGAACAAGAAGCTATCCTTTTTCTGTTTTGGTACATATCCCTTCGTGGAAGACTAAGAAATTCTCCAAGTTTGGTCACCCCTATAGTAGAAAGCACACTGGTACTCCAGTTTTTGAGAGTATATCAAGCTCAGTCGGAGTAAATACCAAAGAAGCAGTGGTTGAAACAAGTGAGATCCTTAAGAACATCAACAATATTTAGCCGATCTGGCTAAGAAACTGGATAGCCTAGAAGAGAAGATAGCTAGAAAGGAGTCCTAGGGGTCTAGAGGTGATAAGGAAGACTTTTTTGAATATGAGGAAGATTAATTTTTGGCCAAAGGGAAGAAGAAAGTTGGATTTGAGATGAAGACCATCGGTGAGAAGTTTGAGAAAATGCAATGCACTCTGAGGAAATCCTAAGGCTCAGATGGGTATCTGCTTGACATCGATGGGTTGTGTGCTCATCGCAAGACAACTTTACCACCCGAGTTTAAAATATTTGATATGGACTACTTTGATGGGTCCGGAGACCCCAAGACTTTGAGTCAATACGTTAGCTTTTTGAAGCTTTCAAGTTTAAACACTGAACAGTTAGCTGCACTCTTCCCCAACTCCCTGATAGAGCGATTATCTACTTAAATAATTAGGCAAATAACCATTCTAGTTTTACTTGCAAGTGCACAAGGTCTGTAGTAGCATAGTGTGCAAGTGCGAGATCATTTCCAGAGGGATTGGTGAATTTCTATTTAGAATTAGTTTCTTCAAGTTAAAAGAGAAATAGTAGTTTGTTTGTAAGTGAATAACAATAATAAGAACATAGGGCTATGATATCCACCACTAATTATACTTTCCCACTAACTAAGGTTTGAACGCTCTAGCCTTATCATGAATATCTAATGGTTGCCAACCTAAAGGCTTGGACCACGCCTTAGGCTATTGATCTCCCTATGCAACGAGTTAGGTATGGTGTATACTTTAACTCTTTTCTCTCTTAAGGGATTCAGCATGGGTGTATACTGAGTTGTTCCTTAAGAGAACATAAGGGTTGTGGAGATCGGCAACCACACGGGACCTAGGGCTTGGTCCGCTCCCAGTTTCCCATGTTGATTAACCCGGGAATCCGATGTGGATATCCCTTGTTACTAATGTCGAACCCAGGACTCGGTCATCCAAATTGATTCGACTAACCTATTCATACCACATTATTACGTTGATCAGGCACATACATATGAGGAATGTAAATATAAACAGGTATTAATCAAGTTAAATACTCTAACAAGGCTATAGCAAAGATAATCAATGAATAATTATGTGGTAAAGTATAACTAGGGCTTCAATCGAGCCCTATAGGTGTTTAGTTACACATACTAAGTAAAATAAACATGCTAAACATAATTAACTAAAAATAGAAAACTAAAACTGAAGAAGACTCGAGAGACGAGTCGTCAATTCCTCTCCTAAGCTTTTTAACTTCGAGTCTAGAACAAAAGGTATATGTTATGTGTTTTACAGGGCTATTTATAGGGTCTTCAAGTGTCCCGAAACCCTAATTCCGTTTTGGAGTCGGAAGACATCTTTCCAATTATGGCTCTACCACCTCTGGAGTATTTGCGCTCGAGTGTATGCGGGATGCGCTCGATTGCATGTTTGTACCTGACCCTTCTTCAAATGCGCTCGTGTGTTTGTGCGCTCGATCATAAGGGAGGTGCGCTCAAGCACACCTTGCTGGAGGGCAGAACTTCACTTTTTGCTTCTAACAGCTCCATTTTGTTATCTTTTTATCCAAGTCTTGTGAAAAACACATAAAACACAAAAATGAAGTATAATCTACTAAAATAGATAAGTAAATAGTCTAACAAGTGTAAATTAAGGGGCTTAAATATGACTATTTAAGCACATATCACACCCCCAAACTTACATATGACTAGTCCCTTAGCAATACAAAACCAAAGACTATGTTGAAACAAAATTTTAAAGATAAATTCATTTTCATGATACTAAAAAATTTAAGTTGTGCATAAAACCATGATAACCGATCATGAGTAAGATTATAATAAAAACACATTTTGGATTGCAAAAGGACTTTCAAAAGTTTAATGTTACCCACCTTAGGTTGGCTTAAGCCATCGCAAGTTTGATTTGTGTGTGATGAATTAGCACATATGAGATGGGGCTTCCACATAATTTTGGTGTATAGTGTTTCGGTGCCCAAACTGTTCGAATTTCTTATCAAAGAGAACAAAATGGCATAATACTTGCTTCTTTTTTATTTTTCTTTTATCATGCGATCTTTGCCATGTTGAGTTCCATCGAGCTTTCTATTTGACCCTCGTAATAAGTGTTTGGCCAATGACTCCCAAACAAGATGGTTTTAGGGTGTTAGGTGTAAAGAAACCTCTAAGGACTTATTAGCTTAAGTCAAAAAGGCTACGGAACTAACAGGTTTTAATGCTCCTAAATGAAATTCCCACCTTTTGACGTGAACACTCAATGCTTACTGAGGTAAGAGGCCCAGTTACTCAGTGGAAATTTGTTATTATGATCATTAAAGGCTTACTTCCCACCTTTTGATGTGAACACTCAATGCTTACTGAGGCAAGAGGCCCAGTTACTCAGTGGAAAGCTTTTTAATCACTTTTTACATGATGAACATTTTTCTTTATTTTTTTCTTCTTTATTTTTCTTATGCCAAAGTGTTCTTTTCAACAAGTTATCCGATTATAGTTAGATTATGGAAACATATACAAGATAATTATATGTCATACCCCACACAAATGCGTGTTAAATGTGCTCGTGCAAATTTGGATCAAACTCATGAATTCTTAGGTGCTTTGAGGTAGGTAACTAAACTTTGTAAAATTCCCATTGCAAGACTACGTGTTCTAGCTTTTAAGCTTACTAATGAAGTGTTATCAAATTTTTAAATCAACCAAAATTTTTGTTTACCAAAAGAACATGCATTTATCTTCCTAAAAAAAAATTGGGACTTAGTGTGTGCATGTGTGATAGTATCTAGTATCTCCCACTACCCCCAAACTTAAAATACACATTGTCCCTAATGTGTGTGGCATGAAAAGATCTGACCTAGGATATGGAGAACTAGGTTGCTTGCTTTGCTTGTAACACACTCCCAAACTTGAACTGGATGCACGCACTAAGTACCTGACAAAGAAAAATAAACATTGTTCCGGAAAACAAGAAATATAAATACTAGATATGTAAATATAAATATAAACAAAAGAAAAATACTAAAATGAAAAAGATAAGTATGGGGTGCCTCCCATGAGTGTTAAGTTTAACGTCTTCAGCCGGACCAAGCCTTATCCTTCCCCAAAACTAAGATTTGTAGCAACTAGCATAGGTAATGTCTTATTCTCTCCCATATAAGCATAAGTCAAGTACTTTGGCAATTGCTTCAACTCCAAATTTGGTACCTGGACAATAAAAGGGAAAAAAGTAGTATTAGAAGGCACAAAAGTGTCAAATGGATCGGTGTACTTACTTGGATGCTTTCGATAGGCCTCTAAGAGGTGCACAGTTTCAATGATGTCATCAGTAACATCTTCATATTTTGGCTCAATATCTGATCCTTTGAAATAATGGGTGAGGGTGGTCTCCAATGGATCAATATGATGGTCATGAAAAACTTGTTCAACAACACTTTGCTTTTGTTTACTTAGCTCCTTAGCTAATTGCCCCACTTGTACTTCCAATATTTAAATGGCTTATTCATGTCGTGTAGTGGTTTGTCTTATCTCAATCCGAAATTGCCTTTCTTCTGCCATAAACTGATCTTGTGAGGTCATCAATTGTTGTTGCTTAGTTGGTAACTGCATCACAAGACTCTCTAGGTCGCTTTTCTTTGATTCGGCAACTGAGTGGGCTGCTTGTTGGAATTTTCTTTGTTGCCCTTGAAGGTTCCATGCATTTTGATCATCGCTCCATGAGAAGTTGGGGTGGTTTCACCATTCTGGATTGTAGGTATTTGCATATGGATTGTAGTTGTTTGGTCCCACATAGTTTGCTTGCTCTCGATCTGTATATGAATATAAAGGGCAAGTTTCAGTAGTGTGATCAAAACGACTACAAATAGCACATACCTGGAGTGGTGTAGCTTGTGGCCTAGGTGAGGCAATCCGATCAATCATGACTTTTACAAGCATATCTACCTTTCTTTCCATAGCATCCACCCAATTTGGAAATCCACTATTTGAGTTTACTTTATTCATGCCCTTGCTCATTACTTCTTGCTTTATATTGACTGGGAAAAAGATTAGATTTTTGGATCGAAGCCCTTGCAGGAATCAATTGAACTGCTTCAGTGCAGCAAGTTCAGTACTGCTGCTCGGGTACTCTATGGAGCTTTTGCGCTCAAGCGCACTAAGAACAGCGCTCGATCGCACTGGGATTGCACTTGATCGCATAAGGCACTGTGCTCGATCGCAATGAGGACAGAAACTCCTCTGCTGTACACCTGAACAAAAGAAAACGAAAAGAAGGAATAAATCTGATTTTTGATAAAACTAAAAATAAAACGGAACAGAATAAAATAAAATAAAATAAAACTAACGAAAATAATTTCAAAAAAAAATTTAGCACAATCCCCGGAAACGGCGCCAAAAACTTGATGGAGAGATTATCTACTTAAATAATTAGGCAAATAACCATTCTAGTTTTACTTGCAAGTGCACAAGGTATGTGGTAGCATAGTGTGCAAGTGCGAGATCATTTCCACAGGGATTGGTGAATTTCTATTTAGAATTAGTTTCTTCAAGTTAAAAGAGAAATAGTAGTTTGTTTGTAAGTGAATAACAATAATAAGAATATAAGGCTATGATATCCACCACTAATTATACTTTCCCACTAACTAAGGTGTCAGTGCTCTAGCCTTATCATGAATATCTAATGGTTGCCAACGTAAGGGCTTGGTCCACACCTTAGGCTATTGATCTCCCTATGCAACGAGTTAGGCATGGTGTATACTCTAACTCTTGTCTCTCTTAAGGGATTCAGCATGGGTGTATACTGAGTTGTTCCTTAAGAGAGCATAAGGGCTATAGAAAATGACAGCCAAACGGGACCTAGGGCTTCGGCCGCTCCCAGTTTCCCATGTTGTTTAACCCGAGAATCGGGTGTGGATATCCCTTGTTACTAATGTCGAACCCAGAACTCGGTCATCCAAATTGATTCGACTAACCTATCCATACCACATGCATACGCTGATCAGGCACATACATATGAGGAATGTAAATATAAATAGGTATTAATCAAGATAAATACTCTAACAAGGCTATAGGAAAGATAATCAATGAATAAATATGTGGTAAAGTATAACTAGGGCTTCAATCGAGCCCTATAGGTTTTTAGTTACACATACTAAGTAAAAAAAACATGCTAAACATAATTAACTAAAAATAGAATACTAAGTCGGAAGACATCTTTCCAATTCTGGCTCTGCCGCCTCTAGAGTATTTGTGCTCGAGCGTATACGGGATGCACTCAATCACATGTGTGCACTCGAGTCATCTTCAAGTGCGCTCGTGTGTTTGTGCACTCGATCATAAGGGAGATGCGCTCGAGTGCACCTTGTTGGAGGGCAGAACTTCACTTTTTGCTTCTAACAACTCCATTTTGTTATCTTTTTGTCCAAGTCCTATGAAAACACATAAAACACAAAAAATGAACTATAATCTACTAAAATAGATAAGTAAAGAGTCTAACAAGTTTAAATTAAGGGGCTTAAATATGACTATTTAAGCACCTATCACTCCCTCACTAGTGCCACACTGAAGTGGTAGTACTCCTAAGAGCCCAGAACTATGAAAGAATGGGATGATATAGCCTAAGAATTTGTGGCCTCATATGCATACAATACCCAGTTGGACATCACTATCAAAGACTTAGAAACCACTAAGCAAAAACCAAATGAGACCTTCTCAGAATTTATCTCTTGCTGGAGAAGCAAGGCAGCTAAGATCGCCTCTAGACCTATGGAGAAAGACCAAGTAAGAATTGTGATGAGAAATTTATAATCAGTGTATATTGAAATATTGTTTGCCATGCCTATCTTCAATTTCTAGCGGTTGATTGACACAGAAACTAAAGTAGAGGATGTCATCTTCGAGGGAAAGATTGAGAAGAACATTGGGATATTTGTGAAGAAGAATATTACCAGCAGTAGTGGCACCAAGACCAACAAAGTAGGTTTCTCCCAAATACACAACGTTCAATCAAGTGTATGGGAAAATAGCTCTTCAAGATCCCAACAGAAAAATAACCATGGCTATAGTCAACCTAACCAGCTCCAAAAGTCCATTCAATATAAGAGTCACCCTAAAAATAGGTGTAGAGGCCCTGAAGACTTCCCACCTCTTAGGATAAGTTTGTCTTAAGCCATTACAAAGCTCACATAAAAAGATAAACTCTGCCTATTTCTAGTAAGACCTTTGACCAGCCCATTTCCACCACATTGGGACCTTTCTAAATACTACCACTTCCACCATTTAGCAAGCCATGATATAAACAAGTGTCAAAGATTGAAAAATGAAATCCAATACCTAATTGATAATGGTCTAGAGCCACCTCAAGTAGATTAAGGCATGAAAATGCACTTCAGATAGAGTTAATTATATGCATTTATTGAGATTAATTTTGATTAGTCATTGAATTTCTTAACAAGTGTTGTCCTTTGGAAAATTCTGTGTTTTAGTGTGCTTTATAGATTTAAAAAAAACAAAGAAGCCTTAAACAAAAAAAATATATATAAAATATGTTCGAAAGAATCCACAACATCCGGACCAGTGCAGAGCATGGAAACCGGGTTTCCCAAGAGAAGTGCAAAAGAACCCATCATTTCTAGACTGTTAAAGATAAATTGAGCATTTTGCTACGTCATGTTGTCACTAGCAAAGGGTGAAAAGGAGTTTCACTAAATTGCTAGAATTGCTCGTACAAATCAATCATTTTTACAAATTAAACTGTATTGATTCAAGAAGAACTAGGAGATGAGCCATATATGATTAGAAAGACCCAGACATCAATTTTCTTGAGAATTTTATGGCTCATAAACATGATTTTTCTAGAGAAAGTTATGACAGTTTTAGTAGACAAAGGTTAGGCTGTGCGTGATTTAAACGTGGCAGAAGTGAAAGAGCTATTAAATTCCGATATTTTTGGGATTTGCACGGCCTGGACAGCCACACAATCGGACCAGTTTTGGACAACAGCAAACATATGGCCTGGACAACAGCAGAACCGGGCCTAGACAGCAGCAGAAACACACGGCCTGAATAGAAACCCTAAAGTGACTTTTCTGTCTACAAAACCGTCTCCATACAGCTATATATAGGATTTTAGACTTAAAGAACAGGGGGCTGAAGAGATACACACTAAGTTTTTAGAGAGTTGTTGTGATTATGTATTATTGGCTAGACTAAGTTTCAACCAAGGCGAAAAGATGAACTCTTAGACATAGTGGGTTTGGCTTGTATTTAATGCAGTATTTGTGTTTTTAACATTGAAAAATTATTTTGAGTGGTTCCCTTTATTTAATATTGAAGTTGATGTTTTTGTGTGATAGATAATTATATTTTCTTCTCACATAGATTTTATTTAACTCCGGTGATTGTTGTTCTTTTTCTCCATATAAGTTCGGTCATGCTTCTCTTATGTGTAGAATTTATGATGCAATTGATTTCGGTATATTAGTTATATATGCTGGTCTTTTACTGCGTTATTGTCTCCGGATATATCATTTATTTAGGATATCATATATGATTGACCGTTGCATTACTGGTAAAAACAAGAAAGAGATTTCTCATAATAATTTACAAAAGAATATTTTTGGTGCTTTCACTATTATTTACCGATTACGTATTTGGGATGTGAAATATGTAGTTGAGTTATAATTACTAAATTGATACAAGTTGAAGCTGTGAAATTTAGGAGGGATTCTAGGACCTTTGTGTTACTTATCTATTTGGTCGTGGACTGAGATGACTCGGGTTTTCTTTAACAAATACTTTCCCCAACATAAGACCAACGCATTAAAAAGGCAAATCTCTACCTTTGCACAAAAGGATAGTGAGACCTTATATCAGTATTGGGAGAGATTTAAGGAGTTATTGAGTATGTGCCCTCACCATGGGTATGAGAACGGGTGCTTGTTGAGCTATTTTTCTGAGGGACTTACATATAGAGAGCACCAATTCGTAGAGATGATGTGTAATGGTGAATTTTTGGAGAAAGATCATGATGAGTCCATAGAGTACCTCAATGAGCTTGCTGAAAAAGCTGACACTTGGACTGGACCTAGTGCTACTGAAAGCACAAATAGGTCACGACCTATAGGGAACCCAAATGGTGGTGGAATTTACCATCTTAGGGAAGAGGATAACCTTAAGACCAAAGTCGAGATGCTCTCTAAGGAACTAGAGGTGTTAAAGACTAAAAGCTCAAAGCCAACACAAGTAGCTAATCATGCAGCGTCTTTGAAACCATGTTTTGTGTGTAGCAGGGTAGATCATCTCTCCCAAGAGTGTCCCACATTTGCTGAGATGAGAGGGATGTATAAGGAACAATGTAATGCCTTAGGTATGTACAAAAAACCTTTGACACCCTTCTCTGATACTTATAATCCGGGATGGTGAAATCACCCCAATTTCAGCTGGAAGTCTGAAAACCAGTAGCTTGCATAACCCCCTACACCATATCATGCACCCGTGTCTTCTAGGAGTTTTTTAGAAGACACTTTACATGCTTTTATTGAAGCATAGGGGAAGACTAATCAAAGGCTTGAATCTTTAATTGTGCAGGTTGTTGAAGAACATAAAGAGATAAAGAGCCAAGTGTCCAAGTTAATGAGCTACTTGAGTGTGACTGAGCGAGCTAAGTTCCCTTCTCAAGCTTAGTCCACATCTCAAGGTTAGCACCTGGTGCAACAGAATGTGGAGGAGGTGAATTCCATTGAGATAGTAAGTGGTAAGTTATTACACATCCCAACAACGAAAAAATCAGAGGATGTGGACGAAAGCCACCAAGCATACATGATGGACCCATTCATGGAAAAGGTCCAGCACCTTAATCCATTGGAGTCCACCCTCACTCGTGGCTTCACAAGAGCATATATCGAGCCAGAATTTGTAGGTGTTACTGATAACATCCTTGAGGCCTCTCAAAAACATACAAGCACCAAATTTAGCAATGAAGCAGTGGCAGGTGCATTCAACCTATGTTTTTCTAGGAGGGAATAAGAGCGTCTGGCTGAAGACGTAAAACTTAGCGCTCATGGGAGGCACCCCACAGAATATCCTTTTACTATTATTGTTTTTCTTTCTTGTTTATTATTCGCATTTTTTTTTCTGTTTTCCAGTATTAACTTAGTATTTCCTTTTCAAGGAAAAATGTACGAAGCAGTTCAAATGGTGGAGCACAATTTTTAGCTTCTGTGCACCTTTGGCTATAAGGTGAGTCTCTTTTACGAATTCTTTTACATTGAGGTCAATGCAATTTTTATGTTGGGGGTGGAGGAAACGCATCTCTTTGTTTCCATATTCTTTATTTCCATACATTTTTTTTTCTTTTTCCATTGAACTGCTTGGTGTCATTTTCCTTTTTGTTTATTTCTAGCATACTTGGTGTTAGCCTTAGAGTTAATTCACATGTCAATGATATGAGCTTAATTGAGATAGCATATAGCATTTAGAAGAAGTTAAATCTTGCTTCGGTTTGAAATTAATTTAAGCATCAATCTTCATTTGGTTAGCGACTCTAGTTTGTGGCAAGATAGTATTATTAGTCTTAAACATTTAGAAAAGTTTTATGTGTGATTATTTTGTGAATATTTTTGCGGTCTTAACAAGCTCTAGAACTTACTTGATAACCACTTGAGGCGAATTCCTAGAACGCACATTTCTTAGGATATGATATAGGCCATTTTTGGACCGTTTGAGCCTGTTAAACCTACCATTGCTATATTTACAACTAGTCACCTATTTGAGCCTTTTCTTGAAAAAGAAGTGAGCCTTGTTTCTTTCAATAGCCCATTTACTCACCTTTATGAGCCTACAGAGAATATTTTATCCTTATCTTTCTCTTAAAAGAACTTAGCTATACACATTTGTTGAGAAGCACTTAAAAGGAATAAGGATGGAAATATGAGAAAATATCACTACCATAACCCAAGTACATTAAAGGAGATTAGTTGGGGGTTATGTAAAAGAAAAAAAATATGAAAAAGGAGGTGAATAGTCTTATGCCAAAATACAAAATAAAAATGAATTACGGCAAAGAAAGAAGAAAAGAAAAGAAAAGTGGTGATTTTGAAAAAAAAAATGAAAAATGCTCGAAAAATGGTTGAAAAAGCTGGGTGTTGAAGTAAAGTTATCTAGTGCTTAAAAGTGATTGTGTTTAAAAGCTAAGAGATTGAGTTATTTTTCTCGTGAATCCTTCCCATTTTTTCTTAACCTTTACCTTAGCATAACGTTACAAGCTTATTAAAGACCTATTGATCCAATGTAATGTGATTTTTCTACAATAGTGGAGAGTGGTTCGAAATGTAAGCATATGGAGCTTGTTTTTGTGATTGATGTCACGAAATTTATCATATTTTAGAGGCCAAGACTTGTATTCATGAATGGTATGCATAAAATCATCCGGGTGTTCGGATCAATGGTTTATGGTAAGATGGATGTTAAGAGTCAATAACGATTTTAAGATTGATGTTTGGATTACTTTTGGATTTGGGTGAAATTTAATGATTCTTTGTGCCATGTGTTATGTGCAATTTTTGAGATAAATTGTGAATTACTCTTGGTTAACACTAATATTGCTTTTCATTTACTTTGATTCCCACCGTAGAATTCATCTCTTGTTTTCGCTTGAATTGCTAGAGACTAGCAATAAGCTAGTTCGGGGTTGTGATGAGAGCTATAAAATGCATCTTAATAGTACTTAATTGTTAACATTTTAGAGTTGATCTAGGTTTTAATTGCACTTTTATTCGTTAACAACTCTAAAGTATCATTCTTGGATCATTGATCTATTTCGGTGCATTTTCAGGTACTTTAAGCTCAAAAGAGGAGGAAAAGTTATCATTGCTTGAGGGACAAAGATTCGAGGCATACTGGAGTGAAAGAATGCTTTCGAAAGGACAAGATGGAGGGCTTAAAAGAGCAACAACTGCTTCCTGCACTGGAAAGGAGTTTCACTAAATTGCCAGAATTGCCCGTACAGATCAATCATTTTTGCAAATTAAACTGTATTGATACAAGAAGAACCAGGAGGTGAGCCATATATGCTTAGAAAGATCCAGAACTCTATTTTCTAGAGAATTTTACGGTTCATAAAAATGATTTTTGTAGAGAAAGTTATAGTAGTTTAAGTAGACAAAGGTCAGGCTGTGCGGGCTGTGTGGGATTTCAGTGTGAAGGGCATGTGAAGGCTTAAATCCCACATCCCACATCAGTTGGAAACACATTTCTATATTCCACATCCCATATCAGATTGGAAACACATTGCACTCATGGTATTTCCCTATAAAAGGCCTACTCCACTTCAGCTTTGAGGACCATCGATGAATCAAAGCTCATCTGAAATCATCAGAGAGTGAATCCAGAGGGCCTTTAGGAGTAATCCAGAGGGCCTTTAGGACGAATCCGAAGTATAATTTTGGAGGGCAAGCTGAGGAATCACCGAAGCTTTCCCTACCAAGGAGGAGATGATCGTTGAGAGGCTGAAGGCAACTCGAGGAAGCATAAGCTCCATGGCTGGCTAGTCTCCAAGCAAGGCGAAGGGATGAATCCCTAGGTGTAGTTCTTCTTATTTTCATTTATTTGATTCAGTTGTAGTTTGGTATTATTTTCATTAAATATTGTTATGTTTTATTCTTTAATTTAATTAGTAGATTTTTATTAGTCTGGTGATTGCATGCTTCTTTTCCATATAAGTCTAGTCATGCTCATCTTATGTGTATTTCTTTGGGTGTGATTGAGTCCGGTAGATCTCTTTTATAGATTTGTCCATTGCTGCAGTATTGTCATTTAGATATATCATCGTCTTTTGATAATTTATAAGTTAGGTCATGTGTGCTTGAAAGTAAAGAATAATTCATATCAATTACATTAGGGTTTATACATGCGCTTTAATTGAATATTTGTCGATTGCCTGTTTGGGACATGAAACTTGCAATCGAGATAAAAACAACTGAATCAAATTAGGATTAGGGCAACGAACCTAGGGAGGATTTCTGGAACCTTGTTGTTTCTTTATTATACTATCCATCATTTATTTACACAATTTCTATACAATCAACAAATCAGATTTTGTCACTTTAACTTTTATCGTTTGTGTTGAGACTTATACCTTCTTTTGTAATTAACTTGTTTCCCTGTGGAATCGACACCCCAAAACTGTACTATAACTACTGCGCTATGTTTTGGGCGTAATCAAGTGGGAAACCCCCTGAATTAAGCAACCTTAGGACTTTTGGGTGTGCTGCATATGCACATCAAAAGGAGGATAAACTTAGCCCAAGGTCTAGAAAATGTGTATTTCTAGGATATGGTGATGGGGTTAAGGGATATAGGTTGTGGTCCTTAGAAAATAAGGACATGAAACTCATTATAAGTAGGGATGTTATTTTAATGAATTGTTATTTCCCTACTTAGAGAAAACTAACCCTGCAGGAGCTAGTGAGCAAACCAATCTGGAAGTTGTGGAGCATCACATCAAGGAGAATTTAGTTCAGGTACAGCAAAGGAGGCAAGAGGGTTTAGACCAAGTAGAGCCCTTGGATGAATGCCAAGCTCAAAAACTCAAGAAGAGGCTGAACAAAAAGAGGTTGATGCAGCAAGTCATAATGACTACCAGCTCACAAGGGACGGGGGAAGGAGGGTGGTTAGACTACCTTTGAGATATGGGTTTGCGGATGCTAATGTAGTAGCTCATTGGATAGAAGGAGAGCTTGAACTAGAAACTTACACGGATGCCATGGAGTGTAAGGATTTGTCAAAGTGGCAACTAGCTATGGAGGAAGAAATGGATTCTTTGATGAAGAACAACTCTTGGGAGTCAGTGCCCAAACCAGAAAAATAGAGAGTTGTGGATTGTAGATGGATCTACAAGATCAAAGAAGGGAATGCTCCAGGGGATGAAGTTCATTATAAAGCTAGGCTGGTTGCGAAGGGGTTCACACAAAAAGAAGGCATAGATTTCACTGAAATCTTCTCACCGGTTGTGAAGTACAAGACAATACGGATAGTGTTAGCATTAGTGGTCCAATTTGATTGGGAAATCGAGCAAATGGATGTGAAGACAGCGTTCTTACATGGAGAGCTTGATGAGACCATTTTCATGAGGCAACCCGAAGGCTATGAGGAAGGAAGATAGGGAGAGTTGGTGTGCAAATTGAAGAAATCTCTCTATGGCCTGAAGCAATCACCTTGACAATGGAATACGAGGTTTGATTCCTTTGTAATCAGCCTAGGTTTCATGAGGAGCTACTATGATTTGTGCTTGTACTATAAGGGGCAGAAGGTTGAGGAAGTGGTGATCATCCTCATCTATGTTGATGACATGTTGTTGGTTGGGAGCAGCATGGAGAGGATAAGGAAATTGAAGGCTCAACTTAGTGAGGAGTTTGAGATGAAGGATCTTGGCTATGCAAAGAAAATCCTTAGGATGTGTATCATCCGAGAAAGGGAGAGAAACATATTGAAGATCTCTGAAACTTCTTACATAGAGAAGATGATATCTAAATTCTCTATGGAAGATAGCAAACCAATGAAGGTTCCCCTTGCTGGTCATTTCAAGTTCCCCAGCGATCAATGTTCGAGATCGAAGGTGAAGAAGAAGGAAATGGAAAAAGTTCCTTACTCTAGTGTGGTTGGTTCTGCAATATTCACCATGGTAAGCACTAGACCTGACATTGCTCATGCAATGAGTGTCCTCAGTAGGTTTATGTGTAATCCCGGAAAGGAGCATTGGCTTGGGATGAAGTGATTGCTGAGGTACTTGAAGGGAAGCCTAGAAGTATGGCTGGTTTATGAGAAGAGGGGTAAGTCCATCTGCCTTGAGGGTTTTACGGATTCAGACTATGGAGCAGAATGGGATAAAAGGAGATCGATTACCACCTACTTATTCAACTTAAATGGATGTTGTGTAAGTTGGAAGGCTCAGTTGCAGCCAGTGGTAGCACTCTTAACAAACAAGGCTGAATACATAGCTGCTACGGAGGCCATTAAGGAAGTTATGTGGTGCAAAGGGTTGCTGGAAGAGTTGAAGGTACTGGAGGAGCAGGTTGTGGTGTTTTCGGATAGTCAAAGTGCATTGCACTTATGTAAGAATCTGGTGTTCCATGAGGGGACAAAGCACGTAGATGTTTGGTATCATTTCATTCGGGAAAATGTTACGAAAGGATGCATCCATGTGGACAAGGTAGCCACGGAAGAAAATCCTACGGATTTAGGTACTAAAGTCCTACCTCTAAGTAAGTTCAATCATTACCTTTGACTACTTAGGATTGGAGTCGGTTGATTGATGACTCAAGATGAGTTTGGATCCTGAAGTTATTTGCACAATGGTTCAGGTTTAAACACTTAGACAAAGGTAGAGATTGTTGGTATTTATCTAAGGTTTAAACGTGGTTCAAACATGGTTAAAGTCTAAACCAAGGTTGGAAGAATAAATTTCAGCATGTTAAAGGAGTGCACATGTGTGTGCATCACTTTGGGTGTGTGTGCACACCTCTATTCATAGAGGAAAAAGAGTGTGCACAGTTGTAAGAGGGATAACATCAGTGTGTGTCGCACCTCTCCCTCACCAGCATCGCTCTGCCTAGCAAGGAGGAAGTTCTGGTAGAGGGCAGCGCCACGCCGCCCAGCAAGGAGGTAAAAATGAGCTTTGTCTAGCGCCGCACCACTCCCTATTCAGTGCCTAGGCGCTAGGCACACTGAGGCACACACATACAACTTAGTTAAGCCTCTTTTTAGGTGCATGGATGCAAGGTTAAAATGCACAGTACCACTTTGGATTGATGGAGGGCCATGACTAAGTAGTCATCAAGATCTAAGGGTGGAGAATGACACTCAAGATTGATCAAGAAGTTGGTGCACTATATAGAGGGTCACCTAGCTTCATTCTCAACATAAAATTATGACATAATTTGAGATCAATTGTAAAAAGTGACAAGACACAATACAAGAGAGAACTATGTGAGAGTGCAAAGACACAAAACATAAGAGGGACTTATTGTAGAGAGGCTGGTTGTAAAGAAGAGAGAGTAGTATAGATATAGAGCATTGTAATAGTTCTATCACTTTCTTGTTCTCTTCTTGGTTTCTTCAAGAACTTGAGGTTTCTTGAAGAGGGTTGCTGTAATTGTAACAAATCATTGATTTAGTGCAGAGAGTTCAGAGGAACTCACAGGGACGTAGGCTATTGCTGAACCTCGATAACAAATCGCTTGTCTTCTTTCTTTCTTTGATTTTTGTTCCTGTTTTCGATTCCAAATCTTTACAAGTCATTCTAGACTTAGGTGTTTGGAAGATCACCACCTGGGCCTCTTGTCAAGGTGATTTCCAACAGAAAAGCCTATAACTAGTTAGAAGAAAATAAATACTAAGAAGCTAGTGAATATCTTAAGATATTTTACTAACCTTTTTAGCTAAAGAAAATTCCCACGTCTGGGGATTATCCTCAAAGATCTAAGTGCTCTTGTGGACTTAGTGAAGTTGAAAGAATGGTTTGATTGAAGATTAGGAAACCAAAACAAAAAGGGTGGCAAAAAAAGATGAAGAACTCTCACTAGTTTTTCTTTTTTGTTTCACTCTTTTCTCTCTTTTCGTGAAAATTTTCTTCTCTTTTGTTGCGTTTCTCTCCTTAATCTTTCTATTCTTCTCTCTTTTTTCTCACTTCATTCTTTCTACTAAACTTTCTTTATTTTCTCTCTTTTTAAAATTACTTTGCTTTAGCTTCTCTTGGTGTCTTTGTGTTTAACAAAAGGGGGTGTTTATAGGAGGATATGGGCTGTCCAAGGGATTAAAAAACATAATAAAAGGGGCAAAAAGGACATGTATGGTCGGCTATATTGGGAGGGGGAAAAGGAGTTTCAACTTTTTAGGTGAAAATTTGCCTCACTTTTGAGGTGTAAAGGTGGGTCTACAGAAGGTGAGGTGTGAGAAAACAAGTAAAATGTGACAAGGAGAACATTTTTAGGTGACTGGCCATAGGGAAGAGGGAAGAGTTTCTTTGAGGTGATAAAAAGTTAGGAAAAAGGTTTGCAAAAAGGCGAACAAGAAAGTACAATTTAGGGTATTTTCAATAAAGCAGAAAGGTGAGGAGAAACTCTCCTTGGTATGGTTGGCCATTCGGGGGAAAATACTCACTTTTTGTTTTGATTTTCAAATATAATAAAATGGGAAAGAAAGTGGAAAAAAGGCGTCCAAATTACACACACACATAAAAACAAATAAAAAAACTATTGTTTTCTAGATGTTGTTTTTTGGGTATAAAATGTGATTATTTTAGGTAGAAAAATGTTGTATTTGGCATGTAAAAAAGGGTGAAAGCTTAATAAGGTAATTTCCAATTAACTAAGAAAAAGGAGAATAACAGAAACTCCCTTTTTTAGGTATATATGACTATCCAAGGAGGGAGAAAAATCAATTGTTTTTAAAAATAATAATTAATGTTTTTTAGGTAAAAAAAGGTTTTATTTTGCGTAGAAAAAATGTGGCATTTGGTACAAAGGAATGTAAGGGAACATAGGAGGGAGATATGAGTTCCAAAAGCAAAAGAAGGAGGGAAAATTCCTCTTTATGGCTGGCCACATAGAGAGGGGAGAGAGACACCTTTTGGTTATAAAAAAAGTAGCTTTTAATTTAAGAAAAGTGAACCAATCAAGAGGTTCCAAATGGAGGGTGAAATTGAGAATTCACCCTTAAAAGTTAGAAGTCTTCTTGGGATTGAAATTTGGACTAAAATATTTTGGGATTAGGAAAGATCAATGGGATTTAATGAGTTTTGGATTGGTTCAAAATTTAAATAAAGAATTTGGTCTTGAATTTTGTTGAGTCAAATAAGGCCCAATTGATTTAAAGTTAAAGTAAATTTAATGGATTTAACAAAAGGGGCTTACAATTGGTTCTACTCCTCAATCAAATTCAAACCACTAGATTTACCAAGTCCGTGAACACTAAGATCAAAGATTTGTCATAGAAACCTTTGCGTGGTCGATTCAAAATTTTTGGAACAAAACCAGGTGTCTACAATTTGCCCCTTTCATTCGGGATCCTTCGAAAGTTTCAATCAAAGGCTATGAGGGGCCACTATTTTGTTTCAAAATTTTGGAACGGCAAATATGCAATGCACACATAAAAGTAAACATGTTATTGGGTAAAGTTGGTGTCATAAGATCACCCATAAGAATGACACGTACCTGAAGTGACAGAGTTGGCATCCATTCACTTATGCGATACTCTTCGATTGATTGGGGCCTGCTGTGAGGATTTAGGTGTAGAGCCCGTCTCCTTCTTGTAATTTAATTATTTGATAGCCTAGTAAATTTAAATGTTTGTGTTGGTGTTTTAAGACCTTAAAAATTTAAGTTGAGTTATTTTTTTAGGGACTTGTGAGAAGAAAGCTTGATTTGGGGCCTAATTATAACGTTAAGAGATTTTAAGGGAGCAAGATGTAACCTAGCCATTTTATTTTATTTAGTAATATAAATAGAAAAAGGATTAGAGAGTTCTTCATTTTTCAACTCTTCATTTTTTCTTTTCAAGACAAAACCTACTTTTCTCTTTTATCTTTTTCCATTGATTTGTTGAGTTCAAGTGCAAAGATCTCAAGTAAGTTGTCTTCCTTTCATATCTCTTAAGATTCTTTAGGTTTTGTTTCAAGATTTTGGATTTAAATTGTATTCAAGGAGTTTAAGAAAAAGTTAAGTTTTTGGTTTGAAGAAAAGAGTTTTGTGTTTGGTTGTGGATTTAAAGACTCTAACCTGAATGATTTGTTGTGGGTAATGTAGAAAATTGATTTAAGACCTTAGAAAACCAGTGTTTCAAAAGGATTTGAAGTTTTATAAAGGTTTGATTTGGCTTTCAAAAGGAAAAAAAATGAGATTTTTGCTCATTCTAAGCTTTAGACATCAAGACAGTCGACTGTCGCAATTGCACAGTCGATTGTGAAAGAGGTAGAGAATTCAAGTCATTAACACAGTCGATTATGCAAGTTAGACAGTCAACTGTGCTTTTCTTTCCAAGAACCCACAATCGACTGTGAAACTCTCTGGAAGTCCCATGGTCGACTATGGAGTTAAATAGTTGATAGTGAAACTCTCTGGAAGTATCATAGTTGATTGTGCAAATAAGACAGTCGACTATGCAACCCTGTTTTTAGATTTTTACACCAAATTTCTCATTTTCTTTCAAATCACAAGTCTTTAAGGATAACTAGATGAATTAAATAGTTGATCTTGATTTCTTAACTTGAATAATTAGTGTGTAATTGTGTATACTTCGGAGGTTGATTGAAATCAATAAATTTGTTAGCTGTGTTTGAGGAATGTTCTAAGGGTAAGGAGGTGATTTAAGAGTAAAAGCCTAGTTTCCAAGGGTTGAGTATAACCTTACTCTTAGTAAGCGTAAGATTCTTGAATGAAATTAAAAGATTTAATTATACACATTAGGAAGAATATAAGTATCTTTCGTAATATAAAATAAGGATTTAAGAAGCATGAGATCCATGTAGATGATACTTGTGGATTGAAAATCTATACATCTAGGAATATTTAATATAATTAGTTCATGAAATGTATATTGAAAGATTATATTACCAAGAATGCTTTGTATTTGTTGTATTACTTTTGTTGTTATTGTGTAATGTGAAATTATTGGATTTATTTAGTGGTTATGCTAATTTCACCCTGTAAAGGGTAAAGAGGAGGTTCTTGTTCTTGGAAAGTGGAGACCTCTCTCGGTAAGGGGTAGAGTGAGGATCTAATTTTATTGAATGGGAGATGTCCCGATATTTGTGAACTATCTGGTTAAAAGGGTAAAGATTTGAAGTGATTGAAGAAGTGCTTACGTTGTATTGTATATCATGCTTGAGCTATATATTTAGAATCCACAAGACTTATGGATTGATCTATATTGCATTAAGAGATGATTATAAAAAAAAAAGGTGATTATGTACTAAACTACCTACAAGGGGTTTTATAAATGGATTTCTTTGATTACTCCGAGTAATGTGATTACTCGCTAAGCTTTTTAGCTCACTCCCTCCCTTTTATTATTATTGCAGAAAGATTATTCAAGGACCTCGAACCGTAAGTCTAGAAGCAATGAAGAAGAGGTCTCTATATGGGTCCATGTGCTAGCATCCCCGTGCAATCCTTTTTGTATTAGTTGTCTAGTGTTTTGTACTAAGTTGTATATTTTGAAGTTTATGTCTCATGAGACATCCTTTTATAAAGTTAAAGGATTATATTATAGATCGATTATATAATCGAAGTTGCACTTGCTTGCTATGTTATATATATATATACTATGTCTATATTAGACTCTATTCATATTGTAATTGTCCAGGTGCTAAGTTATTAAAGGTAAGGATACCATCTTGAGTAGGGCCCATTCGAGATAGGTCATTACATTTTTTGTATCAAAGCTTTAGGTTTAAGATTCTGTAGACTTTCTGGGTTCTTTCATGTAGGGTTCAAGGATGCCACGTGGATAGAATAGAAGTAGAGGTAAGGGTGCGAGACGTGCCCGAGGAAGGGGTAGTGCCCCAACCTAGGGGCACAGATGGCCCCTTTTGCATAGAGTTGATGTTAATGTGGAACCTGAAGTCCTCGAAGAAGAATATGTTGACGGTGCAACTGGTGCGACTAGTAGGACTGCTAAGGATACTACTGTAGAGAAGGATGAATTATGAAAAGCAGTAGCCCAAGAATTGGGGAATTAGAGCATCGGTTGGAAAGGCAAGATAGATAAGCTCCTAAGTTATCTGAAGGTCAAACAAGAACTCCTGAAGAGCATATGGTTCAAGTAAGGGGGAAGATCTGAGATGGGAAATAAGGGGAGATTTGTTTTCTTGGTTTAATAAGTTGACACCACTGGATTTCAGTAGTGCTGCTAATCCCTTAGACGTAGAGGAATTGATCAAGAATATGGAGCCTTTTCAGAGTATACCGGTGACTAAAGTATAGAAAAGGGCATTTGCATCATTCAAATTAGAAGAAGAAGCATCTAACTGGTGGGAAGATATCTTCCCTAGATTGAGTGGAGATATGGATCGACCCTTGGATTGGAAAAGGTTCAAGCAGGTATTCTTTGAGAAGTATTTTCCTGAAACTATTAAAGCCCAGCTAAAGAAGAATTTCATTCACTTGAAGCAATATAGAATGTTAATGACTCAGCATGATGGGAGATTCATTACCTTGTTTAGGTTTGTCCTTGAGATGGTGAATACAGAGGAGAAGAATTGCAAACGATTTCTTAATGGTTTAAACTATGATATTTGCTCTCAACTCTCTTGTTTGGAACTTCCCACTTATGCAAGATTAGTGGATAAAGTGTTATAGTATAGAAATACATGATAGAGTGGAAAGGACGACGTGAAAGGAAAAAGAGAGGTAGGTGATAAGTGCTTAAATATTCATATTTAAGCCCCTTAATTTATATTTGTTAAGCTCTTAGTTTGTTTTATTTCATCCTATTTTATCTCCTTTATATGTTTACTATGTTTTTCTAGGTTTTTGGAGTATTATGGAATTATCCAGCTTAAAGAGTAAAATAAGGAAAAGCTAGAATCTGGTGTTGCGATCGAGCACAGGAGGCCTGCAATCGGGCGTAACAGCACTCAAGCGCCCAAGCCCAGGACCGAGCACACTTGCGCTCACGCGTGCAAGAAGTAGGATCGAGCGTAGGACAATCGAGCGCACCATGCTGCGATCGAGCACATTCACCAGTATGGCGGCTGGTCCTATTTTGGAAAGGAGAGAGATGATTATCAGCGCACCATGCCGATCGAGCGCACCATGTTAAGAGAGAGACAATTAAGAGAGCACGTCTCATTTATTTCAGATGTGAAGAAAAGGAAGATCCAAATTTTAGCAGCCTATCATCTAGGGAATTTTTCTCTCATTTAAATGAAGATTTTATTTGAGTATATGAGCTACTAAAATAAAAGAGACATGGGTAGAAGTTTTGAGCGGCATGTGAAGGCTTAAATTCCACATCCCATATCTCACATCGGTTGGAAACACATTGCACTCATGGAGTTTCCCTATAAAAGCTCCATTTCACTTCATCTTCAAGGGGGGGATCTTGAAGGCTTTGCTATCAAGGAGGGAGAGCACCGCACAGCAAAAACAAAGAGAGGAGCTGCAAGTGTAATTTCTCTCTCAATATATTTTCAGCTTTAATTTATTTCTTTTGTGTTTTTAAGTTTAATATTTAGCACTTTAATTGTGAAATTTATTTTCATAATCATGAGAGGCTAAAACCTTCATCTAAGGTTGAAGATGAAGCCTCACCATTGAGTAGCATTATATTTTCATATATGTTCGTACGATTCTGATATTTTTGTATTGATGTTCTCTTTCAGTTCAATTGTTTACATAAATTATTATGATTGATTGTTTTGTTTATAAACTGTTCAAATTGGATATTTGATGTGTTTCATCCGATGGATACATCTAATCATTCAAATTAAATCAGATATCCACTGTGATTTGTAAATTAAACGGATATATTGGATGATTTGATTTAATTAGGGTATTTGTTGTGATTTATATATCGATGGATTCATGGAATTATTTGATAAATTACTTTTATATAGAACATACAGAGGATGTAATTGCTTGTAGGTTGTAAGAACAAAAATCATTAAAATATATGCTTTAATTTGGTGGGGTGGATTCAGAAACCTTAGTGCTTTTATCATTTTTTTTAAATCAATTTAGTTTAGTTCATATTCTTTGCACGACACAGTTTGAAATTTGGAACTAAGTTAAAATAGGTTTAGTTTAGATAAAAGTCTATTTTCACGATGCAATTCCTTGTGGATTCGACCTCATACTTGCACACACTATATTGCAAACGACTCGTGCACTTGCGAGTAATTTAAAACTACCAACAAATTTTTGGCGCCTTAGCTAGGGATTTGTTTTGTTTGTGAAAATTAATTTTTTGTCTGAATTGATTTGATTTTTCTACTAGTTTAGTTAGCATTTTTGTTTTATTTTTCTTTTTGCAATTTTATTCTAGTTGCAATTGCCCATTTTATGAGTATTGTGTTTTCTGTTTTTGCTTTTATTTTATTATTATTTGTTATTTGTATTTTATTTTATTCTTTTGTTTCTGCTAGTTAGTTTATTTTATTGCTTTTTGTGTGGTGTATGCTTGGTCGGAGATCCCTGAACTTAGAGTTGATACCTTTAGATCCAGAAATAGAAAGAACTCTTAGGAGAAATAAGAGAGCACTTGTTGAGAGAGAGAGACGATTGAGGTGGGGGACAATTTAAGGAATGCAAATCAACCGGAGAATGTAGAGCAACCTAGAGCTTGGAATGTGGACTTCATTACATCCCTTAGGGATTTGTTCACACCCGTTGCGACTAACTCCTCTTCTTGTATAGTGTTGCCACCAACCAATGCTTCCCATTTTGATCTGAAGCCACATGTCATCTAGCTCCTACCCTCATTTCATGGCTTGGATGTTGAAAATCCTTACAGCCAAGTGAAGAAGTTCAAAGATATTTGTGCCACATTCAAGTTCCAGAACTTCTCTGATGAGTAGGTCCATCTTAGACTTTTCCCTTTTTCTCTTCACAATAGAGCTAGGGCATAGTTGGATTCTAACACATTAGGGTCTATTACATCTTGGGAAAGCTTGTTGAGTAAATTCTATAATAAGTTTTTCCCAATGTCTAAAGTGAATGAGTGTCGAAAGGAGATTAGTTCTTTCACTTAGAATGAGGATGAGAAGTTTTCTGAGAGTTGGGAGTGTTTCAAAGAGTTACTAATCAGATGCCCTCCACATGGATATGAGAAGTGGAGACTCGTTCAGTTCTTCTACCAAGGGTTAGCTCAACCCAATCGTAGCATGATCGAGTCTATGAAAGGGGGTCATTCTTAAGTCTGACAAGGGATGAAGCATACAAGGCATTAGACAAGTTTTCCGACAACTCGCAGTAATGGGATTTTTTAAGCTGTCGGGACAAGTCCATTCATGCCCCTAAGAAGGAAGGCATCTATGAGATTAAGGAGGAAACTGACTTGAGGATAAAGATAGATGTTCTTACCAAGAAGGTTGACGCTCTCACTGTGGGCTAGTCCATCAATGCCGCCAATACATTTAATGTTGATAATTGTTCCATCCATACTAGTCCTATGCATTTAGCACAGAATTGTCCATCTATGTCGGCTTTTGCCGAGTATCCTATAGAACAAGTGAAAGATTTCAATAACTATCAAAAGCAATCAAATGGATCTTACTCCGAGACTTACAATCCAGGGTGGCGGAACCACCATAATTTTTCATGGAAGCAGAACCAACCGATGAATTAGGGAGGAGCCCCTCATCATGCTCACAATCAATACCCTCCCAGATTTTCTCCACCAGTTCTAAGTCATGGTTGCTCAGTCCATCCAGCACCATCATCCGCTTACCAAGCTCCAATTCAAGTGCCAGTGTCAGTTTCACAGTCATTGGAGGACACCCTCAAGGATTTCATGAAGATGATCGGCCAATCCATCAATGAAGTGAGGAGTGCGACAATAGTAAACACCGAAGCGATTGCCAAGCTAGACAGTCAAATGGGTCAAATCACAAGTCACTTGGGTGAAAGAGAGAAGGGAAAGTTTCCCAGTCAACCCGTGCCCAACTCGAAGGGACAGTTTGCGATTGGAAATTCATCAACCCCTACGCACAGGAAGGAATAAGTGAAATCGATTGTCATATTGAGGTTTGGGAGACAAGTGGACAATCAAGTTGAAGAGAACCCTACTATGCAGCAAGGGCAAGAAAGTGGCAACAAGGAGAAGGGAGATGCTGAGCCATCTACAGCCATACCTACTGTTAAGAATCTTCCTAGGTCATTTGTACCTAAAGTGCCTTACCCTAAGAGATTACAAGTGATAGGTGCTTAAATAGTCATATTTAAGCCCCTTAATTTACGCTTGTTAGGCTCTTTGTTTACCTATTTTAGTAGATTCTACTTCATTTTCGTGTTTTATGTGTTTTTCATAGGGCTTTGACAAAAAGAAGACATTTTGGAGCTCTAAGGAATAAAAAGTGAAGATCTACAAAACCAGAAAGGTGCGCTCGAGTGTACATCCCTTATGATCGAGCGCATAGGCACACAAGCGCACACTCAGAAGGCTCGAGCGCACACATGCGCTCGAGCGCAGACTCATGCGATCGAGTGCACACGCTCCAGAGGTGGCAGAGCTAGAATTGGAAAGAAGTCTCCAGACCTTAAATAGGAAATTAGGGTTTCGGGGCACCCTTAAAGCCCAATATATAGCCTTGTAAAACACAAAAAAAAAAAAAAAAAAAAAACACTTTTGGGATTAAGCTTGAAGTTGTAAGCTTTGGAGAGGAATTGACGACTCGTCTCCTTAGCATTCTTTGGGTTTTATTTTTTTGTTTTAGTTAGTTATGGTTATTATGTTTAGTTTACTGAACATGTGTAACTAATCTCCTAATAGAGCTCGATTGAAGCCCTGATTATGCTTTCCTATATACATGATCATTGATTACCTTTGCTAATAGCCATGTTATGATGCTTTAATTGATTAGTGTTTGCGTTTATTTAAATTCTTTATATGTGTGTGTCTGATCAACGTATGCATGTGGTATGGATAAGTTACGTAGATCAATTTGGATGACCGAGTCTTAGGTCTAACAATAGTAACAAAAGACATCCATGCCAGATTCTTGGATTAATCAACATAGGAAACCGGGAGACACATTACACACACCTTGTCCTAATTTGTTGTTGTTTTTCTTCATTTAAAATAATAATAATAATAATAAGGTAAATGCATGCTCATGTTATTTTGAAATTTTAGTTGATCTAAACAAATATTGTGATGTGATTTCATTGGTGAGCTTAAAATTTTGAACACATGATTTGATGATAGAGTTTTAAAACTTTGTTACTTACTTTAGGCATTTGAGAATTCACATGTTTGAGCCAATCTAACACGAGCACATTACCACATATTTGTCTGAGGTATGAGATACGATTTCAATGTGTATGTTTCCTTGACTTAACTGAAACTGGATGACTTATGGGATTAACACTTGGGCATAGAAAAAAAAATAATGATCATCATCAATAAACTTTCCACTGAGTAACTAGACCTCTTGCCTCAGTAAACAGTGAGTGTTCACGTCAAAAGGTGGAAATTTTGCTTGGTAGTATTAAGGCCAGTTTAGTTTTGTAGCCTTGTTTACTCGAGTTAGTAAGTCCTTAGGGGTGTCTTTACACCTAATGCCCTAAAACCATCTAGTTTGGGAGTCATTGACTCAACACTCGCTACATGGGCTAATTAGAAAGCTTAAGGGAACTAATCATAGCAGAGCCTTATATAAAAAAAAAGGGTAAAATAAAACTATGCCATCATTGTTCATTCTGATGAGAAATCCTGTGAATCTTAAGACATGGAGACATTGTACATTGAAGTTATTTAGAAACCTCATCTGTATATGCTAATTCACTTTACACTGATTCAAGCTTGTGATGTCTTGCTTGCCTCTTGTAAGTAATTAGGTTTTAAAATTCTTATTCATTGCGAAGATGAGTTATATTTTTTTAAGCTTGCTCATGAATGAATATCATGGTTTTGACTACTCCTTAAATTTTTGGATACCATGAGTGATGAACTTATCTTGATGTTCTTTGTTTTTCATTTTGTTTTGCTAAGGGACTAGCAAAATGTAAGTTTGGGATATTTGATGAGTGCTAAATATTGTATATTTTGACCACTTAATTTACATTTGTTAGCTTAGGAATTTGTTACTTTGAGTTGTTTTTTGTTGTTTTATAGGCTTACAAGCTTGGAAAGGAGTTTCACTAAATTGTCAGAATTGCTCGTACATATCAGCCATTTTTGAGGATTAAACTGTATTGATTCAGAAAGAACCAGAAGATGAATCATATATACTTGGAAAGATCCGAATGTCTATTTTCTGGGGAATTTTACATATCAATAAAATGATTTTTCTAGAGAAAGTTATGGCAGTTTTGGTAGACAAGTCAGGCTGTGCATGATTTCAGCGTGACAGATCAGCCATTTTTTAGGATTAAACTATATTGATTCAGGAAGAACCAGGAGATGAGCCATATATAGTTGGAAAGATCCAGATTTCTATTTTCTGGAGAATTTTATGGATCAATAAAATGATTTTTCTAGAGAAAGTTATGGCTGTTTTAGTAGACAAAGGTCAAAGAGCAAAAGTTGGAATCTGCAGTATCCCACATCGGATTGGAAACAACACATTGCACTTGTTCTTTAGTGAGAAATTCCAATTGCCATTTTGGTGCAATTTGGAGGACTTCTACTAGAATTCTGGTGGATCTCCAAAGGCTTTGCTACCACGAGGGGAAGCACCGCCCAACAGCAAGTGGAATTTCTCCCCATGTATAGTCAGTTTTTAATTTACTGCTTTTGTTAGTTTTAAAGTTTAATGTTTAGCATTGTTATTATCAACTTTAGTTTCATGATTATGAGTGGCTAAAATCTTCAACTAAGGTTGAAGATGAAGCCTCGTCGTTGTTTGGCATAATAGTTTCAGATTTGTTTATACAATTCTGATGTTTTTTTAATATAAATATTCTGTCAATTATTTGAGTAAAATCTTATGATTGATTGTGTTTAAATTGTTCTGTTGGATATTCTGTGTGTTTCATTTGATGGATACATCAAATTATTTTTGATTAAATTGGATTTCCTTTGTGATTTGTTAAAAGCGGATACATTAGATGCTTTTGGTTTAATTGGAATATTTGTTGTTTTTTTGTTTTAAGTTATATTCATGGAATGTTTTGATAGGCTATTTTTAGAACATGAAGATATATGCTTAACTTTGGTGGGGTGGATTCAGAAACCTTAGTGTCTTTATTATTAGTTTTAAATCAATTTAGTTTAGTTTTTATTTGTTTTGCAAAAGACAATTCAAAACTTGGAACTAGGTTAAAATAGGCTTAGTTTAGATAAAAATATTTTCACAACGCAATTCCCTGTGGAATCGACCTCGCACTTGCACAACACTATATTGCAAACGACTCGTGCGCTTGCGAGTAATTTAAAACTCCCAACAATATTCTCCTCAAAAGAGAGATCCCCTTTTTTGTGTTTTACAGGCCTATTTATAAGGTTTAAGTAACTCTGGAAACCCTAGGAGTCCAAAAGCAAAACCCTAATTTATTTCCAAAACAGGTTCTACCGTTTTACTGTTTAATGTCGTACGTGTGCGCTCGATCGCAGCTCCTTTGGGCTCGAGCGCAGCCTTCTTCTTGTGCGCGAGCGCAGATTGCGCTCGATCCTGGCTTGGGTGCTGGGTACTGGTGCGCTCGATCACAAATTCTCTGCGCTCGATCACACTAAGCAACTGACAGATTTTCTAGATTTGTTCTTTGAGCTCCAAAATGCTTCCTTTTCTCCAAGAACCTATAAAAACCCATAAAACACATAAAGGAAGTAAAATAACATAAAATACGCATACTAAAGGGTTAACAAATGTAAATTAAAGGGCTTAAATATGAATATTTAAGCACTTATCACACCCCAGTACTTACATATTGCTAGTCCCTTAGCAATACAAAACTTAAAAACTAAATGAAAAACAAAGACGTAAAGATAATTTCATCATTCATGATATCTAAAAATTTGGGTTGCACTCAACCATGATATTTATTCATTAGCAAGTTTAAAATAAAAACACATCTTTGCAATGAATAAGAGTTTTAAAAGTTCATGTTCCTTACACAAGGCTAGCTTAAGGCATCACAAGTTGACTTAGTGTATATGGTGGATTAGCACATAAAAGATGGAACTTCCAAATATTTTTAATGTATAGTGTTTCGGTGTCCAAACCTTCATCGAATTCCTTGTTAGACAAAACATAAATGGCATAGTTTTTACTTCTTTTCTTTTTCTTTCATCATGAGATCTTTCCCATGTTGAGTTCCATTAAGCTTTCTAATTGACCTTTGTAGCGAGTGTTTAGCCAATGACTCCCAAACTAGATGGTTCTAGGGCATTAGGTGTGAAAACACCCCTAAGGACTTATTAACTCGAGTAAAAAAGGCTATGAAACTAACAGATCTTAATGCTTCCAAGAAAAAATCCCCACCTTTTGACGTGAACACTCACTGCTTACTGAGGCAAAAGGTTCAATTACTCAGCAGAAATTTTTATGATAATTAAATGCTTAATCCCCACCTTTTGACGTGAACACTCAATACTTACTGAGGCAAGAGGTCCAGTTACTCAGCGGAAATTTTATTTAATGATCATTAGGAGCATTTTATTTTCTCTTTTTGCATGATGGACATTTTTCCCTTTATTTTTATATGCCAAAGTGTTTATCTAACAATTTATTTGATTACGATTAAGTCATGGAAACATATATATTAAAATTACATGTCATACCCCACACAAATGCGTGCTAATGTGCTCATATCAGATCTGGATCAAACTTGTGAATTCTTAAATGCCTTGAGGTAGGTAACTAACTTTTGAAATTCTTATTAGTAGACTATGTGTTCTAGATTTTAAGATTACTAATGAAGTTTTATCATAATATTTGTTGTAAACAACCAAAAAATTTTTTCCATTAAATATGAATGTGTATTTATATAAAAAAACCTGGGACAAAGTGTGTGAATGTGTCTCCCATACCCCCAAACTTAAATTACACATTGTTCCCAATGTGTGAATAACATGGAAAGATCTGACCTGGGAGATGGAGAACTAGCTCGGTCGGCATGGCTCATAGCATACCCCCAAACTTGAACGAATGCACACATTGTCCCTAAAAAGAAAAATTAACGTAATATGGGAAAACAAGAAGTACTAAAAATAAATAAATAACAATAAATACATAAAAAACAAATAAAATGATAAGCTATGGGGTGCCTCCCATGAGCGCTAAGTTTAACGTCTTCAGCCGAACCAAGCCTTATTTATGATCATTAGGAGCATTTTATCTACCTAAATAAATAAGCGAATAATCAGACTTGTTTTACTTGTAAGTGCATAAGGTCAACTTAGTAGTATAGTGTGCGAATGCAAGATCATCTCCACAGGGATTGGTAAATTTTGATTTAGAATTAGTTTCGCAATAATAAAATAAAAATAAGAGAAATAAATATTGAGTTGGAATTTAATAAAGATAAAGGCGTAGGGACTTGATATCCACCACTAATCATGTTACCACAACAAAACAGTATGCCAATGCTTTACTCATGTCATGAATACCTAATGTTTGTCAACCTAAGGGCATGGTATCTACTCCTTAAGTTATTGATCTCCCTAAGCAACGAGTTAGGCATGGTATCTACTCTAACTCTTTTCTCTCTTAAGGGATTCAGCATAGTGTATACTGAGTTGTTCCTTAAGAGAGCATAGGATCTGTGGAAATCGACAACCACACGGGACCTAGGGCATGGTATCTACTCCCGGTTTCCCATGTTGATTAACCCAAGAATCCGGCGTGGATATCTTTTGTTACTAATGTTAAACCCAGGACTCGGTCATCCAAATTGATTCAACTAACTAATCCATACCACATGCATACGTTGATCAGGCGCACACATATGAGGAATTTAAATAAAAACAAGTATTAATCATGTTAAGCAACACAACGTAAATATCGCAAAGGTGCCAATACTGAATTTATTTAGTAAACATAATTAGGGCTTCAACCAAGCCCTTACTAAAAGTTTAAGTACACATAAGAAAAATTAAGGAAAGAAGAAACCCGAGAGAAGAGTCGTCAATTCTCCTCCACAGTTTCCTTCTCCGATCTCCCCGAACAAAAACTAAACTAAAAGGAAGGATATGCTCCTCAAAAGGGAGATCCTCTTTTCTGTGTTTTACAGGCCTATTTATAAGGTTTAAGTAACCCTGGAAACCCTAGGAGTCTAAAAACAAAACCCTAATTTATTTCCAAAACAAGTTTTGCCGTTTTACTATTTAACGCCGTGCGTGTGCACTCGATCGCAGCTCCTTTGAGCTCGAGGGCAACCTTCTTCTTGTGCGTGAGCACAGATTACACTCAATCCTGGCTTGGGTGCTAGGCGTTGGTGCGCTCGATCGCACTAAGCAACTGATAGATTTTCCAGATTTGCTCTTTGAGCTCCAAAATGCTTCCTTTTCTCCAAGAACCTATAAAAACCCATAAAACACAGAAAGGAAGTAAAATAGCATAAAATACGCATACTAAGGGCTTAACAAATTTAAATTAAAGGGCTTAAATATGAATATTTAAGCACTTATCAACACCACAACCCAGAAAGAATTACTAGCAGTAGTATTTGCATTGGATAAATTTCGCTCTTACTTAATTGGTTCACCTATCACTATATTCACAGATCACTCTGCCCTTAAATTTCTTTTCTCAAAAATGGATGCTAAGGCCCATTTAATATGTTGGATTTTGCTTTTGTAGGAATTTGACTTGACCATCAAAGACAAGAAGAGGGTAGAAAATGTTGTAGCGGACCATCTATCTTGCTTTGAATTTAAGAATGATATTGACATTTTTCCTATTCGGGAAGCCTTTTTGGATGAAATTTATTTTTTGTCGTTGGTCACACACCATGGTATGCTGACATTGCAAACTACTTGGTTTCCCATCAAGTTCCATCTACATGGAGTGCACAAGATAAGCATAAATTTTTGGCTGAGGTAAAGAATTTTTATTGGAATGATCTTTATCTTTTTAAATATTGCCCTGATCAAATAATAAGAAGATGCATTCTGGATATGGAAGTTGATAGTTTGTTAACTTTTTATCATACCTATGCTTGTGGTGGCCACTTTTCTATTAAAAAGACAGTCGCAAAAATTATGCAATGTGGTTTTTATAGGCCTACTTTATTCAAGGATACTAATGAGTATTGTCGATCATGTGAAAGATGTCAAAAGTTAGGTTCACTATCCTGCCGTCATATGATGCCTCTCAACCCGATCTTAATGGTGGAAATCTTTGATTGTTAGGGGATCAATTTTATGGGACCATTCCCACCTTTTTTTGGGTACCTTTACATTTTGCTTGCCGTTAATTATGTTTCTAAATGGGTTGAAGCAATACCTTGCCGCTCTAATGATAATACAGTTATTGTTAAATTTCTTAAAGATCATATTTTACCTAGGTACGATACTCCACGTGTTATAATTAGTGATCAAGGGTCACATTTTTGTAACCTTTCTTTTGAGGCTTTAATGCGTAGGTATGGAGTCACTCATAAGGTTTCTACAGCTTATCATCCACAAACCAATGGCCAACCGGAACTAGCAAATAGGGAGATTAAGCGAATACTTAAAAAAACGATAAATCCTAATCGAAAAGATTGGTCTTTGTGACTATCGGATGCACTTTGGGCATACCAAACAGCATACAAGACAATTCTTAGAGCGTCTACTTATCGGTTGGTATTCGATAAAAGCATGTCACTTGCTGGTAGAACTTGAGCACAGAGCATATTGGGTTATTCAAAACTTTAACTATGACTTGAAGATATCCAGTGAGGAGAGGAGAATTCAACTTTGTGAACTTGGGGAGTTGAGGGATGATGCATATGATAATGCTAAGGACTTAAAGTCAAGAATGAAAGTGGTGCATGCTCAGAAAATACGCCGAAAAAATTTTGAACAAGGTAATACATTTTTTCTTTATGACTCGCGGTTACACTTCCATCCACGAAAAATTGCAATTACAATGGAAGGGACCTTATGTTGTGAAGATTGTTTTTCCCAATTGAGTAGTAGAGGTTGAAGATCCTTCCGACAGTCGTGCATTTCGAGTTAATTACCAAAGGTTGAAGCTCTACTTGGAACATGAACGTGTTAAAGATAGGCCCAAAGAGATATCTTTGGTGGCCCCGGTTTATCCTTCTTAAATCGGGTATTTTCGTTCCATTGTACATTAGTTTTAATTTTGTTGAGTCTTTGTTAATTTTATCATTTTTGTTTCTATTAATTCTATTTTAATTTTAATTTTAATTTTAATTTTGATTTAATTTAATTTTTAGTTTTAGGTTTATTTTTATTAATTTTAGTTTATATTTTTATGCCTTTTTATTTGTTACTTTTCAGCACAAACAAGAAGGCCCAGTGTGCGCCGAGCCCAAAATCTCGCGCCGCGCTCTCCAGCAACCACTAGATTTCAAGGTCCAGCATGTGCGCCGCGGCCCAAAGTCCCTGCGCCGTGCCCACCAGTAACCACCAGATTTCAAGGCCTAGTGTGTGCGCCGCGGCACGGACCAGTGTGTGCCACGGCACGCAATGCATCAAAATTGGGGGTTAGCTTTTTGCGCCGTGGCGCAAAGTCGCGATCAACTTTTTAAAAACTCATTTTTTTGTCTTTGTTCTTCATTCTTCTTGAAATAAAACAACAACTCTTCTACTCTCTCAACTTCTCTCCAAATCAATCTTTACCCATCTATTTTTTCTCATTTTTTCTTGATTCTAACACAATTCCTTGAGGAAATTTTCACTTATATTGAAGATTTTGTGGCAAATTTGTCCACAAAGCTTTGGTTTCAAGAGGATTTCGGGATTTCAAGAGGATTTCGAGTTTGTGGGTGTTCTCTCCAACTTTGGGCCAATTATTTATCAAGTAAGGTCAATTTCCTTCTCTTTGTTGTGTATTTGTGATATTTGAGTGGTTGCATTTGAATTAGTTCTCTTTTCTTAGAACAATTTGATTCAAATGGCCCCTAAAACTTAGAGACAAAGGGGGAAATAGCCTCAAGAGTTTGATGATAGTAAATTTGTCAGTTTTAATGCTAGTGAGAGGTATGTTAGTTTAATGCATGTTAGGAGACCCATTCTTGAAAGAGGTTTCACTATCACAGAGAGGGGAAACCCAACTTTGTTTAAGGTAATTGCTGATAGGAATTGGGGTGCATTTGGGGGACAACCACCTGCTTCCATTATTAATGTGGTTAGAGAATTTTATGCTAATGCGGAAAAATAGTTATAGGAATGGAAAAGTGATGGTTAGAGGAAAAATAGTTTCCTTTGACAATGCATCTATTAACTGATTTTATGGGCTACCCGACATTGAGAATAGCGAATATATTGCTTATTTGTCTTATGTTGACCATGATGAGGTATGTAATACACTCTGTATTCCGGGCACGGCTTGGAAGATGTCGGATGATGCCCGCTACGCATTATAGCGATGTTACTGTTGAGAGGGTTGTTCTTATTTATGCTATTATGTTTAATTATATCATCCATACTGTGAGACAAAAGCTTGGTCTATACTTCCCTTCCTTGATTACCCAGTTATGCATTTGAGCCGACGTCCAATATAGTAGTGATGAGGAAGCACAGCGCCCCAAGAAGCCTATCGATGACGGAATGCTCAATGTGATTAAGGCAACAAGATTGCAAGCTTTGGAAGAGGGAACAATGACTGTTGCCCCACCTCCAACTCCTAGGTCTTTGACTATTGCAAAGCAGCTTGAGCATTTAGAGATTCAATTTGATGAGCATCAGTAAGGATAGGTTTGATCGTTAGGATCGATTCTTACCCAGGCAAGCAGACTATCACACGGCGGTTTACTCTTCTTTTGGTCAGATGTACCAATACCTTGCTTCCGCCACCGGTTGTGATATGGATCACTTTCCCACCTTGCCACCCTATCCGGGTTCATCCTTTGATCCAGCCCCAGAAGAGGAGGAGGAGGACGACGATGACATGGCGGGTTAACTTTTGGGTTGTCTTTTGTTTGTTTCGTTTTATTTTATTTTCGGATGACTGTATTAACTTTTATTCTGTACTCTTTTTCGTTATCTTTATTTTTCATACTTCATTTTTTCATTTTTAGTTATTTATTTAGTTTTGATGTGCTAACCTAACATTCGGTGGGAATCTTAATGTTACACCGTAGTTTCCTTCTTTTTGTTTGTTTTGTTCTATGTTAGAGATTGAAATTTATAAAAGAGGAACAGTAGGGAGTTCGAATGGTCGTGCAAAATTTTCGGCTTCCCCGCACTTTTGGTTAATAAGGGAGTTTCCTTTACTTTTTTTTTTCACATTGAGGACAATGCAAATCTTAAGTTGGGGGTAGAGGAAACGCATTTTTTATTCAACTTCTTATTCCATAACATTGAATTGTTTGGTGTCACTTTCCCTTTTTCGTTTTAATGCGTTTGTTAGGATAAATTATTAATATATATATATATATATATATATATATATATATATATATATTGTTTGTTCTTAGTATGCTTTGTGTTAGCTTTAGAGTTAATTTACATGTCAATGATATGAGTTTAATTGAGATAGCATATAGCATTTAGAAGAAGTTAAATCTTGCTTCGGTTTGAGAATAATTTTAAGTGTCGATCTTCATTTGGTTTGACACTCTGGTTTGCGGTAAGATTGCATGATTAGTCTATTACATTTAGAGAAGTTTTATGTGCGAAAGTTTTGTGAATACTTTTGCGGTCTCGACAAGCTCTAGAATTTATTTGATAATCACTTGAGGCCAAATCCTAGAATGCACACTACTTAGGATATGATGTAGGCCATTTTTGGACCGTTTGAGCCCTTCAACCTTACCGTTGTTATATTTATCGCTAGTTACCTGTTTGAGCCTTTTTCTTGAAAAAAAATTGAGCCTTGTTTCTTTAGATAGCCCATTTACTTACCTTTATGAGCCTAAAAATATTTTATCCTTACTTTTCTTTTAAGAGAACTTAGTTTATACACATTTGTTGAGAAGCACTTAAGAGGAGTAAGGATGGAAAATATGGAAAAAATATTACTACCATAACCCAAGTACATTAAAGGAGATAGGTTGGGGGTTGTGGAAAAGAGTAAAAAATGAAAACGGAGGTGAATGGTTATGTGCTAAAAAAAAAGAAGTTAATTTTGGCAAAGAAAGAAGGAAAAAATGGTGAATTATTGAGAGTAATGCTCGAAAAATGGTTGAATGAGTTGGGTGTTGAAGTAAGGTTATCTAGTGCTTAAAATAGTTGTGTTTAAAATTAAGAGACTGAGTTCTTTTACTTGTTTAATCCTTCCCGTTCTTTCTTGACCTTTACCTTAGCCTGACGTTATAAGCCTATTAAAGACCTATTGATCCGATGTAGTGTGATTTTTCTACATTAGTGGAGAGTGATTTGAAATGTGAGCCTATGGAGTTTGATTCGTGATTGATGTCATGTAATTTAATACGTCGTTAGAGGCCAAGACTTGTTTTCATGAATGTTGTGCATAAAATCATCCGGGTGTTTGGATTAATGGTTTGTGGTAAGATGGATGTTAAGAGTCGATAACGAATTTGAGGTTGATGTTTGGATTGTTTTTGGACTTGGGTGGTATTTAATGATTCTATGTGTTGTGTGTTATCTGCGATTTTTGAGACAAAAAGTTGAATTACTCTTGGATTAACGCTAATATTGCTTTCTTTTGTTTTGATTTCTAATATAGAATTCATTTCACATTTTTTTTCACTTGAATTTCTTGGGACTACCAATAAGCTACTTGGGGGTTATGATGAGTCATAAAATGCATCTTAATAGTATTTAATTGTTAGCACTTAGGGTTGATTTAGGGCTGAATTACACATTTATGTCTTAATAATTCTAAAGTGTCATTCTTGGTGATTTATTTCGATGCATTTTCAAGTATTTTGGGTTTAAAAGAGATGGAAAAGGTAATGTTGCTTAAAGTATGAAGATTTTATGCATATCGGAGTGAAGGAATGGTTTCGAAAGGAAAAAATGATGAGAAACCCATTTTTAGGGTTCCATGCCGCGGCGAGGCAAGGTTTGCGCCGCGGTCACTAGAACCTTTGAAAAGCCAGGATCAATGGTTGTGCCGCGGCAAGAAAAGGTTTGCGTCACGGCGCAGGGGCGTTTTTACAGCTGTGCTGCGGCTTCCCTTTTCTGTGCCGCGGCGCGGGGGCGATTGCTCTGTTTTCGTTTCATGACCTTATTAGGGCTTTAATGACATTTCTTGACCTAAAAATACCCTTGAACCTTCTGGAGTATTAATAGAACACTTAGGATTTGCTCAAAAGGAGGTTGGAGTTAGGAGAGCTACCATATTCTTCTTCATTAAGGTGATCAAGCATAAGCCTAATGTCCAACTATTGGAGTTTGTCTAAGGTTTAAACAAGGTTAGAAGAGGTTTAAGCACTTGTCCTAGGCGTCTCAGCACACTAGGAGTGTGCCTCTGCACAAAGTAGCAAAAATCGATGTGCATCAGGTCAAGCCGCGATCCAGACTACCCCAGGCCTCGACGACCAGAAGGTGGAGGTTTGCTGAGGAGGTCCAGGTCTCGATGCAGCCTACCCCAGGCCGCGGCGCCCAGAGGGACAACAAGTGTGCCCTGCTCTAGGCCGCACCTTGAAGGCACACATAATCCATTTGATTCAGCCTTTGTTAAGTGCGTGGAGACATGTCCAAAATGTATAAGATCACTATATATTGATCAAGGGCCATGGTTGATTGGTCATCAAGATCTAAGGGTGGAGAATGACACTCAAGATTGGTCAAGAAGTTGGTGCACTATATAAAGGGTCACCAAAAAATAATTGTGACAAAGAATACAAGAGATTAATGTGATCATTATACAAGAGATACAAGAGAGAATTGTGTGAGAGTGAAAAGATACAAAACACAAGAGGGACTCATTGTAGAGAGGTTGGTTGTAAAGTGAGAGGAGTATAGATTAGATAGAGAGCATTGCAATAGTTCTTATCTTCTTCCTTTCTTCTCTTCTTTGTTTCTTCAAGAACTTGAACTTCTTGGAAAGAGTTGCTGTGATTGTAAAAGAACCATTGATTTAGTGCAGAGAGTTCAGAGGAACTCACGGGGACGTAAGCTATTGTTGAACCTCGATAACAAATTGTTTATCTTCTTTCTTTCTTTGATTTATGTTTCTGTTTTCGACTCCTTATCTATACAAGTCATTCTAGACTTAGGTATTTGGAAGATCACCACCTAGGCATCTTGTCAAAGTGATTTCCAATAGTGGTATCAGAGCTTGCACAGCTGGGTATCAGAGCAAGAACAGAAGGTATCGGAGCAACACTCCAAGAATCAAAGAACAAACTTCTTGGGTGATTCAAGAACGGAGTAAAGATCAATATCAGATCGTGTTCTTGATGGTGATTCAAGAATGGTGTTGAGATCAATCTTCGATCATGTTCTTGAGGTTTAGAAGAAGTTGGAGAGTATTTGTGGGTGTTGTACAAATCTGGGATCATCTCCGTAAGATGGGTTCAAATTTCGTTGTTGAGAAGTTTGATGGAAAGGGAGATTTTTCCCTGTGGAAGCGGAAGATCAAGGCTGTTCTTATGCAATAAAAGGTGGACTTGGCTATTGGAGAAGATGGTGCTTTTCCAGCAAGTATCACGGAGGACCAGCGGATTGAGATGAAGAAGATGGCATACAACACCATCTTCCTACACATGTCGGATAATGTCACAAGGGAGTGTGGCGACTCGGAAGATCCTGCTGTCATATGAAAGAAACTAGATGAGTTGTTTCTTACCAAAACTCTCCCTAACAAGATTTATCTTCTTAAAAGAATCTTTGCTTTTAAAATAGATCCTAATAAAGAGTTGCCAGATAATCTTGATGTCTTTAATAAACTAGTTCAAGATTTGGCTAGTTGTAGTATTAAATTCCCAGATGAACAATTGGCTATTATTTTGTTAAATTCTCTTCTTGATTGTTTTGATAATTTGATTAATGCTATTGAGTATGAAAGAGATACTTTAACCAAAGAGATTGTGATCAATTCCATAAGGGCTCATGATTTCAAAGCCAAGATGAGGGAAACATCAAGTGGAGAAGAGTTGTTCATTAGAGGAAGGCCAGCAACCCGGAATGGCAGTAGCATTCATGGCAACTACCGGGAGAAATCAAGAGGTAGAGGGTAGAGCTATAGGAGAGCACATTCCAAACCAAGATTTGGAGGAAAGAGGTGCTTCTACTGCAATAAGGAGGGTCACTTCAAGAAAGATTGCAAGAAGAGGTTGTGGGATGAGAGAGGGAGAAGCCATACCAACAATAGAGAGGTTTTGGTTGCCAAAGGAGAACAGTAAGATGATGTTCTAGTTGTGTGCTCAAATGTGAGCAGGAGGCAAGGCAGTGAAAAGTGGATTCTGGATTCCGGGTGCACTTATCACATGTGCCCTCACAAGGAATGGTTCAAGAATTTCCAAGAAACCAATGATGGAAAGGTTTTCTTGGGAAATGATACTTCTTACCAAGTGAGAGGGATTAGAGACATCCAATTAAGGATGTTTGATGGAGTCACAAGGCTGCTGAAGAATGTGACGTATCTTCCAGATTTGAAGAAGAATTTGATCTCACTAGGGCAGCTAGATTTCTTGGGGTATTCATACAAAGTAGAGGAAGGAAAGATCAAGATGACCAAGGGATCCTTGATAGTGATCAAGGCAGCAATCAAAGATAGACTTTATGAGATGATCGGTCAGACAGAAATCAAGGATCAAGCAGCAAGCTTGATGGCTGATATGGATAAGGCAGCACTTTGGCACAATCGCTTGGGACATATGAGCTAAAGGGGGCTGCAAGTTCTCAGCAAGGATGGTCTACTTAGTGGAGACAAAGTAGAGAAACTGGATTTCTGTGAGAGTTGCATTCTTGGGAAGCAACATTAGGTCAGCTTCAACATCGGAGTGCACAAATCCAAGGGGATTCTTGACTACATTCATTCGGACTTTTGGGGACCAGCAAGAACACCAACACAGGGAGGTAACTTTTACTTTTTGTCCTTAATTAATGATTATTCAAGAAAAGTTTGGGTTTATTTGCTTAAGAATAAATCAGATGCCTTGAATAAATTTGTTGTGTGGAAAAAGTTGCTAGAGACTCAAACGGGAAGGGTAGTTAAGGCTTTACAAACTAATAATGGCTTAGCATTTTGTAATAAGGATTTTGATAAATTTTGTGAATTAAATGGCATTCTAAGACATAGTATGGTTGTAAAAACACATCAGCAAAATGGAGTTGCTGATAGGATGAATAGAACCCTTATAGAAAAAGTTAGATGCATGTTAATAGGATCCGATTTACCAAAACATTTTTGGGGGGAAGCTATGGCTACTGCTGCATACTTGGTAAATAGATCACCCTCTAGAGCTTTAGAGCTCAAGACTTCTTTGGAGATGTGGAGTGCGAAACCCCCTGAGTTGAGCAACCTTAGGACTTTTGGGTGTGCTGAATTTGCACATCAAAAGGATGATAAACTTAACCCAAGGTCTAGAAAATGTGCATTTCTAGGGTATGGTAATGGGGTTAAGGGATATAGGTTGTGGTCCTTAGAACCTAAAGGAATGAAACTCATTATAAGTAGGGATGTTATTTTTAATGAATTGTTATTTCCCTATTTGGAGAAAACTAACCCTACAGGGGCTAGTGAGCAAACCAGTCCAAAATTTGTGGAGCATCACATCAAGGAGAATTCAGTTCAGGTAGAGCAAAGAAGGCAAGAGGGTTCGGACCAGGTAGAGTCCATTAATGAAGGCCAAGATCAAGAAACTCAAGAAGAGGCTGAACTGGAAGAGGTTGATGTAGCAAGTCAGAATGACTACCAGCTCACAAGGGACCGAGAAAGGAGGGTGGTGAGACCACCTTTAAGATATGGGTTTGCTGATGCTAATGTAGCAGCTCCTTGGACAGAAAGAGAGATGAGTGAACCAAAAACTTACATGGAAGACATGGAGTGTAAGGATTCGTCAAAGTGGCAGCTGGCTTGGAGGAAGAAAGGGATTCTTTGATGAAGAACAACTCTTGGGAATTGATGCCAAAACCAGAAAAACAAAGAGTTGTGGATTGTAGATGGATCTACAAGATCAAATAAGGGAACACTCCAGGAGATGAAGTCCGGTATAAAGCTAGGCTGGTGGCAAAGAAGTTCACACAAAAAGAAGGCATAGATTTCACTGAAATCTTCTCACTGATTGTGAAGTACAAGACAATACGGATAGTATTGGCAATGGTGGTCCAATTTAATTAGGAAATCAAGCAAATGAATGTGAAGACAGCGTTCTTACATGGAGGGCTTGATGAGACCATCTACATGAGGCAACCCGAAGGCTATGAGGAAGGAAGGTAGGGAGAGTTGGTGTGCAAATTGAAGAAATCTCTCTATGGCCTGAAGCAGTCACCTTGGCAATGGAATAAGAGGTTTGATTCCTTTGTAATCAGCTTGGGTTTCATAAGGAGCTACTATGACTCATTCTTGTACTACAAGGAGTAGAAGGTTGAGGAAGTGGTGATCATCCTCATTTATGTTAATGATATGTTGCTGGTTGGGAGTAACATGGAGAGGAGAAAAGAATTAAAGTCTCAACTCAGTGAGGAGTTTGAGATGAAGTATCTTGGCCATGCACAGAAGATCCTTGGCATGAATATCATCCGAGAAAGGGAGAAAAGAAGATTGAAGATTTTCCAGACTTCCTAGATAGAGAAGATTATATCTAAGTTCTCTATGGAAGATAGCAAACCAATTAAGGTTCCCCTTGCTAGATATTTCAAATTCTCCAGCGATCAATGTCGGAGATCGGAGGTGGAGAAGAAGGAAATGGAAAAAGTCCCTTACTCTAGTGCTGTTGGTTCTGTTATGTTCACCATGGTAAGCACTAGACCTTATATTGCTCATGCAATAAGTGTTCTCAGCAGGTTTATGAGTAATCCTGGAAAGGAACATTGGCTTGGGATGAAGTGGCTGCTGAGGTACTTGAAGGGAAGCCCAAAAGTGGAGATGATTTATGAGAAGAGGGGTAAGTCTATCTGTCTTGAGGGTTATGCGGATTCGGACTATGGAGCAGACCGGGATAAAAGAAGATCGATTACCTCCTACTTCTTCAGCTTAAACGGATGCTGTGTAAGTTGGAAGGCTCAGTTGCAGCCTGTGGTAGCACTCTCAACAACTGAGGCTAAATACATTGCAGCAACGGAAGCCATTAAGGAGGCTATGTGGTGCAAAGGGTTGTTGGAAGAGTTGAAGGTCCTGAAAGAGCAGGTGGTGGTGTTTTCAGATAGTCAAAGTGCATTGCACTTGTGTAAGAATCTGGCGTTCCATGAGAGGACAAGGCACATGGATGTTCGGTATCATTTCATTTGGGATAATGTTACGGAAGGATGCATTCATGTGGACAAGGTAGCCACAGAGGAAAATCCTGCAGATTTAGGCACCAAGGTTCTACCTCTAAGTAAGTTCAATCATTGCCTCGAACTACTTAGGATTAGAGTCGGTTCATTGATGACTCAAGATTAGATTGGATCTTAAGTTCTCTGCACAATGGTTCAGGTTTAATCGCTTAGACAAAGGTAGAGATTGTTGGAGTTTGTCTAAGGTTCAAACAAGGTTGGAAGAGGTTCAAGCACTTGTCCTAGGCGCCTCAGCACACTAGGAGTGTGCCTCAGCATAAAGCAGTAAAAATGGGTGTGCATTAGGTTAAGCTGTGGCCCAGACTACCCTAGACCATGGCACCCAGAAGGTGGAGGTTTGCTGAGGAGGTCCAGGCCGCAGTGCCCAGAGGGACAGCAAGTGTGCCCTGCTCTAGGCCGCACCTTGCCCTGTTTCAGGCCGCACCTTGAAAGCACACATAGTCCATTTGATTCAGCCTTTGTTAAGTGCATGGAGACATGTCCAAAATGCATAGGATCACTAAGGATTGATCAAAGGCCATGGTTGATTGGTCATCAAGATCTAATGGTGGAGAATGACACTCAAGATTGGTCAAGAAGTTGGTGCACTATATAAAGGGTCACCTAGCTTCAATCTAAAAACAATTGTGGCAAAGCAATACAAGAAATTAATGTGATTATTATACAAGAGGTACAAGAGAGAATTGTGTGAGAGTGCAAAGACACAAAACACAAGAGGGACTCATTGTAGAGAGGTTGGTTGTAAAGTCAGAAGAGTATAGATTAGATAGAGAGCATTGCAATAGTTCTTATCTTCTTCCTTTATTCTCTTCTTTGTTTCTTCAAGAACTTGAGTTACTTGGAGAGGGTTGCTATGATTGTAAAAGAACCATTGATTTAGTGCAGAGAGTTCTGAGGAACTCATAGGGACGTAGACTATTGCCAAACCTCGATAACAAATCGCTTATCTTCTTTCTTTCTTTGATTTTTGTTTCTGTTTCCGACTCCTAATCTTTACAAGTCATTCTAGACTTGGGTGTTTGGAAGATCACCACCTGGGCATCTTGTCAAGGTGATTTCCAACACCAAGTAAACCCCAAGCAAGGCAAAGGAATGAATTCTTAGGTGTAGTTGTTCTTACTTCTATTATTGATTCAGTTGTATGGATTGATTATTAAACATTTTTTTATGATTTACTCTTTGATTAAGTAAGAAGGAGAGGATTTACTCTTAATCTAGTGATTGCATCTTTCTCCTCCATATAAGTCTAGTCAAGCTGTTCTTATGTCAACCTATTAGATGTGATTGATTTCGGTAGATTTATCTTATAGGTTTGTCTATTACTGCGGTATTGTTATTGAAATATATTGTCGCTTCTTGATAATTTATAAGATAAGTCATGTGTGTTTGAATTGGAATTAAAGAGTAATTTTTAGCAATTACATTAGAGTGTTTATGTGCTTTGATTGAATATTTACCAATTGCTTGTTTGGGATGTGAAACTAGAAATTGAGATAAAAACAATTGAGTCAAGATAAGAATAAGGCAACGAACTTAGGAAGGATTCCTAGAACCTTGTTATTTCCTTATTGAATTCTTTGTCATTTTTTCACAACTCTCTCATATAATTTCATTCGTAAAACTCCAATTTTCTTATTTGAATTTTATTGTTTAGTGTTAAGGTTTACACCTTCTCTCGTAGTTCGCTTTCCTCGTGGGATCGACACCTCAGCTATGCACAATAATCTCATGTTAGTTTGAGCATAATCACCCGGCAAGATGCCCAGGCTACGCTTGATGTTGTGACTAAAATGGTTTCTATTTTCGGTAGAAAATGTTAGAATATTGATTGATTCTGTAGCAACTCATTCAGTTGCATGTACTTCTTTTATGCTACTTGTTGATGCATCTAAAGTATGTTCGGATAACAATTTGATTATTAAGACTCCCATAGGAGAAAAAGTAGAAATTAAATGGGTGTATCGGAATTGTACCTCGAAAATTGGAGATAGGGAATTTAGGGTGAATTTGTTTGCCTTGGAGATGAAAGTCTTTGAATTGATTTTGGGTATGGATTGGTTAGTCATATATTATGATTGGGTGGATTACTTTAAGAAGATGGTGATCTTTCGAATTCGGAGAGAAGAAGAGTTTACCTTTTAGGTGGAGTATAAAATATTTTCTCATTGTATTATCTCTGCTATTTCAGCTAGGAAGTTATTGAAGAAAGGGTGTGAAGGTTATCTGGCTTATGTAATCAATTCTAATGAGGAAAGTGTGAAGATAGAAGGAATGCCTGTAGTTAAAAACTTTTATATGTTTTTCCTGAGGAGTTACCTCGTTTGTCACCTAGTAGGGAAGTCGAATTCTCTATTGACCTAGTTCTCGATTCCACTCCCATTTCGATGGGCCCTTAAAAAATGGCTCCAGAAGAATTGAAAGAACTAAAAATTCAACTACAAGAGTTATTAGATAACCAATTTGTTTGTCCTAATATATCACCTTGGGGAGCTCCAGTTTTGTTTGTCAAGAAGAAAGATTGTACTTTGAGGCTATGTATTGATTATAGGTAATTGAAAAAGATTACAATACGTAACAAGTACCCTTTGGCAAGGATTGATGATTTATTTGAGCAACTGTAAGGGGAAAAAGTGTTTTCCAAGATAGACTTGAGGTCAGGATACCATCAATTGTGAATCAAGGATTCAAATGTACCAAAAACTACGTTTCGAACACAATATGGTCATTATGAGTTCTTACTTATGCCCTTTGGTTTGACAAAGGCCCTCGCAGCTGTTATGAATTTGATGAATAGAGTATTCAGGCCCTTTTTAGATAATTTTGTCGTAGTCTTTATAGATGATATTCTAGTGTATTCGAACAGTGAAGAAGAGCATACTAGATATTTATAATTTATTTTTGGAACTCTTAGAAAGGAGAAGCTTTACACCAAGTTCAGTAAGTGTAAGTTTTGGTTAAAAGGAGTAACATTTCTGGGATATGTAGCGTCGGAAGTAGGTGTGGCTGCAGATCCCAAAAAGGTTGAAATGGTTTTTGGTTGGGAGAGGCCTACGAATGTGACTAAGATGAGGAGTTTCTTGGGATTAGCAGGATATTATTGGAGATTTATTAAATACTTTTTGCTCACTGTAATTCCTTTAACTAAGTTGGCGAGAACGAGAGAGAAGTTTATATGGTCGGACGATTGTGAAAGGAGTTTCCTACTGTTGAAGGAAAAGTTGACAATGACACTGGTGTTAATCCTTACATCAAGTAATGATGGGTTTGCAATCTATAGTGATGTATCACATCAGGGTTTAGGTTTTGTCTTACTGCAACATAGGAAGGTTGTGCCTTATGTGTCTCGGCAGTTAAAGAATCATGAGAAGAATTACCCTACCCATGATCTGGAGTTAGCAGAAATAATTTTTGCACTAAAAATTTGGAGACACCATCTCTGTAAAGCTAGTTATGAGATATTAACGGATCATAAGAGCTTTAAGTACTTACCTACCCAAAAATAGTTAAACTTAAGACAAAGACGATGGATGAAACTAATAAATGATTATGACTACACTATAATTATCATACGAGGAAGGCTAATGTGGTGGCAGATGCTTTAAGTTGGAAGTCTAGTAATAAGTTGACAACTTTGAAAACCTACAGTTCAGAACTAGTAGAGAAATTAAGGAGCTTAGAAGTGAAACTAGAAATGAATACTGGTGGCGGACTAATAGCTAATATGGTAGTGAAATCACCTATGGTGGATCCTTTCTTAGATGCTCAAAGTAAAGATGAGGCATTAAAGTTAATAAAGAAGGAAGTTTTAGAAGGTAGACGAACATACTTCTTGGTGAGAGAAGAGGTATATTGAAAATCACTTTTAAGATGCCCAGGTGGTGATCTTCTAAACACCCAAGTCTAGAATGACTTGTAATGAACAGAAATAAACCAATCCAAGAAAGAACACAACAATTGTTATCGAGGTTTGGCAATGTGCCTACGTCCCTGTGAGCTCCTCCGAGCCCTCTGCACTAAATCAATGAGTTCTTACAAGTTACAGCAACACCTCTTCAAGAAACCTCTTATTCTTGAAGAACGGAAGAAGAGAAAAAGAAAGTGATAAGGACTTAAGTTTCCCTGGAATTTTCCCCAAGGAAATTCTACTTACAAGTCCCTTGAATCCCCAATCTATACTACTCTCTCTAGACAACTAGCCTCTCCAATGAGTCTCTCTTGTGTTTTGTGTCTTTGCACTCTTACACTTGATCTCACATGTGATGATGTTATGGCTCACTTGTTGTTGTGATTAAAGCTAGTGCACCACTTCTTGAACCTATCTTGAAGTCAATCTCAACCTTTAGATCTTGAGGACCAATTAATCATATCCCTTCAACAAGTCTAAGTGATCCTGTGCATTTTGATCAAACCTCATGCATCAATCTAAAGTGCTGATCAGGAAGCATCAGGTGTGCCTGGCGCCGCATCTCAGAGCAGGGTAGGCCGCGGCTCAAGCCAAGGCACACTTCCTCCTTCTTTTGGGCCCCGCGGCATACCCTCCTTGAGGTGCGGTGCACACCTGGCCAGAAGACTCTTTCTTGCCGGGGGGTGAGGTGCACACCTCCTGGGGTGTGGCGCACACCTGGGGCTGAACACTTCTCCTTGCTGGGCACTGAGGAACACACTTCCTGAGGTGCGGCGCCAAGGCTTGATGAAGCTTCATTCTTTAACCCTTTTAATCCTTAGACAAATACCAACAAACTCTACCTTTTTTTTAAGAGATTAAACCCGAATCCATTGGGCAGAGAACTCAGGATCCAAACTCAACTTGAGTCACCATAACAAACGACTCCAATCCTAAAAAGTCCAAGGCAATGATTGAACTTACTTAGAGGTAGAACTTTAGTACCTAAATCTGCAGGATTTTCTTCCGTGGCCACCTTGTCCACATGAATGCATCATTCCGTAACATTTTCCCGAATGAAATGGTATCGAACATCTATATGCTTTGTCCTCTCATGGAACACCAGATTCTTGCACAAATGCAATGCACTTTGGCTATCCGAATACACCACTACCTGCTCTTTTAGTACCTTCAACTCTTCTAACGACCCTTTGCACCACATAGCCTCCTTGATGGCTTCCGTTGCCACTATGTACTCAGCCTTGGTTGTTAAGAGTGCTACCACTGGCTGCAATTGAGCCTTCCAACTTATATAACATCCGTTTAAGTTGAAGAAGTATGAGGTAATTGATCTTCTTTCATCCTGGTCTACTCTATAGTCTGAATTCGCATAACCCTCAAGACAGATGGACTTACCCCGCTTCTCATAAACCAACCCCACATCTGGGCTTCCCTTCAAGTACCTCAGCAACCACTTCATCCCTAGCCAATGCTCCTTTTCAGGATTACTCATAAACCTGTTAAGAACACTCATTGCATGAGCAATGCTAGGTCTAGTGCTTACCATCATGAACATGACTGATCCAACCGCACTAGAGTAAGGGATCTTTTCCATTTCCTTCTTCTCCTCATCCGATCTCGGATATTGATCATTGGAGAACTTGAAATGACCAGCAATGGGAACCTTCATTGGTTTGCTATCTTCCATAGAAAACTTGGATATCATCTTTTCTATGTAAGAAGTCTGAGAAATCTTCAATCTGTTTCTCTCCCTTTCCCGGATTATACTCATCCCAAGGATATTTTGTGCATGGCTAAGATCCTTCATCTCAAACTCCTCACTAAGTTGAGACTTCAATTTTCCTATCCTCTCCATGTTACTCCCAACCAGTAGCATATCATCAACATAGATGAGGATGATCACCACTTCCTCCACCTTGTGCCCCTTGTGGTACAAGCACGAATCATAGTAGCTCCTCATGAAAACCAAGCTAGTTATAAAGGAATCTGTTGGTATTTTTCTAAGGTTTAAACATGGTTCAAAGATGGTTAAAGTCTGAACCAAGGATGGAAGATTAAATTTCAGCATGTTAAAGGAGTGCACACACGTGTGTGCATCACTTTGGGTGTGTGTGCACACCTCTATTTAGCAAGGCAAATGAGTGCGCACAGCTGTGTGAAGGGCAGCATCAATGTGTGCCATACCACTCCTTCACCAGTGCCGCACCACCTAGCAAGAAAGTAGTTTGATGGAGGGTAGCACTGCACCACTCCTTCACCAGCGCAGTAGCATCCAGCAAGTGGTGAAAAGGCTGCTTTGCCTAGCGTCGCACCGCCCCCTGTTCAGTGCTGCAACACTAGTGACACTGATTTACACATGGATAGCTTGTTTAAGCCTCTTCTTAGGTATATGGATGCAAGGTTAAAACACACAACACCACTTAGGATTGATGGAGGGCCATGTTTAAGTGGTCATCAGTATCTAAGGGTGGAGATTGACTCTCAAGATTGGACAAGAAGTTGGTACACTATATAAAGGGTCACCTAGCTTCATTATCAACAATAAGTTTGTGACATACTTTGAGATCAATTGTAAAGAGTGACAAGACACAATACAAGAGAGAATTATGTGAGAGTGCAAAGACATAAAACACAATAGGGACTCATTGTAGAGAGGCTAGTTGTAAAGAAGAGAGAGTAGTATAGATAGAGAGCATTGTAATAGTTCTTATCATCTTCTTTCTTCTCTTCTTGGTTTCTTTAAGAACTTGAGGTTTCTCGAAGAGGGTTACTATAATTGTAAAGAACCATTGATTTAGTGCGGAGAGTTCAGAGGAACTCACGAGGATGTAGGCTATTGCCAAACCTCAATAACAAATCACTTGTCTTCTTTTTTTTCTTGCTTTCGATTGCTGTATTTATTTCTAAAAGTCATTCTAGACTTGGGTGTTTGGAAGATAACCACCTAGGCATCTTATCAATGTGATTTCCAACAGTGGTATCAAAGCTTGCATAGCTGGGTATCGGAGTAAGAACAAGAAGGTTACAGAGTCAAGACACTAAGAATCAAAGATCAACTTCTTGGGTGATTCAAGAACGGAGTAAAGATCAAGATCAGATAGTGTTCTTGAGGGTGATTCAAGAACAGTGTTAAGATCCATCTTCGATCGTGTCCTTGAGGTTGAAGAAAGCATTTTTATGTATTACATAAATCTGGGATCTTGTCCGCAATGATGGCTTCAAATTTTGGGGTTAAGAAATTTGATGGAAAGGGAGATTTTTCCCTATGGAAGTGGAAGATCAAGGCTGTTCTTATGCAACAGAAAGTGGACTTGGCTATTGGAGAAGATGATGCTTTTCCAGCAAGTATCACGGAGGACCAGCAGGTTGAGATGAAGAAGATGGTTTATAGCACCAATTTCTTGCATATGTCGGATAGTGTCACAAGGGAGTGCAGAGACTTGGAAGATCCGGTTGTCATATGGAAGAAACTAGATGAGTTGTTTCATACCAAAACTCTCCCTAACAAGATTTATCTTCTTAAAAGAATCTTTGCTTTTAAAATGGATCCTAGTAAAGAGTTGCAAGATAATCTTGATGTCTTTAATAAACTAGTTCAAGATTTAGCTAGTTGTAGTATTAAATTCCCGGATGAACAATTAGCTATCATTTTGTTAAATTCTCTTCCTGATTGCTTTGATAATTTGATTAATGCTATTGAGTATGGAAGAGATACTTTAACCAAGGAGATTCTGATCAATACCATAAGGGCACATAACTTCAAAGCCAAGATGAAGGAGACACCAAGTGGAGATGGGTTGTTTGTAAGAGGAAGGCCAGCAACTCGGAATGGTAGTAGCAACCGTGGCAACTGCTGGGAGAAATCAAGAGGTAGAGAGCAAAGCCATGGGAGAGCACATTCCAAATCAAGATTTGGAAAGAGGTGCTTCTACTGTAACAAGGAGGGCCATTTCAGAAAAGATTATAAGAAGAAGATGTGGGATGAGAGAAGAAGCCACACCAACAATGGAGACACTTTGGTTACCAAGGGAGAACAGCAAGATGATGTTCTTATTGTGTGCTCAAATGTGACTAGGAGGCAAGGCAGCGAAAAGTGGATTCTGGATTTTGGGTGCACTTATCACATGTGCCCTTACAAGGAATGGTTTAAGAATTTCAAGGAGATCAATGATGGAAGAGTCTTCTTGGGGAATGAAAATTCTTACCAAGTGAGGGGGATTGGAGACATCCAATTGAGGATGTTTGATGGAGTCACAAGACTGCTGCGAAATGTGAGGTATCTTCCAGATTTGAAGAGAAATTTGATCTCATTGGGGCAGCTGGATTCCATAGGGTATACATACAAAGTAGAGGGAGGAAAGATCAAGGTGGCCAAGGGATCTTTTGTAGTGATCAAGGAAGCAAGAAACAATGGACTCTATGAGATGATCGGAGAGACAGAAATCAATGATCAAGCAGCAAGCTTGATGGCTGAGATGGATAAGGCAGCCCTTTGGCACACTCGCTTGGGACATATGAACGAAAAGGGCCTGCAACTTCTTAGCAAGGATGGTCTACTTGGAGGAGATAAAGTAGAGAAACTGGATTTCTATGAGAGTTGCATTCTTGGGAAGTAACACCGGAGTGCACAAGTCTAAGGGGATTCTTGACTACATTCATTCAGACCTTTGGGGACCAGCAAGAACACCAACACAGGGAGGTAACTTTTACTTTCTGTCTTTAATTGATGATTATTCAAGAAGAGTGTGGGTTTATTTACTTAGAAATAAAACAGATGCTTTGGATAAATTTGTTGTGTGGAAGAAGTTCCTGGAAACTCAAATGGGTAGGGTAGTTAAGGCTTTACGAACTGATAATGGCTTAGAATTTTGCAATAAGGATTTTGATAAATTCTGTGAATTAAATGGCATTCTAAGACATAGAACGGTTGTAAAAACACCTCAGAAAAATGGAGTTGCTGAGAGGATGAATAAAACCCTTATGGAAAAGGTTAGGTGTATGTTAATAGGATCTGGTTTACCAAAATATTTTTGGGGAGAAGTTGTGGCTACAGCTGCATACTTAGTAAATAGATCACCCTCTAGAGCTTTAGAGCTCAAGACTCCTATGGAGATGTGGAGTGGGAAACCCCCTGAATTAAGCAACCTTAGGACTTTTGGGTGTGCTGCATATGCACATCAAAAGGAGGATAAACTTAGCCCAAGATCTAGAAAATGTATATTTCTAGGATATGGTGATGGGGTTAAGGGATATAGGTTGTGGTCTTTATAAAAGAAAGGCATGAAACTCATTATAAGTAGGGATGTTATTTTTAATGAATTATCGTTTCCCTACTTAGAGAAAACTAACCCTGCAGGGGCTAGTGAGCAAACCAGTCCAGAAGTTGTGGAGCATCGCACAACGAGAGTTCGGTGCAGGTAGAGCAAGGAAGGCAAGAGGGTTTAGACCAGGTAGAGCCCTTGAAAGAAGGTCACGCTCAAGAAACTCAAGAAGAGGCTGAACAAGAAGAGGTTGATATAGCAAGTCATAATGACTACCAGCTCACAAGGGACCGGGGAAGGAGGGTGGTTAGACCACCTTTGAGATATGGGTTTACGGATGCTAATGTAGCAACTCCTTGGATAGAAGGAGAGGTTGAACCAAAAACTTACACGGATGCCATGGAGTTTAAGGATTCGTCAAAGTGGCAGCTGGCTATAGAGGAAAAAATGGATTATTTGATGAAGAACAACTCTTGGGAGTTGGTGCCCAAACCAGAAAAAAAAAGAGTTGTGGATTGTAGATGGATCTGTAAGATTAAAGAAAGGAATACTTCGAAGGACGAAGTCCGATATAAAGCTAGGCTAGTGGCGAAGGGGTTCACATAAAAAGAAGGCATAGATTTCACCGAAATCTTCTCACCGGTTGTGAAGTACAAGACGATACGGATAGTGTTAGCATTGGTGGTCCAATTTGATTGGGAAATCGAGCAAATGGATGTGAAGATAGCATTCTTACATGGAGAGCTCGATGAGACCATTTTCATGAGGCAATCCAAAGGCTATGAGGAAGGAAGGTAGGGAGAGTTGGTGTGCAAATTGAAGAAATCACTCTATGGCCTGAAGCAATCACCTCGGCAATGGAATAAGAGGTTTGATTCCTTTGTAATCAGCCTAGGTTTCATGAGGAGCTACTATGATTCGTGCTTGTACTATAAGGGGCAGAAGGTTGAGGAAGTGGTGATCATCCTCATCTATGTTGATGACATGTTGCTGGTTGGGAGCAGAATGAAGAGGATGGAAAGGTTTACATCTTAACTCAGTGAGGAGTTCGAGAGGAAGGATCTTAGCCTTGCACAAAAGATCCTTGGGATGTGTAGAATCCAAGAAAATGAGAGAAACTGGTTAAGGGTTTCTTCGGCAATGGGTGTTCCCAGTAGATTTATGAGTAATCACAGAAAGAAGCATTGGCTTGGGATGAAGTGGTTGCTGAGGTATTTAAAGGCTCAGTGGTAGCCAGTGGTAGCACTCATAACAACTGGGGCAGAATGCATAGCGGCTACGGAAGCCATAAAGGAGGCTATGAGGTGCAAAGGGTTGTTGGACGAGTGGATGGTTCTAAAAGAGCAGGTGGTGGTGTCTTTAGATAGCCAAAGTGTGTGGCACTTGTGGAAGAATCTGCTGTTCCATGAGGGGACGAAGCATATGGATGTTCGGTATCATTTCATTTGGGAAATGTTATGAAAGGATGCATCCATGTGGACAAGGTAGCCATGGAAGAAAATCCAGCGGATTTAGGTACTAAAGTCCTACCTCTAAGTAAGTTCAATCATTTCCTTAGACTACTTAGGATTGGAGTCGGTTAATTAATGACTCAAGATGAGTTTGGATCCTGAAGTTCTCTGCACAATGGTTCGGGTTTAAACACTTAGACAAGGGTAGAGATTGTTGGTATTTGTCTAAGGTTTAAACATGGTTAAAGTCTAAACCAAGGTTGGAAGATTAAATTTCAGCATGTTGAAGGAGTGCACACATGTGTGTGCATCACTTTGGGTGTGTGTGCAAACCACTATTTAGCAAGGCAAAGGAGTGTGAACAACTGTGTGAAGGGCAGCATTAGTGTGTGTCACACCACTACTTCACCAGCACTCAACCACCCAGCAAGAAGGTAGTTTGATGGAGGGCAGCACTGCACCACTCCTTCACCAGCGTCGCAGCACCCAGCAAGTGGTGAAAAGGGTGCTTTGCCTAGCGTCGCACCGCCCCCTGTTCAATGCTGCAGCACTAGGCAGACTGATGCACACATAGACAGCTTATTTAAGCCTCTTCTTAGGTGCGTTGATGCAAGGTCAAAATGCACGGCACCACTTAGGATTGATGGCGGGCCATGGTTAAGTGGTCATCAAGATCTAAGGGTGGAGATTGACTCTCAAGATTGGACAAGAAGTTGGTGCACTATATAAAGGGTTACCTAGCTTCATTATCAACAATAAGTTTATGACATACTTTGATATCAATTGTAAAGAGTGACAAGACGCAATACAAGAGAGAATTGTGTGAGAGTGCAAAGACACAAAACACAAGAGGGACTCATTTTAGAGAGGCTGGTTGTAAAGAAGAGAGAGTAGTATAGATAGAGAGCATTGTAATAGTTCTTATCATCTTCTTTCTTCTCTTCTTGGTTTCTTCAAGAACTTGAGGTTTCTTTAAGAAGGTTGTTGTAATTGTAAAGAACCATTGATTTAATGCAGAGAGTTCAGAAGAACTCACAGGGATGTAGGCTATTGCCAAACCTCGATAACAAATCGCTTGTCTTCTTTTCTTTCTTACTTTCAATTGCTGTATTTCTTTCTACAAGTCATCTAGACTTGGGTGTTTGGAAGATCACCACCTGGACATCTTGTCAAGGTGATTTCCAACATAATCAAACCTCTTGTTCCATTGCTGAGGTGATTGCTTCAGGCCATAGAGAGATTTCTTCAATTGGCACACCAAATCTCCCTGCCTTCCTTCCTCATAGCCTTCGGGTTGCCTCATGTAGATGGTCTCATCAAGCTCTCCATGAAAGAACACTATCTTCACATCCTTTTGCTCGATTTCCCAATTAAATTGGACCACCATTGCTAACACTATCCTTATCGTCTTGTATTTCATAACTGGTGAGAATATTTCGGTGAAATCTATGCCTTCTCTTTGTGTGAACCCCTTCGCCACCAGTCTAGCCTTATATCAAACTTCATTCCCTGGAGTGTTCCTTTCTTTGATCTTGTAAATCCATTTACAATCCACAACTCTCTGTTTTTCTGGTTTGGGCACCAATTCCCAAGAGTTGTTCTTCCTCAAAGAATCCATTTCTTCCTCTATAGCTAGCTGTCAGTTTAACGAATCCTTACATTCCATGGCATCCATGTAAGTTTTTGGTTCAACCCCTCCTTCTGAATAAGGAGTTGTTACATTATCACCAGCAAAACCATATCTCAAAGGTGGTCTGACTACCCTCCTTTCCCGATCCCTTGTGAGCTGATAGTTATTCTGACTTGCTGCATCATCCCTTTCTAGTTCAGTCTCCTCTCGAGTGTCCTGAGCTTGGCCTTCATCAATGGGCTATACCTAGTTTGAACCCTCTTACCATCCTTGCTCTACCTGAACTGAATTTTCTTTGATGCTATGCTCCACAAATTTCAGACTGGTTTGCTCACTATCCCCTGCAAGGTTAGTTTTCTCCAAATAGGGAAATAATAGTTCATTAAAAATGACATCCCTACTTATTATGAGTTTCATTCTTTTTTGCTCTAAGGACCACAACCTATACCCCTTAACCCCATCACCATACCCTAGGAACACACATTTTCTATACCTTGGGCTAAGTTTATCATCCTTTTGATGTGCAAATGCAGCATATCCAAAAGTCCTAAGGTTGCTTAACTCAGGGGGTTTCCCACTCCATATCTCCATTGGAGTCTTAATGTCTAAAGCCCTAGAGGGTGATCTATTAACCAAATAAGTAGCAGTAAATGCAATTTCCTCCCAAAAAAATTTTGGTAAACCGGATCCAATTCACATGGACCTAACCTTTTCCATAAGGGTCCTATTCATTCTCTCAGCAAATCCATTTTGCTGAGGGCCTTTCACAACCTTTCTATGTCTTCGAATCCCATTTAATTCACAGAATTTATCAAAATCCTTATTAAAAAATTCTAAGTCATTATCGGTTCTTAACACCTTAATTACCCTGCCTGTTTGAGTCTCCAGTAACTTTTTCCACACCACAAATTTATTCAAAGCATCTTATTTATTTTTAAGCAAATAAACCCAAACCTTTCTTGAATAATCATCAATTAAAGACAAAAAGTAAACATTACCTCCCTGTGTTGGTGTTCTTACTGGTCCCCAAAGATCCGCATGAATGTAGTCAAGAATTCTCTTAGACTTGTGCACTTCGGTGTTGAAGCTGACCCGATGTTGCATCCCAAGAACACAACATTCGCAGAAATAAAGTTTCTTTACCTTGTCACCACCAAGTAGACCATCCTTGCTGAGAACTTGTAGGCCCTTTTCGCTCATATGTCCCACACAATTGTGCCAAAGAAACACCTTATCCATCTCAGCCATCAAGCTTGCTGCTTGATCCTTGATTTTTGTCTCTACGATCATCTCATAGAGACCATCCTTTATTGCTGCTTTGATCACTATCAAAGATCCCTTGGTTACCTTGATCTCTGCTTTGTATGTGTACCCCATAGAATCCAGCTGCCCCAATGAGATCAAGTTTCTTCTCAAGTCTGAAAGATACCTCACATTCCGCAGTAGCCTTTTGACTCCATCAAACATCCTCAATTGGATGTCTCTTATCCCCTTTACTAGGCAAAAAGTATCATTCCCCAAGAAAACCTTTCCATTATTGGTTTTCTTGAAATTCTTGAACCAATCCCTGTGAGGGCACATGTGATAAGTGCACCCAGAATCCAAGATCCATTTCTCATTGCCTTGCCTCCTGCTCATATTTGAGCACACAACAAGAACATCATCTTGTTGTGCTCCTTTGGCAACTGAAGCCTCTCCATTGTTGGTATGGCTTCTTCCTCTCTCATCCCACAACTTCTTCTTGCAATCTTTCTTGAAATGACCCTTCTTATTGCGGGTAGTAGCATCTTTTCCCTCCAAACTTCGGTTTGGAATGCGATCTCCCATGGTTCTGCCCTCTACCCTTTGATTTCTCCCGGTAGTTGCCATGGATGCTACTGCCATTTCGAGTTGTTGGCCTTCCTTTAACGAACAACCCTTCTCCACTTGATGCTTCCCTCATCTTGGCTTTGAAATCATGAGCCCTTATAGCATTGATCACAATTTCCTTGGTTAGTGTATCTCTTCCAAATTCAATAACATTAATCAAATTTTCAAAATAATCAGGAATAGAATTCAACAATATAACAGCCAATTGTTCATCCGCGAATGTTATACTACAACTAGCCAAATCTTGAACTAGTTTATTAAACACATCAAGATTATCTTGCAATGCTTTATTAGGATCCATTTTAAAAGCAAAGATTTGTTTAAGAAGATAAATCTTATTAGGGAGAGTCTTAGTAAGAAATAACTCATCTAATTTCTTCCAAATGACAGCTGGATCTTCCGAGTCTCTGCACTCCCTTGTGACACTATCCGAGATGTGCAGAAAGATGGTGCTATATGCCATTTTCTTCATCTCAATCCGCTGGACTTCCGTGATACTTGCTGGAAAAGCGTCATCTTCTCCAATAGCCAAGTCCACCTTCTGTTGCATAAGAACAGCCTTGATCTTTCGCTTCCAAAGGGCAAAGTCTCCCTTTCCATGAAACTTCTCAACAATGAAGTTTGAACCCATCTTGTAGAGAAAATCCTAGATTTATGCAGCACCCACAATTTCTTTCCAACTTTTAAATCTCAAGAACATGATCAAATCATGATCTCTACTTCGTTCTTGAATCACCTCAAGAACGCGATCAGATATTGATCTCTACTCCGTTCTTGAATCACTCGAGAAGTCACTTTTGATTCTTGGAGTCTTGCTCCGATACCTTCTGTTCCAACTCTGATACCCGCTTACCAAAGCTCTGATACCACTATTGGAAATCACCTTCAAGATGCCCAGGTGGTGATCTTCCAAACACCCAAGTCTAGAATGACTTGTAATGAACAGAAACAAACCAATCAAAGAAAGAACACAACAATTGTTATCGAGGTTCAGTAATGTGCCTACGTTCCTGTGAGCTCCTCCGAGCCCTCTGCACTAAATCAATGAGTTCTTACAAGTTACAGCAACACCTCTTCAAGAAACCTCTTGTTCTTGAAGAACAAATGAAGAGAAAAAGAAAGTGATAAGGACTTGAGTTTCCCTAGAATTTTCCCCAAGGAAATTCCATTTACAAGGCCTTTGAATCCCCAATCTATACTACTCTTTCTCTAAACAACCAGTCTTTCCAATGAGTCTCTCTTGTATTTTGTGTCTTTGCACTCTTACACTTGATCTCACATATGATGATGTTATGACTCACTTGTTGTTGTGATTAAAACTAGGTGGCCCTTTATATAGTGCACCACTTCTTGAACCTATCTTGAAGTCAATCTCAATGCTTAGATCTTAAGGACCAATCAATCATAGCCCTTCAATAAGTCTAAGTGATCCTGTTCATTTCGAGCATGCCTCACGCATCAACCAAAGTGCTGATTAGGAAGCATTAGGTGTACCTGGCACCACGCCTCAGAACAGGGCAGGCCGCGGCTCAAGCCAGGGCACACTTCCTCTTTCTTTTGGGCACCGTGGCGCACCCTCCTTGAGGTGTCGTGCACACCTGGCCAAAAGACTCTTCCTTGCTGGGGGGTGAGGCGCACACCTGGGGCTAAACACTTCTCCTTACTGGGCGCTGAGGCGCACACTTCCTAAGGTGAGGTGCCAAGGCCTGATGAAGCTTCATTCTTTAACCTGTTTAATCCTTAGACAAATACCAACAAGGTATGATAATGATGGGAATTCGAACTTGTGTACCTAATGATTTGGAGTTGAAGGAGGGAATTCTGAAAGAAGCTCATAATATTATCTATTCCATGCACCCAGGGAACAATAAGATGTATAAGGGACTTAGACAAAAATTTTGGTGGTCGGGACTAGTATGTCATTAAGTGAAGACTGAGCATAGAAACCCAATAGGATTGTTACAATCTCTTCCTATACTAGAATGGCCGTGGGAAAGAAAAACAATGGACTTTATTACCGGACTTTCTCGTACGCAAAGAGGTTTTAATGTTATTTGGGTTATCGCTGATCGGTTATCAAAGTCATTACACTTTATCCCAATTAAGATAACATTGTCCCATGAGAGAATATAAATATTAAAACTTCAGATCATGATGAACGATTCACATCTCTGTTCTAGAAGAGATTCCAATAGGATATGGGTACCTAGCTGCATTTCAACACTGCTTTTCATCCTCAAACGGATGATCAATCTAAAAAGAAAATTCAAACCTTAGAACATATGCTACGAACTTGTATTATGAGTTTTATGGGTAGCTGGGATGCGTACTTACCCCTTACAGAGTTTTCTAACAACAAAAATTTTCACACTAGTATCAGAATGGCCCCTTTTGAGGCGCTTTATGGTAGACAATGTAGAACTCCTGTATGCTGGGAGGAATTAGGCGAGATGAAGGTTTTTGGCCCAACAGTAGTAGAGTTGACTACTGAAAGTATTAAGTGTATGCAGGAACACCTAAAGATAGCTCAAGGTAGACAGAAGAGCTATGAAAATATGAGAAGAAGACTGTTAGAATTCCAAGTAGGTGATCAAGTTCATCTTAAAGTTTCTCCATGGAAAATAATGTTGAGGTTTAAAAAAAAAGGAAGTTGAGTCCTCGCTACATCGAACCTTACAAAATCATTGAAAGAATTGAACCCAGAGCATATTGGTTAGCTTTACCCTCGAAACTTGCCCAATTACATAATGTTTTCCATGTATCGGCATTGCGCAAGTACATACCAGATGAATCGCATGTTATTCTATCGCAATCCATGGAAATCCAAAAAGATATTTCTTATGTAAAGCACCTATAAAAATTTTAGGCACTAAGGAGCGAGCCTTACGTAACAAGGTTGTTCCCTTGGTGAAAGTACTTTGGAGGAATAAAGGAGTTGAAAAAGCTACTTGGGAAAAATGAAGCAGATATGAAAAGTCAATACCCCTACTTATTCACAAGCTCAGGTTCGTTAAATTTCAAAGGCAAAATTTTTCTTAGGAGGGGAGAATTGTAAAGCTTGTTTCCTTCTTTTAATTTAATTATTTGATAGCCTTGTAAATTTAAATTTTTGTGTTGGTGTCTCGAGACCTTAAAACTTTAAGGTGAGTTATTTATTTAGGGACTTGTGAGAAAAAAGCTTGACTTGGGGTCTAATTATAATGTTAAGAGAATTCAATGGCGCAAAGTGCAACCTAGCAATTTTATTTTGGTGAGTAGTATAAATAGAAAAAGGATGATAGAGTTCTTCAGTTTTAAACTCTTCTTTTTCCTTTCAAGACAAAATCTAGCTTTCTCTTTTCTCTTTTTCCTTTGATTTTGGTGAGTTCAAGTTTAAAGACCTCAAGTAAGTTGTCTTCCTTTCATATCTCTCAAGATTCTTTAGATTTTGTTTTAAAATTTGGATTTAAACTGTGTTCAAGAAGGAGTTTAAGAAAAAAGTTTTTATTTTTATTTTTAGGAAAAGAGTTTTGTATTTGGTTGTGGACTTGAAGATTCTAACTTGATAGATTGGTTATGGATGATATAGAAAATTGATTTAAGGTCTTAGAAAACTTGTGTTTTAAAGGATTTGAAGTTTTATGAAGGTTTGATTTGGTTTTCAAAGGGAAAAAGTGATATTTTTGCCTATTCTAAGCGTCATACCTCAACACAGTCGACTGTCGCGATTGCACAATTGATAGTGAAAGAGGAAAATTTCAAGTCATTAATATAGTTGATTGTGCAAGTTAGACAATCGGCTGTGCTTTTCTTTTTGAGAACCCACAGTTAACTATGGAGTTAAATAGTCAACTATGAAACTCTCTGGAAGTCCAACAATCAACTGCAAAGTTAAACAATTAACTGTGAAACTTTTTAGCAGTCTCACAATCGACTGTGCAAATAAGATAGTCGATTGTGCAACCCTGTTTTCAGATTTTTACACCAAATTTCTCTTTTTCTTTCAAATCACAAGTCCTTAAGGATAACTAGATGAATTAAATAGTTGATCTTGATTTCTTAACTCGAGTAATTAGTGTGTAATTGTGTATACCTCAGAGGTTGATTGAAATCAATAAATTCTTTAGGTGTGTTTGAGGAACATTCTAAGGGAAAAGAAGTGATTCGAGAGTAAAATCCTAGTCTTCAAGGTGAGTATCACCTTAGTCTTAGTAAGCGTGAGAGTCTTGAATGAAATTAAAAGTTTAGATTATACAAGTTAATAAGGACTTAAGTATCTTACGCATTATAAAATAAGGATTTAAGGAGCATGAGATTCATGTAGATAATACTTGTATATTAAAACTCTATATGTCTAGGGGATATTGAATATAATTAGTTCATGAAATGTATACTGAATGTTTATATTACCAAGAATGCTTTGTATTTTTTTATTACTTTTTTCTGTTATTATGTAATGTGAAATGAATGGATTTATTTAGTGGTTATGCTAATTCCACCCGGTAAGGGGTAGGGAGGAGGTCGTAGTGTGTTAAATGTTATAACTCTACCTGTTAAGGGGTAAGGAAGAGGTTATTGTTCTTGGAAAGTAAAGACCTCACTCAAAAAAGGGTAGAGTGAGGATCTAATTTGATTGAATGAGAGATGTCCTGATATTTGTGAACTACCCGATTGAAAGGGTAAAGATTTGAAGTGATTGAAGAAGTGCTTATGTTGTATCAAATATCATTTTTGAGCTGTATATTTAGAATCCACAAGCTTTATAAATTGATTTATATTGTATTAAGAGATAATTATAAAAAAATAATTATGTACTAAACTACCCACAATGGGTTTTATAAATGGATTTCTTGGATTACTCGAAGTAATATAATTACTCCCTCAGGTTTTTAGCTCACCCCCTCCCTCTTATTATTATTTAAGGAAGATTTTTCTAGGAGCTCGAACCGAATGTTAAGAAGCAAGGAAGAAGAGGTCCCTAGGTGGGTCCATGTGTTGGCATACTCTTCCAATTCCTTTTGTATTAACAGTCTAGTGTTTTGTACTAAGTTATATATTTTGAAATTTACGTCTCATGAGAAGTCCTTTTGTAAAGTTAAGAGATTATATTATATATCGAAGTTTCACTTACTTACTATGTTATATATTATCGTATGTCAATGTTATACTCTATTCACATTATAATTGTCCAGATGCTCAATTCTGAAAGGAAAGGATACTGTCTAGAGTAGGACCTGCTCAGGATGGGTCATTACATTAAGTTTGCCTGCAGATGATGAATTTGGTTTGCCTACTGATGAGGACTTTACTTTGCTTGCTGGTGAGGAATTAGGTTTGCATACTTATGTTTGCCTACTGATGAGGACTTTGGTTTGCTTGCTAACAAGGACTTTTTGGTATTTTAGCTGCTTGAGGGATTTTTGGTGATTTTGCTTGCTAAAGAGGAATTTTTGGTGATTTTGCCTTCATTGGGGGCTTTTTGGTATTTTGCCTGCTGTGGGAGCTTTTTGATGATTTTACTTGCTGTGAAGGCATTTTGGTTATTTCGCTTGTTGTGAGGGCTTTTACTTGGTTATTCTGCAGAGTCTTTTCATTCAAATATGTTAAATCCCAAAAACTCTTAGGTGTTAGCAGAGACATGGCATTAGGATTCTTCTTTATTCAATTATAAGGTTTTGAAATAGAAAAAAAAAAAAACAAAGCGTGCAAGAGATGTCATTTCACTTTAAAATTTAATGAAGAGATCTCATGATAATTAAGGCTTTTGTTATTTTCAAAACCTATTACATTTAAAGACAAACTTTTATAGAGCCCTAGAAAGTAGCTATTGATTTTCACACTCTAGCCTACTTGGCTCTTAGCGACCTATTTTTTTATCATTCACTTTAATTTGACTCAAAACATGCGTTTAGACCCAATCTTTGCTCTCATTTGGTACACATCCTCCAGTAGTTCTAAGAACAAGCTTCACAACTCATCCATAATCTTTCATCCTTACTTCTTCAAAAGAAATGGCCATAGAACCTATCTCAGCTAAGTTGATACACTAGACTAGCAACATGAAAGGCATTGAGCTCCATAATTTCTCTTATTATGGCATCAATGCGATTTTTTTGCTCAAGAGCGTTAAAATCAATTGGGACTTCTTGAAGGCAACTGTAACAAGGTAGGATCCTAACACCCACGTTTTTCAGTTTGGTCTTAATGAACTATGTCCGATGTATGAGGAATTATTTGTGCTCATCCACTGAAAGCTGTCCAACAAAATTTTCCTTCCTCCACACACGGATCATCACACCGAACTTGCTATGGAGTTGTTAGGGATCACCAAGGCCCAAGCCGGCCTTTTCAGGTGACTACTTGACATCGTACCTTTAGCTTCCAAGCTTTTTGGAATTGAAGTAAAATATCTCACCAACCATCGCTGGAATATACTATTCCTTTGACTCTTGGTTGCATTTTTTATGAAAGGATACAGTTCAAGTGTCTACAAAAAACTATTTGACATGGTCAAACAATCCAGAGAAGGATCTTGTCTGATGGGTTCCATATTAGCTACCACTCTAAATTATCTAGATGCCCTCTATCACTATGAGACCTCTTATCTTATTGGAAGCCCCTTGTTACTCTAGGTAAATACTTCATGCTTTATTGGTTCCATTCAACTTTTCAAACGATGTTTGACATTTTCCTCTTCAGATGTGGCTATTTGATAAGCTGTCGATATTGGCTCCTCCTAATAAATTTGACGCTGAATATAAGCCAAAAAAATTTTGAGGGCGCAAATTATTGGTTAAGCAAGATTCACTAAAGGGATGGCTCAACTAGTTCCAAATACCTGGTGCTTTGCAAATCTATCAAGTATGCCCCTAGTTAAAGATCATTGTGGCTACCTTGTAAACCTTTAAAAAAAGATGTGTGGTGCTTGCTAGCAACATCCATTGCTCAAATTATTCTCTAGTACGTAGTCTCAGATAATATAGGCAACCACAACCTTTCCGTCACCTTACCATGGCTATTATACTTGGCCAAAGTGCATCATGCATGACTTAGATTTTTTGCACCATTTCCGCAACTTCCTTCATTGTCTATGATAATTATTTGGCATGGGTTTGGGGTCAAGTAGAATCATCCTAGAAGGAAGAAAAGAAAGCACATTGCTACGGGGAGTCCAGTACGACTTTGAAATAATGTCATGTACTTGCATTTTCATTATGTAATAGGAAAATCATTGGAGAATGAAAGAGAAATGGCATGTCTAGAAGCTTAAGTCATTAATGCATTAAATTAATCCATATTTCAATTTTTTCATTGGCTCAACATATCTTATCCAAAGCATGAATTTTCTTGTATTATCTGCTTTTACATTTGTACAAAAGATGTATTTACGAGAAAATTACAAGTACAAAAAAGAGAAACGGTCTCCAACAAAAGTATGGTTGCACCAAAGCGGTTGCCTACGTACCCATAAATGGCATCAAGCTTTCACATAGTTTGAGATAGAGAGGTTTAACTTTTCTTTTGTCTAAACTGCCCTTGTGGGTTTTTGGTTTGGTGGAATTCTTTAACTTCTGCCTAAGCCTTTTCAGGTTTTCAACTTACCGAGATCTTTTTATAAAAAAAAACATTTAGAAAAGGGTAGGTAGAGTGGGAGTACAACAATGAGGGAAACAGGAAGGGGATCACAAGTAATACTTTTTGAGACGATCTAGATTGATTGGTTCAGCAAATTCATTATCGCCGACATCCATGAGGCACACAGCTCCTTCAGATAGGATTTTCTTGACCAAATAAGGACTTGCCTAGTTTTGGTCTAAATTTGCCTATCGTATCATGGATTAGTAACCTGAGTTCTTTTATAACATAATTTCCTTCTTTGATCCCCCAGTTCTTTACTTTCTTGTTAAAACCCTGTGCAACCCTTTTTTGATACCCTTAGAGAGCCTTCAGCCTCTTCTCGTCAATCAAAGCCAACTCATTATATCACCCTCAAATCTAATCTACTTCTTCCAATTGGCTTTCCACGATTGTCCTCAGTGAAAGAATTCCCACCTCGAATAGGAGAACCACTTCCATACCATAAATCAAAGAATAAGGAGTGGTGCCTATAGAAGACCTAATTAAAGTTCAATATCCCCACAGTGTAAAAGGAAACTTCTCATGCCAATAATGAAAAAGTTTCCACCATTTTGGATAATATGCTTTTGACATTCTTGTTAGCTGCTTTTGATGCACTGTTGGTCCGAGGTAGATAATGAGAGGACTTGTGATGCTCAATTTTGTATTTATCGAGTAAATCCACCACCTCACCTTGTAAATGCATGAAGTTATTTGAGATCAAATCAAGATACTCCATAATGATAGATGATGTTATGGTTAATGAACTATGCCACGTGCTTAACCTTCAAGGTGGAAAATGTGGCATCTTCTACCAACTTGGTGAAATAGTCGATTGCCACCAAGATGCACTCATTACCATTAGAAGCCTTAGGAGATATTTTGGCGATCACATCAATGCCCCAAGTAGTGAAAGGCGAAGGTGTGGTCATGCTGAAGAGTTCTCGGGGCAGCAAATTTTGTAAATTTCCATGCAACTGACACTTATATACTTCCATTATTATTTTTTCAATGGTATTTTCATCTACACATAATAGTTGGATCCCATCGAATGATCTCTTATACAGCTTCCCACCACAAATGAAAAACTGAGAGGCCAATCATTGTATCGCCCATCTATCCCTTTTTTTCATTATTGGCCGAGAATTCTCCCTTTTGTTGGAAATTCTGAATGTTGGTGTACTATGGTAAACCATTAGGTGACCGATCTTGGATCTCGATAACTGAATAATCGGTCGGTTCATCTTTTTGTTTGACAACTAACGAAATTGTCTCAACCCCTTCCATCAAAGTTGAAGGTAGAGTAGCTAATGCATCAGCGAAATGATTATGGGCCAGAGGCAAGTAAGTGAATGACACACTGTCGAAGCACTAGACCATATTCTCAAGGTAGTGGTTCTGATAACATTTCAGCCTCTCATCTTTGGTTTTCCATTATCCTCAGGACTGGAAAATGACTAAAGAGGAATCTCCATGCACTGTGACCTCTTTTACCCTAACCTCAACTAGTGCTTTCAGACTAACAATGCAAACCTCATACTCGGTTACATTATTGGTGGACTCGAAATATAGGCGAATTGACAAGGTAATGACGATGCCTTCTAGAGAAATTAACACTTCTTTGATCCTAAGACCTTTCTAATTAGTTACCCCATCAAAGTACATCTTCCAATCACAATTTTAGAATTTCAAAATTCCTTCATCCAAAAAGTTTAACTCTTCAACCTCTTTTTTCCCTCTTGGGAAATTTGCTAAGAAATTTGAAATTATCCATCCCTTGACTAACTTCTAGGTCATGTACTGAAGATCAAATTGGGAGAGAATGACCATCCAGTTGATCATCCTCCCACTCAAGGTTTGAGCTTTAAATAGATATTTTAAAGGGTTCAGGCTAGAGATCACTTTTATAAAGAAAGACCAAAAATAATATTGGATTTTCCAGGCGGCCCAAATGAGAGCAAGACAATTCTTTTCTGTCCGAGAATAATTCAACTCAAAATTCATGAGTTTCTTACTAAGATAGTAGATGGCTCTTTTCTTTCTGTCTTCATCTTCTTGAGCTAGCATGGCACCATAGAGGTGCTAATGATAGACAAGTACAGCAAAAGTGGAGCACCATGTTAAGGTAGGACCAACACTAGGGGGTTCTTAAGATAGTCTTTGATCTTCTCAAAGACTTCCTGACATTGTTCATTCCACACCACTAGTAGATCTTGTCTGATCTGCTTCAAGATGAGCTCACAGGTATAGGTAAGTTTGGCAATAAATTTGTTGATATCTGAAATCTTCCAAAATCCTCTAAAATCTTTCTTCTTCTTTTTTTTTGTGCCGACATTTCCAGAATTATTGTCACCTTTTCAGGTCTATCTCAATCTCTCTTTCATTGACTGTGAAACCCTAGAGATTACTGGAAATGACTCTAAAAGCACACTTTTTAGTATTCAAACATACCTTGTACTTATGAATTTTGTCAAAGAACTTCCAAAGGGCATCCTAGTGTCATCCACATATATCCTAGTCTGCTTTTGGACTTGACAATCGTATCATCCACATATATCTCCATTTCTTTGGGGATCATATCATGTAACAAAGTGGTGGCCATCATCTAATAAGTTATCTCTACATATTTTAGTCTGAATGGCATAACTCCATAGAAAAAGGTCCCCCATTGAGTAGTGAAGTAGTCTTTTCTCTATCTTCAGGAGCCATAAGAATCTGATTATACCCAGAATATGCATCCTTAAATAACAAAAGGGTATTGCCAATATATTATCAATAAAGGTATCTATGTGAGGTAAAAGGAAGTTGTCTTTAGGGCTGGACCGATTCAAGTCCCTGTAATCCACTCATACCTTGACTTTACCATCCTTCTTTGGCACTACTTCCACGTTTGCTACCCATTGAGGATACTCTAAAACCATCAAAAAACCATCTTGCAACTACTTAAAGATCTTTTCTTTGATCTTAAACACCTAATCGGATCCTATTTTCTCAATTTCTGCTTGACCAGCTTGGTATCTGGGTTCATAGGGATCTTATGTTGCATAATCTTTGGATCGATACCAGGAAAATCCTTATATGACCAAGTAAATACATCTTCTTACTCAAGAAAAGTTTTATTAAATTTTCACTTTCTTTTTCGTATAATGTTAATCCAATGCGAATTTTCTTATGGATTTTCATCAGTGTATAGATTAATTACTTAAGTTTATTCCATTTTAGGTTAGGCTATGCTTTATTTTTCATTTTCAACTAGCTCAACAATCTCAAATGATAAAACAGATCCTTAGCTATTTTCACTCAGGGTTTTTGCATCACATAAAGAAAATTCAAAGTATTCGAAATCATTCATTATTTCATTAACTTTTTTTGGAAACTACATCACTGGACTCAAGAAAGGGGTCAGAGACATCATTCCCCTGCTCAACCTTGACTCTTTTATAAAAAGAGGAAAGAAAGGGATGTTTGTCCTTAATTGTTGTTGGTGCACTTGTTAATTGGCCTTATCAACACACTTGGATCAAAACTGCTTGCCTGATCTTTTCTTATCATCATAATACCCATAGCTTCACCATCTAGGTTCTTAATCCAATCACTTATCGACGATGCTTTCTCTATCGCCACTTTCTTTTCACAAAACTTGAGACCAAAGAAGATCTTGAATCTGGGTTGCCTCTTTTGGTTTCACTTTTCATCCATGGCCTAGGGAATCCACAATAAGAGAAGCCATCTCCTTCCTTCACAAAGTACCCATTTTGATACACTTGGGCATTATGGAGAGCCTTTAGCTGCTTCTTATCAATCAATTCCATGCTAATCCAATAATAACCTATACGAAGGATCTTTCTTGATAACATTCTCCATTCATATGCAGACCTCCAGTACCTTCAAGTACTTCCATCATGATTTTCTCAACGGTATTTTTATCTACACAGAGTAGTTGAATCCCATCGAATGATCTCCTATACAACCTCCCACCACAAATGACAAACTGAGTAGCCAATAATTTTATCACTCATCTGTCCCTTTTCTTCATTATTGCTTGAGAATTCTCCCTTTAGCAAAAACTTTTGAATGCTGGTGTACTAGGGTAAACCATTAGGTGACCGATCTTAGATCTCAATAGCTGAGCAATAGGCCGGTTCATCTTTTTGCTCAACCACTAATGAAATTGCCTTAACTCCTTCTAGCAATTTCCATCATTGAAGCTAGAGTAGCCAATGCATCAGTGAAATGATTCTGAGCTCGAGGCAGGTAAGCGAATGACATATTGTCGAAGCACTAGACCAGGTTCTCAAGGTGGTTCTGATAACATTTCATCCTCTTGTCTTTGGTTTTCTATTCTCCTCAGGATTGGAAAATAACTAAAGAGGAATCTCCATGCACTATGATTACTTTTTCCCTAACCTCAGCTAGTGCTTTTAGACCAACAATGCAAGCCTCAAACTCAGTTACATTATTGGTGGACTCAAAGTTTAGGCGAATTGATAGGGTAGTGGTGAGTCCTTCTAGAGAAAATAGCACTGCTCCAATCCTAAGACCTTTTTGATTAGTTACCCCATCTAAATACATCTTCCACTCACAGTTTTCAAATTTCATAATCTCTTCATCCTGAAAGTTCAACTCTTCAGCCTCTTCTTTCCCTCCCAAGAAATTTGAAACTATTTGTCCCTTAACTGACTTATAGATCACATGTTGAAGATCAAATTGGGAGAGAATAACCATCCACTTGATCATCCTCCTACCCAAGGCCATTGCTTTAAACATATACTTTAGAGGGTCCAGGCAAGAGATCACTTTCAAAGAGAATGGCCAAAAATAATGCTGGATTTTCTTGGTGACCCAAATGAGAACAAGACAAGTTTTTGCTATCCAAGAATATTTCAACTCATTAACTATGAGTTTCTTACTAAGATAGTAGATGGCCCTTTCCTTTCCGTCTTCATCTTCTTAAGCTGGCATGGCCCCCATGGAGGTGCTAGTGATAGACAAGTACAACAAAAATGGAGCAACATGTTTAGGTGGGACCAACATTTGGGGTCTTGAGATAGTATTTGATCTTCTCGAAGGCTTACTAACACTATTCATTCCATACCACTAGCAGATCTTTTCTGATCAGCTTGAAGAGAGGCTCACAGGTATGGATAAGTTTGGCCAAAAATATGCTGATATATTGAATTCGTCCAAAAAAAAAATTCCTCTAACCTCTTTCTATATTTTTGGTGCTGTCATTTCTAGAATTGTTGTCACCTTTTTCTGTTCTACCTTGATGAACGAATATTTGTTCTAGTATTTTGTGTGTTTTTCAAGTATTTATTTATATGTTTAGCTTAGTAATTTGTTACTTTGAGTTGTTTTTCGTTGTTTTACAGGTTCACAAGCACTTGGAAAGGAGTTTCACTAAATTATCAGAATTACCCGTACAGATCAGTAATTTTTGTGGATTAAACTGTATTTATTCAGAAAGAACTAGAAGATGAGCCATATATTCTTGGAAAGATTTGGATGTCTATTTTTTGGAGAATTTTATGGCTCATAAATATGATTTTTCTGGAGAAAGTTATGGTAGTTTTAGTAGACAAAGGTTAGGCTGTGCGTGCTTTCAGCGTGGCAGAAGTTATTTTTGTGGATTAAAATGTATTGATTCAGGAAAAACCAGAAGATGATCCATATATGCTGGGAAATATCTGGATGTCTTTTTTTTAAAGAATTTTATGGCTCATAAATATGATTTTTCTAGAGAAAGTTATGGCAGTTTTAGTAGACAAAGGTTAGGTTGCACGTGATTTCAGCGTGGTAGAAGTGAAGGAGCTATTAAATTTTGATTTTTTTGGGATTTGCATGGGCTGGACAGTACCACAACCGGACCAGTTCTAGACAGCAGAAACATAGCCTGGACAATAGTAAACACATGGCCTGGACAGTAGCAGAACCGGGCTTGGACAGCAGCAGAAGCACATGGCCTGAACAGAAACCCTAGGACGACTTTTCTATCTACAAAGCCGTCTCCATACAGCTATATATAGGAATTTTAAACTCAAAGAAGGGGAGAGACGATGGTAGTTCTTGGAGAGATATTATCAAGAGGAGTTTTGGGAGATTGAAGGAGGAGACAATCTCTTTCATCAAGACGGCTTATCAAGAGATTGAAGACGACGATCAATCGCTTCAAGACTTTGAGGATTCATCTTGTAATTTGGGAAGAAATTCTATCTTTGCTCGTTTTGTCCTTCAATATGCTTGTAACCCTAGTATTTGAATTCTGTGGTTGGGATTTAAATAAGTGCAACTGAACGCATTGTTGGGCGTTTGGCTTAGCTGCCTTGATTGTTTTGGATATTTTGGTGGATTTAGTTTTATGAAATTTTTCATATTATTTCTTATTCAATATCCTTCATACCTTTGATTATTTCTTGTGGATTGGCCATCTATTATTGATAGTTAAGGTAAATATTTGAGATTAGGTTGAGTACAAATCATCTAGACCTAATTAAGCTTTCTTGAATAGGAATTTAAATCAGGATTCAAATCAAATTGTGATTTAGGTGGTTTCATTTTCTTTATACTTAATTTAACTAATTAATTGATGAACATGATCTATGAGATTTAATTAATTAGTTATAAATTGAGAATAAACACGAACAATAGCATTCTCTAGTCTTAGCGGAAATACCAATAATCTTGGATGTTGATTAATTCTTTATATTCACCAAATGTTCCAATTCATGATTGGATAGGAAGCTAAACTCCCAATTATTCTCATTAATTATACTCATCTCTTCATAATTCATTTTGTTTAATTTACTTAATTGTTTTTATTTCAATTTTCTCTTCACCAATCTTTTAATTAGAGTGTTTAGGATTTAATTTCAGAGTTTGTTTTAGTAATTTAGGATTTAAACCACTGCAATTCCTTGAGAGATCGACCTCGAGAGTAAACTCATCGTAATACTATTTGTGATTCGTGCACTTGCGAGTATTTAAAATTTGCACATCATACCTCAATCCCTTTTTCATTAACCATGAAACCTAGAAGATTGCAAGTAGTGACTCCAAAAGCACACCTTTAGGATTCAAACATAGCTTATACTAAGCATGGTGCTCCAATTTTGCTCAAGAAGATTAAGGGACGTGTTAGCTCAAGAAGATTAAGACAGAAGAGAAAAGGACATCTACTACCTTACTAAGAAACTCATGGCTTATGAGTTGAATTAGACTTGGGTAGAAAAGACTTGTTTCACTCTAGCTTGAGCCACCAAGAAACTCTAGCATTATTTTCAATCATTCTCAGTGAAAGTGATCTCTAGCCTGGATCTTCTAAAGCATCCGACATTTAGTGTAACGATGATAAAATGGATGGTCATTCTCTTCCAGTTTGATCTTTAGTATGTGACACAGAAGTCAGTTAAAGAGGGGATAATTTTAGATTTCTTGATGGATTTCCCAGAAGTAAAGAAGAGATTGAAGAATTTAAATTTTTGGATGAAGGAATTTCGAAAGTCGAAAACTGTGAGTGGAAGATATCCTTCGATAGGGTAGCTAATTAAAAAGTTTTTGGGATTATGGCAGTATTAGTTTCTCTGGAAGGAATCGTCACTACCTTGTCAATTCGCTTGAATTTTGAGTCCACCAATAATGTAACTGAGTATAAAGCTTGTATCATTGGTATAGAAGCACTCACTGAGATTTGGGAAAAAGATGTCACAGTATATGAAGATTCTTCCTTAGTCATTTTTCAATCTCGCGAAGAATGGAAGACTAAAGATAAAAGGATGAAGTGTTATCGGAGTCATCTCAAGAATTTGTTCAGTGCTTTGATAAGGTATCCTTCGCTTATCTACCTCAAACCTAAAATCAGTTCGTCGATGCACGACCACTCTAGCTTCAATGTTGGAGATGCCTAAAAGGGTTGAGGAAATTATGTTAGTGGTCAAGGAAAAGGATGAACCAGCATATTACTCATCCATCAAGATCCAAGCTCAGTAATCTAACAGCTTACCCTGGTATACTGACATCCAAAATTTATTGCAAAAGGGGAATTTTCGGTCAATAGTGAAAAAAAAAGATAGAAGGGTGATACAGTTGCTGGCCTTCTAGTTTGTCATTCATGGCGGGAGACTATATATGAGCTCTTTTGGTGGGATCCAACTACTCTATATGGATAAAGACATTACTGAGAAAATCACAATGGAAGTATATGAAGGTTTTGGAGATCTACACATGAATGGAAGAATGTTGTCAAGATAGATCCTTAATTTGGATTATTACTAGATTAGCATGGAGACTGGTTGCTGTAATTATGTGAAGAAGTGCCATAAGTGTTAGTTGTATGGTAATCTAAAACATTTTCCACCCTAAGATCTCTTTAGCTTGACTACGCCTTAGCCTTTTGCTACTTTGGGTATAGACATAATTGGAAAAATATTTTTAAGACTTCTAATGGTAATGAGTACATCTTGGTGAAAATTGACTATTTCACCAAGTGGGTAGAAGCAACATCATTTTCCACATTAAAAGCTAAACATGTGACATTGTTCATTAACCGTAACACCATTTGTCATTATAGAATACTTTTTGAACTGATCTCAGATAATGGTACGCTCCCAGGGGAGCTTATAGACTTACTCAATAAGTACAAAATTGATGCCACAAGTCCTCATACCAATGGAGCAATAGAAGCAACCAACACGAATTTCAAGAGAATTTTTTGGAAACTTGTCACGATTGGAATGAGAAGCTTCCTTTTTCCCTGTGGGGATATCGAACTTCGATTAGATCTTCTGTAGATGCCACTCCCTACTCTTTAGTTTATGGTATGGAGCTGGTTCTCCAAATCGAGGTGGAAATTCTTTCACTAAGGACAGTCATGGGAGCCAATTGGAAGAGACAGATTGGATTTAAGGATGATATGATAAGCTAGAATTGATTGATGAACATCAACTGAAGGCTCTACATTATGCCCAAGAGTATCAGAAAAAGGTTACACAGGCGTTTAACAAGAAAGTACAGAATGAGGGCATTAAGGAAGGAGAACATATAGTAAAAGAACTCGGGCCATTAGTCAATGACCTGAGGGCTAAATTTAGATCAAATTGGGTAGGTCAATATCTAGTCAAGAAGATCCTATCCAGGGGAGCCATGCGCCTCACGAATATCGACGGCAAAGAATTTGCTGATCCTATCAATCTAGATCACCTTAAGATGTATTACATGCAATCCCATTTCTATTTTTCCTCATTTTTGTATCCCCACTCCATCTACCATTTTTCCTATATAAAAAAGTGCTCGCTAAATTGAAAATCCAGAAGGGCAGCTTAGGCAAAAGATAGATCAGCTCACTGTAGACACCCATTTTCGTTCTAAAATTTTAGAACGGACAACGCATGCGTTCCTATGATGAATCTTTGATTCTAGTGTGCTCAGACTTGGAAAATGTGGAGGTTTGAATTAATTGAAGAGTAAGGCCTTATTTGATTCATCAAAAGTCTTCATTTAAATTTTGGACCAATCCAAACCCATTAAAGCCTATTGATTTTTGCTAGGCCCAAACATTTTTTACCCAAATTTCAAGCCCAAGAATACTTCTGATTTTTAAGAGTGAACTTCCAATTTCACCCTCCACTTGAGACCTTTTGATTGGTTCACTTTTCTTAAGATAATCTCTCTTTTTACCAAGCAAAATAGTTGTCTCTCTTCATTCCCTGTGTGGCCGACCATAAAGAAGAATTTTCCCTCTTTTTTTTCTTTTTGAACTCACCTCTCCCTCATAGGTTTCCTCACCTTCCTTTGAACCAAATGACACCTTTTTCCACACAAAATAAGACATTTTCACCTAAAGAACTCATTTATTCATTTTTAAAACAGTAGATCTTTCTCCCTCTTTTGACAACCATGTGTACCAAAAAGAGAGAGTTTCCCATTCTTCTCCTTTTTCTTAGTTAGCTGGACATTACTTTATTAAGCTTCCACCATTTTTTACATGCCAAATACCACATTTTTCTACCTAAAAATCAACATTTTATACCTAAAAAACAACAATTTTTTTACGAGTGTTTAATTTGGAAGCCTTCTTTCCCCTTTCTTTTTCTTTGTTAATTGCACACTTTTTCCTAAGATTTCCCACTTTATTATATGTCAAAAAACAAAGAAAATTTGAGTCTTTTCCCCCTCAATGGCTGGCCACACCATGGAGAGTTTCTTCTCACCTTTCTTACTTTTGTTTTTGTTTTATTTAAAACACCCCAAATTGTACTTTCTTGTTCACTTTTTTGCAAACCTTCTTCTTCACTTTTTAACCTCAAAAAAACCTCTCCCTCTTCTGCCATGGCCAGCCACCTAAAATGATTTTTCCTCTCACTTTTCACCTGGTTTACCACACCTCATCTTCTCTAGCCCCACCTTTACACCCCAAAAATGAGACGCTTTTTCAACTCAAATGCTGAAACTCCTTTTTCCTCTCCCTATATAGCCGACCATACATATTTTTCTACCCCATTTTATTTTGTTTTGTAATCCCTTGGACAGCCCATCTCCTCCTATAAATAGCCCCCTTTTTTTAGCACAAAGATATCAAGAGAAGCTAAGGCAAAGTAATGCAAAAAAAGAGAGAAAGTTTAGAAAGAATGTAAGAGAGAAACATAACATAAAATAAAGAGAAGAGTATTCAAGAAAGAAAATAGAGAAACAAAAAAGAACAAGAGAGTGCTTTTCCTTCCATTTTCGACCACCCTCTTGTTTTGGCCTTCTAATCTTTAATCAAATCATTCTTCTAACTTCATAAAGTCTACAAGAGCACTTGGATCTCAGAGGATAATCCCCACATGTGGGAATTTTCTTTAGCCAGAAAAAGTAAGTCAAATCTCTTTTATTTTTAAGATACATGTTAAGCATGATTTGTGTGTTTAAACCACCTTATGGACTAGATTAATTTAACTCACTAAAAAAATGTCATCTTAAGATACTTACTAGTCTTTTAACATTTATTTTTCACTAGTTATATGTCTTTCTTTAGTTAGCTACTAGTCATAATGTAGTCTCTCTTTGATAAATGTAATTTTGGGTCAACGGTAGTCTTAAGGTTTTTTCCTTTAGTATAGTACATTAAGAGCTTTTATGTCTTCTAATTTAGATGTTTTATTTTAAGTTTACATTAATGACATTCGCACATTAATTCATTAGGAATAATTTTCGACCCCCTTGATCCTTATTAATTTTGGGGCCCCCTTAGCCTATTAAAAATATTACTAGTTATTTTGTTGAATATTCTCTTTAATGTAACTTTGTTTAATTCATTTAGTTTAATCTTTAAGTCTAATTTTCCTAATTCTAATTAACTTAGTTTCAATCTAAATCTGCATGCACTCACACATTCTTGCACACATATCACACAAACTTACACACTTTTGCACGCATATCCCACACACTCGAATTTTCTTGCGCACACAGTGCACGCATGTATACACTGCCACATGCACACATTCATTGATGCACACACTCGTACACTATTGCACGCACCCGCACACATATACATGTTGTCTTGGACATTCACACACTTTTGTGTGCACTTACAAACACGTGCACACTTTTGCGTGCACCCCGAACGCATGTGCACACTCCCCACACGTACCCTGCACTCATGTGCACACACCCTTCACGTACGTGTACGTAGCCCACATGCATATGCACACACCCGCATGCAGTTAGAATTAATATACATGCATATCACACCTATTTAATTTAATTCATCTAGTTTAAAATAACTTAGTCCTAGTCCAAAATTAGTCTAATTAGTTTAAATGTGTGTACTTTAATTTACTTCTCATTTTTAATCCATACTTTGTAAGTAGTTTTAATATTTTCCTTTGCTTCATAGTTAAAGTAATTCTTTCCCTTTACATGCTTACCTTTACTGTATTATTTTAAAGTTGATATTTAGTGTCATTTTGTTTGAATATAATTTGCAAAATGTGTGTTTGGCTTTATTAGTAGTGTATAACTATAATACTTGAATTAAAATTTAAATTAATTTTCTTGAAACATAAAGGACTAGACTTCGGTCTAGGTAAAAGAGGCAGCTTTAAATCCTCACTCTTTTGCACCAAAATTTCTCGAGCCTTAGAATTTCTCACATAGACCAATGAGAAGGGATTTGGCACCTTCTAAGTTCAAATGATGGCTCCTTACCCATCAACCTTGCTTTGTGCTTGGATGACAAATGGCCTTTTGTCTAAGTTAGATATTTTATTTTAAGTTGTCATTAAATACATGTATACTAGAAGAATTTTAGACCCCTTTGTCCTTGTTAATTTTGGGCCCTCTTTGGCCCATTAAAAACATTACTTGTTATTTTTTTATCTTCTCTTTAAAGTAGATTAGTTTAATTTATTTAGTTTCATCTTTAAGTTTGATTTACCTAAATCTAATTAACTTAGTTTCAATTTGAACCCGCACAATTTAGCACACATTTGCACACATGTGCACACTTTTGTGTGCACCTTGTACACACGTGCACACTTTTTTGCTCACCTTGTACACATGTTCACACTTTTGCGTGCAGCTTGCACACGTGTGCATAGTGTCCCACACATTTGCACACATGTTCACACTTTATCACACACATGCGCCCTTTTGCGCACACCTTGCACATGCGTGCACACTATCCCACATATTTGCACACATGTGCACACTTTTGTGAGCACCTTGCACACATGTGCACACTTTTACGTGCACCTCGCATGCACTTAGAATTAATCCGCACACATGTCGCACATATTTAATTGAATCTTCAAATTTAATTCATCTACTTTAAAATAACTTAGTCGTTATCCACTTAGTTTAGCTTACATAATTAATCTACCTAGTTCATATGCACACATTTTAATTTACTTTCCGTTTTTAATCCATACTTTGCAAGTAGTTTTAATATTTTATTTGTTTCATAGTCAAAATAATTTATTTCCTTTATGTTCTTACTTTTATCACATTACTTTAAAGTTAATATTTGGTTATGTTTTGTTTTTAATATAAATTTCAAAATATATGTTTGCCATTATTAGTAGTGTATAATAATAATACTTGAATGAAAATTGCAATTAATTTCCTTGAAACACAAAGGGCTAGACTTCAGTCTAGGTAAGACAGGGAGCTTTAAATCCTCACTCTTTTGCACCCAAATCTCCTAAGCCTTGGAATTTCTTATGTAGACTAATGATTAGGGATTTGACCCCCTTTAAGGTCAAATGGCGGCTCTTTACCCGTAATCTTTGCTTTGTTCTAGGGTGACAAACGACCCTTGTCTAATACATTAAAAGTGCACCCATCACAGAAGCATCCTTACCACTTATAAAGGGTTTGTATTAGACTTGGTAGGTTTCACTCATTTTCACATGCCTACTCTTTGTAATCTGAACCCTTCCCATATCTACCTTCTTTAAGGGGAGTGGCCTTGGGTAATGAGCTGGATTCATAGGTCTCAAGCGAAAAAGAGCGGTGCCTATAGTTGGCGACTCCATTGGGGAGATTTAACCTTATGGTGTTTCTTGGATATCTTATAAAATTTTCATTTGAGTTATTATTCATAGTTGACTTTGGATACTAACAGTTACCCTTTGCTTTCGACGGAGTAAATTGGGGGGCCTGTTTCCTCTTGGTTTCTGGTGTGACCCCCATTTTCTTATCATCAACCCTTGGTGTGGGATAAGTTCCTCTTGGCTCTTGTTGACATAACAAAGGTTTGTCAAGTATGTTTGTACTCTTGTGGTCCACTTTTCAAGCCACTAGAGAAGCATGATAGCATCCTTCTAGCCATAGGGTACTTGAGACCACCAGAGTTATTAGACGAGCCTACCCTTTTTTTAAGCAAATTCTAGAACCTTCCCATCTATGATCGGGTCCCTTTCTATCCCTTCACTTGCATGCATGTGTTTTCATTTACCTCGTACATTAAGGAAAGATAATATTAATTTGTTTGATAACATGTTTGGTAATTTAGTGTTTCCTTTGATTAAATCACAGTCAAATAAATTAAGCTCAATGTTGACCTAAGTTGGCCCCAAAAAGTGTATTTTATCTTAGTTAAGTCTTGTTGGTTTGACCTCATTAATAAGCCTACAAAGGAAACTAATGGTAATTGGGCCTTAACGTAAGAAATGGATGTGACTGAGGGCCCAAGGATCAAGTGGACAGATCCATGTTAAGGGCACTCTTCATCATTGATTTATGTTTTTTGGAGGATTTATTCCTAATCATGACAAGATTCCAAATCTCTTAGGAGACTTAATGATGTTAAATCTATAATACTTAACTATGAGAAAGCCCATAAAATATTGAAGGGGCCTAAACCAAGGAAGTTTTATTGGAATTTAATTGAAGGGAATTCTCTTCGATTAAATTACAACCAAATGAAATAAGCCCAATATTAAGCCCAGTTTGTTTCAAAATAGAGGATTTTCTCTTAGATAAGGTAGTTTGACATCATTGAGAAGCCTATCAGAAGAAACTAATGTTGATTAAGCCCTAACCCAAGAAATTTAAAGTGAAAGTGGCTAAAGGCCTAAGGATCTAGTGGGACGATCCATGTAAGGGGCAATCTTCATTTTTTTGTTTTGGCTTCTTAGATTTAGCTAAATAACTCTCAGAGTCGAAACCCCTTAGAAAGCTTGTTGATGTCAAATCCACCACACTTAACCATATGAAAACCAAGAAAATTTGATTGTAATTTAATCAAAGGAAATTTCATTACGTTTCTATCTCCACCTAATCGAACCAATTGAGAACTTATCTGCAAGTTGACTTTAATTCATTCAATGGGCCTTTAGATGCGAAACCAAAACTTATTGACAAAGTTAAAGTAATACTATGGGTAAGCAAGCGTGTTAAAAGGATTCACAACAAAAAGAACTCAAAAAGTGTTTTTTTTCTTTTTTTGTAAAAATGAGTCATAGGTCCGAGGTCAGAAGCCGTCCCTTATCCGTTGTGGTATAGATCCTCTAGTGGAAGATTGAGAGAAAGGCATCCTTAGAGTCCAGTTCATCTTATAGTAGAACAGCACACCTATAGTTTAATTTTCAAAAGTATTTCGATCTCAATCAGTATGTTAGTAGAGGAAATACTAGTTGATACTAATGAGATTCTCAAGAATATCAGCATCATGTTGGCCGATCTGGCCAAAAGATTTGATAGCTTGGAAGAAAAGATAGCCCAAAAAGAGTCTCAAGGGTCTGGAGGTCATAATGAATACTTTTTTCAAACACGAGGAATACTTCCTAGCCAAGGAAAAAAAGAAAATTGTGTCTGAGATGAAGACCATCAGTGAGAAGTTCGAAAAGATGCAGTGCGCTTTAAAAAATCCCTAGGCCTAGATAGGTATCTGCTTGACATTGATAGGTTATGTGCTCATCCCAAGACCACTCTACCGCTCAAGTTTAAGATGCCATATATGGACCACTTTGATGAGTCCAGAGACCCCAAGACCCATTTGAGGCAATATGCCAGCCTTTTGAAGCTTTTGGGTTTCAACATCGAACGGTTAGTTGTGCTCTTCCCCAATTCCCTTACCGACGCTGCACTAAAATGGTATTATTCTCAAGAATCCTTCACTTTTAGAGAATTCCCAATATGCATACAATACCCATTGAACATCATCATTAGGGATTTAGAAACAACCAAGTATAATCCTAATGAGTCTTTTTCAGAATTCATCTCTCATCGGCCAAGCAAGGCGGCTAAGATGGCCATTAGACCTGTGGAGAAAGGTCAAAATCGTGATTTACAACTAGTGTACATTGAAATACTGCCATGCCCATCTCCAATTTTAAGCAGTTGATTGACTTAGGCATTCAAGTGGAAGATACTATTTTTTAGGAGAAGATTGACAAGAATGTTGGGAAATTTATAAATAATGTTTCTAGTAGTTGTGGCACTAAGAGAAGTGAAGTGAGTTTTGCCCAAATACATAACCTACAATCAAGTGTATATGCAGATAGCTACTCAAGACCCCAACAGTAAAATAATCATGGCTATAACCAACCTAACAATTTCTAAAACTCCACTCAACATAGGAGTCAGCCTGAGAGAAAGCACAAAGGCCATGAAAACTTCTCACCTATTGGGATGTGTTTGTCTCAAACCCTTACAAAGCTCACCAGAAAAGATAAACTTCACCTATTGCCAACAAGACCTTTACCCAACCTAGTTCCACCACACTGGGATATTTCCAAATACTGCCACTTCCACCAGTCAGTCGGCCATGATACCAACAGGTGTTAAAAACTAAAAAATAAAATCAACTACCTCATTGATAATGGTTAGGAGCCACCCCAAATAGCCTAAAACCTCATGCCCAATTATCTAAATGTAGCCCCTCCAAACTTCCTAAATATGATTGAGGAATCATACACCTCCTTTAACCCTTCCACCTTAATCATAACTATAACTAAACACATCCCCAAAAACTACTCTAAATACAAACTATCCTACCTTGGTGTACCTCAGGAATTTCAAATACAGTGGAGCCTTGGTCAATGGGATTTGGGATAGTGATAACGAAGATGACCAAAAGGCAACGGTAGGAATGCCAGCAAGAAAAATACAAATAGATCCATTGGGGGCAAACATTAGGGTGAAAGCAATAATCAAGGCCAGGATCAAGCCATTCGATGAGGGTAGCGGTGAAAAAGTTGTAGTAGTAATGAAGAAGGGTGGTAAAATTGTGTGGGATAGTAGTAGCGAAGGCGAAGAAGATATGAGTCACCTGACTCGATGTGGTCCATATTTTAAGCCACTTCATCTTGAAGCTGACAATCCATGTAAAGGATTAAAAGATGAAGAGAGAGCAGCAACAAAGGAACAAAAAAGGAAAGAGAAAAATGAGGAAGAAGACTTGGTGTTGAGACAACTGAAAAAAAAAAGCACACAAATATCTCCATCTAGGGGTCACTCATGTCCTCGAAGAAACATCGGTAAGTTATGCTAGCTTATTTAGGTGAAGTGAACATTCCCACAAACACTTCCCCTGATGATCTTCTAGCACTACTTAACATGTCGGAAGAGGAAAGCCCAGATATGATTTTTTATGATAAAGATATCCCAACATTCAGAAGAACTCATAATAGTGCACTGTATCTAATAACATAATACTGAGAGAAAAAGATACCCATGGTGTTGGTAGATAATGGGTCAGCTATAAATTTCTTGCCTCTATGGATAGCCCGAATCTTAGGGCTCGAGCAGGATGACTTCTAGGCAAGTAGTCAAATGGTCTGAGCCTATGATAATACAAAGTGTACGATAGTCAGGATAGTGAGCTTGAGAAGCAAGGTGGGTATGGATGACATAGTGATTGACTTTCATGTCATAGACATCACTATCATTGTCTTTTTCAATATTCTGCTAGGAAAGCTATGTGTTGTGAGTTTTAAATTACTCGCAAGCGCACGAGTCGTTTGCAATATAACGTTGTGCAAGTGCGAGGTCGAATCCACAGGGAATTGCGTTGTGAAAATATAAATTTATCTAAACTAATCTTATCTTAACCTAGTTTCGAGTTTTGTATTATATGTTGCAAAATAAATAAAAGCTAAACTAAATTGATTTTAAAAACTAATAAAAAGACTAAGGTTTCTGAATCCACCCCGCCAAAGTTAAGCATATATCTCAATGTTCTAAAGATAGCCTATCAAAAAATTCCATGAATCCAACTTAAGACAAAAAACAACAAATATCCCAATTAAACCAAAAGCATCCAATGTATCCGCTTTTAACAAATCACAAAGGAAATCCAATTTAATCAAAAACAATTTGATGTATCCATCTGATGAAACACAAGGGATATCCAACAGAACAATTTAAACACAATCAATCATAAGATTCTACTCAAATAATTGACAGAACATTTATACTAAAAACATCAGAATTGTATAAACAAAACTGAAACTAATATGCCAAACAACGGCAGGGCTTCATCTTCAACCTTAGTTGAAGATTCTAGCCACTCATAGTTATGAAACTACAGTTCATAATAAAAGTGCTAAACATTTAACTAAAAAGAAATAAATTACTTTACATGGGAGAAATTCCACTCGCTGTTGGGCGGCACTTCCCCTCGTGGTAGTAAAGCCTTCGGGATCCACTAGAATGCCAGTAGACGTCCACTGGTTAACACCAAATGGCCTAGGAATTGCACACTGAATGATGAAGTCAGATGGTGTTTATATAGGGGGAGTCTCGGAGCACTGTAGGTTTCAAATTCGATGTGGGATACTGGCCCAAGTGCGCTCGATCGCAAAATGGTGCCATCGATCGCATGTGCGCTCGATCGCATGTCTTGTGCACACGATTACATGTGCACTCGATCGCATGTCTGTTACGATCGATCGCAGATGCACTGAACTGCAAATATTTTGATGTGGGATGTTGACCATGCGCTCGTTCGTAGGCAGGTGCGTTCGAGTGAAGATGCGCTCGATCGCATATCTCGTTCGATCGATTGCACTATGCATCCTTTTTGCTCTTGAAGCTTGATATCTCCAGAAATGCCTCATTTTCTCCACAAACCTATAAAAATACACAAAACACAAAAAAGACATAAAATAAAGTGAAATAATACAAATTAAGAACCTAACAAATATAAATTAAAGGGCTTAAATGTGAAATATTTAAGACTCATCAAATACCCCCAAATTTATATTTTGCTAGTCCCTTAGCAAAACAAAATAAAAACTAAATGAAAAACAAAGAGCATAAAGATAAGTTCATCACTCATGTTATCCAAAAATTTAAGGAGCACACACCACCATGATATTCATTCATGAGCAAACTTAAAAAGAAAAACCCATCTTCGCAATGAATAGAAATGTTAAAATCTAATTACTTACAAGAGGCAGGTCAAGGCATCACAAGTCTGACACTGTGTAAAGTGAATTAGCATATAAAAATGAAGCTTCCAAATAACTCCAATGTGTAAGGTCTCCATGTCTCAAGATTCACCAAATTTCCCATCAGAATGAACGAACATGGCATAGTTTTTATTTTCTTCTTTTCTCTTTTTTTTATTTTTATTTTTATATATAAGGCTCTGCTATGTTTAATTCCCTTAAGCTTTCTAATTGACCCATGTAGCGAGTGTTGAGTCAATGACTCCCAAACCAGATGGTTTTAGGGCATTAGGTGTAAAGACACCCCTAAGGACTTACTAACTCGAGTCAAAAAGGCTACGAAACTAAACTGACCTTAATGCTACCAAACAAAATTTTCACCTTTTGACGTGAACACTCACTGCTTACTGAGGCAAAAGGTCCAGTTACTCAATGAAAAGTTTATTGATGATGATCATTAGTAGTATTATTATTATTATTATATATATATATTTTAATGCTTTTCTATGCCCAAGTGTTTATCCAACAAGTCATCCAGTTTCAGTTAAGACAAGGAAACGTACACATTAAAATCACATGTCATACCTCACACAATTTGTGCTAATGTGCTCGTGTTAGATTAGATCAAACATGTGAATTCTCAAATGCCTAAAGTAAGTAACTAAATTTTAAAACTTTATCACCATATCATGTGTTCAAAATTTTAAGCTCACCTATGACATCAAATCACAGAAAATGTTTAGATCAACCAAAATTTCAAAATAACATGAGCATATATTTATCTTTTTTTTATATATGAAGAAAAACAACAACAAATTAGGACAAAGTGTGTGTAATGTGTCTCCTATACCCCCAAACTTAAATTACACATTGACCCCAATGTGTGAATAATATGGAAAGAGCTGACCTGGGATATGGAGAACTATCTGGACTAGTATGGCTCGTAGCATACCCCCAAACTTGAACTGAAGTACGCATTGTCCCTGAAAAATAAATATTGAAAAAAAAATATTAGAAGCACACATTAATCATAAATATGTAAAAAAAAATAAACAAATAGAAAAGATAAGCTGTGGGGTGCCTCCCATGAGCGCTAAGTTTAAAGTCTTCAGCCAGACTCCCCTTAGTAGACGACACTCAATCAGAGTAACTAGGATCCTCCAATAATATTGTCTCTATGTCTGGACTCCTCAACTCCAAGAATAGTTTTAGCCTTTGTCCATTTACCTTAAAAGTGTTACCATTCTTGGGATCCTCAATCTCGATGGCCCCAAGAGGAAAAACTGACCGAATAATAAATGAGCCTGTCCAACGAGATTTGAGCTTGCCTGGAAAAGGATGCAAGCGTGAATTGTAAAGAAGAACTTTTTGACCCAGCTCAAAAGCTCATCTCAAAATGTGTTGATCATGAGTCTTCTTCATTTGTGCCTTGTAGGACCGTGCACAATCGTATGCATCATTCCATAGCTCCTCTAATTCATTGAGTTAGAGCTTCCTTTGTGTGACAGCCTTCTAAAAGATTGAAGTTCAACTGCTTGATAGCCTAATAGGCTCTATGCTCTAATTCAACCGAAAGGTGACATGCCTTTCCGTACACAATACGATAGGGAGATATGCCAATTGGCGTCTTAAAGGCTGTCCGATATGCCTACAGTGCATCAGTCAATCGCAGAAACCAATCCTTTCTACTAGGGTTCACAGTTTTCTCTAAAATGTGTTTGATCTCGCGATTAGAAATTTCCACTTGTCCACTCGTCTGCGGGTGATATTGGGTGGCAACCTTGTGTGTGATGAAATACTTCTTCATCAACTACTCAAAAATCCGGTTGCAAAAGTGCTTACGTCCATCATTTATGATTGCTCGAGGCGTACCAAATCGAGCAAAAATAGTGTCCTTAAAAAACTGGACCACAACTCTGTGGTCATTGGTCTTGCACGCAACGGCCTCCACCCACTTGGACAGATAGTCCACAGCAACTAGAATGTACAAGTTGCCAAAGGAGTTTGGGAACGGTCCTATAAAATCAATGCCCTACACGTCAAAAATCTCAACAATCAGAATAGGGTTGAGGGGCATCACATTCCTCCTAGAAAGACTCCCTAGCTTTTGGCAACGCTCACAAGATACACAATAGGTGTGAGAGTCTCGGAACATGGTAGGCCAATAAAATCCACACTGTAAAATCTTTGCAGCTGTCTTTTTAGCACTGAAATGGCCTCCACAAGCATGATCATGACAAAAGGCGATGACATTAGATTGGTCATGCTCAGAAATACACCTTCTGATGATCTGATCGGGACAATACTTAAATAGATAAGGATCATCCCAGAAAAAATGTTTTACCATGGCTAAAAACTTTGATTTATCTTGTCGCCCCCAATGCAAAGGCAGGTGTCCGGTGACAAGATAGTTCACTATATCAGCAAACCATGGAGCGGGATTTTGAGCAATGAGCATTAACTGCTCATCAGGAAAGGTCTCAGAAATGGGAGTGGCAGCCTCAATGAAATCCACAATCAATCTAGATAAATGGTCCGCCACCACATTTTCAGAACCTTTCTTATCCCGAATCTTGATGTCGAACTCTTGAAGTAGCAAGATCCATCGGATAAGACGAGATTTAGCATCTTTTTTAGAGAAAAAATACTTCAAGGCTACATGATCCGAGTAGATAATGACCTTAGATCCTAACAAGTAGGATCTGAACTTGTCTAATGCAAAAATGACTGCTTAACAACTCCTTCTCAGTGGTAGAGTAATTAAGTTGTGTGTCGTTTAGAGTTCGACTTGCATAATAGATAACATGGGGAAGTTTATCAACATACTGCCCCAAAACAACTCCAACAGCATAATCTTATGCGTCACACATAATCTCAAAAGGCACACCCCAGTTGGGTGGCTGAATAATGGGTGTGGACGTCAGAATATTCTTTAGATCCCCAAATGCTTTCTTACAATCCTCATCAAATATAAATGGGGCATCTTTTTGTAATAACTGGCACAAGGGCCTAGCGATATTGCTGAAATTCTGGATAAATCGCCTGTAGAAACCTGCATGGCCCAGAAAAGATCGAACCTCCTTCACTGTACATGGGGGTGGAAGGTTGGAAATCAGGTCCACCTTCTCTTTGTCGACCTCAATCCCCTGATGAGATACGACATGCCCCAGTACAATGCCTTGCTTAACCATAAAATGGCACTTCTCCCAATTAAGCACTAGGTTCTTCTCCTTGCACCGCGCTAAAACCAAAACGAAACGGTGCAGGCACTCTTCAAACGTTGAACCGAAGATGGAGAAGTCGTCCATGAAAATCTCTAAGAACTGCTATACCATGTCAGAGAATATACTGACCATCCATCGCTGAAAAGTAGCGGGTGCATTGCATAACCCACAAGGCATGCGACGGTAGGCGAATGTCCCAAAAGGACAAGTAAACGTCGTCTTCTCCTGATCTTCGGGGTCCATAGGGACCTGGTTATATCCAGAATAACCATCCAAAAAACAATAATACTCGTGCCCAGCCAAACGCTCTACCATCTGATCAATAAATGGCAGTGGAAAGTGATCATTCCTTGTGGCAACGTTCAGCTTACAGTAGACTATACACACTCTCTACGCTGACTAAACACGAGTTGGCACCAACTCATCGTCCTTATTCTTTACTACCGTTAATCCCACTCGCTTGGGCACGACATGAATCGGGCTCACGCACTTGCTATCAGAGATGGGATAAATGATCCCTGCATCTAACAGCTTAATTATTTCTGCCCTCATAACCTCTTGCATAGCTAGGTTGAGCCTTTTTTGTGGTTCCCTCGATGGCTTGGCATTCTTCTCCAAATGTATCTTGTGCATCACCACCGAGGGGTTGATTCCCCTGATATCCTCAATAGTCCAACCGATAGCTTCCTTGTGCTCTCTTAGAACATCTAATAATTTCTCCTCTTGAGCCTCACCCAAATCGGAAGCTATAATCACAGGCAAACAATCGGCTGGACCTAGGAACTTATACTTAAGATTATCCGGTAAAGGCTTAAGTTCCTTCTTGGGGGGTTCAAGTGCTGTAGTTTCCTCTGTCTCATTGCTTTCTTGAGGATCAGACTCCAAAATGGCATTCACTTCCTCGAGTAGCTTATCTAAGCCCAAGTCCTCTCCAAAGTGAGCAAAACACGCCTCCAAGGGATCCTCAATGCTTGATTCATCCACAATCTCCTCAAGAATATCCTCTATCAAGCATACATTTCTCACTTCATCATACTCTAGTGGTTGCCTAGTGATATCAAAGATGTTTAACTCCACTGTCATATTTCCGCAGGAAATCTTCATCACCCCTGTCCTACAATTGATCAGGGCGTTAGTCGTGGCTAAGAATGGTCACCCTAGAATAATCGGTATCTGAATCCCTACATTCTGAACCGGTTCTATGTCAAGCATAATAAAATCCATAGGGAAATAGAACTTATCTACTTTTATCAAAACGTCCTCAACTATTCCCCGTGGTATTTTCACTAACTTATCAGCCAGTTGAAATGTTGTGTTGGTGGGCTTCAGTTCTCCTAACCCTAACTGCAGATAGACTGAGTAAGGCAGAAGATTCACACTTGCTCCTAGATCCAATAGAGCCCTCTCGATCTGGTTGACTCCTATCGTGCAAGAGATGGTAGGACACCCCGGGTCCTTATACTTGATGGGTAGCTTGCACTGAAGGATTGAGCTAACCTGCTCAATCAAAAATGCCTTCTTCAGGACATTCGTCCTCCTCTTGATAGTGACCAAGTCCATTAAAAACTTGGCATATGACGGCACTTGATGGATGGCATCCAAAAATGGGATATTGATTTAGACTTGCTTGAATACCTCCAAAATTTCCTCATACTTCCCTCCTTTCTTGGGCGCCTATAATCTCTCAGGGTAGGGCACTTTAGGTATAAATGACCTAGGAGGGTCCTTCATAGTAGGTGTGGCTGTAGATGGCTCAGCATCTCTCTTCTCCTTATTGCCACCTTCTTCCCCTTGCTGCACAGCAGGGGTCTCTTCCACTCGATTGTCCACTTGTCTCCCAGACCTTAGTGTAACAATCGATTGCACTTGTTCTTCCCCGTGCGTAAGATGTGAAGAATTTCCAACCATAAATTGTCCCTTCGGGTTGGGCATTGGCTGACTGGGGAACTTTCTTTTTTCCCTCTCACCCAAGTGACTTGCAATTTGCCCTTTTTGACTCTCCAGATTTGCAATTGCTTGGGTGTTTACCACTATTGCACTCCTCACATCACTCATATTTTGGCTAGTCATCTTCATGAACTCCTTAAGGGTGTCCTCTAGCGACTGTGAAACTAGTGCTGGTGTTTGAGTGGGTGCTTAGTAAGCAGGTGATGGTGTTGGATGGGCAGAACGACCATGATTAGGAATTTGAGGGGAAAATCCGGGAGGATACTGATTGTGAGCATGATGAGGGGCTCCTCCCTGATTCATTGGTTGGTTCTGCTTCCATTAAAAATTTGGGTGGTTCCGCCACCCTGGATTGTACGTCTCGGAGTACGATCCATTCGACTGCCTCTGATAGTCATTGAAAGCATTTACTTTTTCCATAGGATACTCGACAAAAGCCTGCATTGATGGACAATTCTGTGCTAGATGCATGGGACTAGCACAGATGGAACAGCTTTCAACATGGAATGTGTTGTCAGCATTGATGGATTGGCCCACAATGAGAGCGTCAATCTTCTTAGTGAGAGCATCTAACTTTAGCATCAAGTCAGTGTCTTCCCTAACCTCATAGATGCCTCTTTTTTTGGGAGCACGGACGGACTTATCTCGACAGCTTGAAAAATCCCACCACTGCGAGTTATCGGACAACTTGTCCAATGCGTTGTATGCTTCATCTCTCGTCAGACTTAAGAATGCCCCCCATTCATAGACTCGATCATACTACGGTTGATTTGAGTTAACCCTTGGTAGAAGAATTGAACGAGTCTCCACTTCTCATATCCATATGGAGAGCATCTGATCAATAACTCTTTGAAGAATTCCCAGCTTTCAGAGAACTTCTCATCCTCGTCCTGAGTGAAAGAACTAATCTCCTTTTGGCACTCATTCACTCTTGACATTGAGAAAAACTTATGATAAAATTTACTAAGTAAGTTTTCCCAAGATGTGATAGACCCGGATGTGTTGGAATCCAACCACGCTCTAGCTCTATCGTGAAGAGAAAAAGGGAAAAGTTGAAGATGGACAGACTCCTCAGAGAAGTTCTGGAATTTGAATGTAGCACAAATATCTTTGAACTTCTTTACATGGCTATAAGGATTTTCAAGATCTAGGCCATGGAATGAGGGTAGGTGTTGGATGACATGGGGTTTCAAGTTAAAATAGGTGGCATTGGCAGGTGGCAACACTATGCAAGAAGATGAATTGGTCGCAACGGGCGCGAACAAATCCCTAAGGGATATAGTGGAATCCACGTTCCAAGCTCTAGGTTGCTCTACATGTTCAGGATGATTTGAATTCCTAAAATTTTCTCCCATTTCAACTGGTGCTCTCTTCTGCCTCCTAAGAGTTCTTTCTAAGTCGGGATCTAAATGTGTCAAATCTAAATTCAAGGATCTCTGACCAAGCATAAACCGCACAAAAAGCACTAAAATAACCTACCAGCAGAAATTTGCAAATTTTTTTTTGTTTTTTTTAATAAACAAATAAAATAAATTTGACAAACAGAAAAATCAAACCAATAATGCTAACTAACTAGTAGAAAAATAAAATTAATTCAGACAAAAATTTCACAAACAAAACAACTCCCCAACAACGGCGCCAAAAACTTGTTGTAAGTTTTAAATTACTCGCAAGCGCACGAGTCGTTTGCAATATAGCGTTGTGCAAGTGCAAGTTCGAATCCACAGAGAATTGCATTGTGAAAATATAAATTTATCTAAACTAATCTTATCTTAATCTAGTTCCGAGTTTTGTATTATATGTTGCAAAATAAATAAAAGCTAAACTAAATTGATTTTAAAAACTAATAAAAAGACTAAGGTTTCTGAATCCACCCCGCCAAAGTTAAGCATATATCTCAGTGTTCTAAAGATAGCCTATCAAAAATTCCATGAATCCAACTTAAGACAAAAAACAACAAATATCCCAATTAAACCAAAAGCATCCAATGTATCCGCTTTTAACAAATCACAAAGGAAATCTAATTTAATCTAAAACAATTTGATGTATCCATCAGATGAAACACAAGGGATATCCAATAGAACAATTTAAACACAATCAATCATAAGATTTCACTCAAATAATTGACAAAACATTTATACTAAAAACATCATAATTGTATAAACAAAACTGAAACTAATATGCCAAACAACGGCAGGGCTTCATCTTCAACTTTAGTTGAAGATTCTAGCCACTCATAGTTATGAAACTAAAATTCATAATAAAAGTGCTAAACATTTAACTAAAAAGAAATAAATTACTTTACATGGGAGAAATTCCACTCGCTATTGGGTGGCACTTCCCCTCGTGGTAGTAAAGCCTTCGGGATCCACTAGAATGCCAGCAGACATCCACCGGTTAACACCAAATGGCTTAGGATTTGCACACTGAATGATGAAGTCAGATGGTGTTTATATAGGGGGATTCTAGGAGCACTATAGGTTTCAGATTCGGTGTGGGATACTGGCCCGAGTGCGCTCGATCGCAGAATGGTGCGATCGATCACATGTGCGCTCGATCGCATGTCTGTTACGATCGATCGCAGATGCACTGAACTGCAAATATTTCGTTGTGGGATGTTGACCATGCGCTCGTTCGTAGGCAGGTGCGCTCGAGTGCAGATGCGCTCGATCGCATATCTCGTGCGATTGATCGCACTATGCATCTTTTTTGCTCTTGAAGCTTGATATCTCCAGAAATGCCTCATTTTCTCCACAAGCCTATAAAAATACACAAAACACAAAAAAGACGTAAAATAAAGTGAAATAATACAAATTAAGAACCTAACAAATATAAATTAAAGGGCTTAATTTCTACCTTCCATCAGAAGTTAAAATATAGAGCTGGGAACTAAGTCATAACCTTGTGCACTGATGAAGTCGATATTGTCCTAGTGTTTGGTATTCAAGTATGTTGGAAAATCAGCTTTGCAAGAATCCCAATTTTTGATCTTTCAAAACCCCCAAATCCAGAATGATTTGTACTAAAACAAGAATCAAACCATAAAAGAGAAAACACAAGCAATTGTTATCGAGGGAGTTCTTACAATTATAGCAACACCTCCTCAAGAACCCTCTTGTTCTTGATGAATGAAAGATAAGAAAAGAAAGAGATAAGAACTAGGTGTTTCCCTGGAATTTTTTCCAAGAAAATTCCAATTACAAAGCCCTTGAATCCACAATCTTGACTACTCTCTCTCCACACCAGCCACTCTTGGAATGAGACCCCTTCTTTTGTTTCTTCTTGACACTTGTGACTTTGCACTCTTATGTCTTACACTTGGTGTTATGTGTTATTGCTCCTAGACGACCCTTTATATAGAGTAACAACTTCTTTAACCAATCTTGAAGTCAATCTCAACCCTTAAATCTTAAGAACCAAACAATCATGGCCCACTAAGAGGTCTAAGTAATCTTGTGCATTTTAACCAAGTCCCACGCACCATCTCAAAGTGCTGAAAATAAGGTGTCAGGTGTGCCTTGTGCTGCGGCTCAGAACAGGGCAGGCCGTGGTGCACAACAGGGTAAAACACCTCCAGTTGCTGGGTGCCATGGTGCACACCACCTTGTGCCGCGGCGAACACCTGGGGGAAGAACTTCCTCCTTTGCTGGAGGCTACAATGCACACATCTTGTGTCGCGGCTCCAAAGGCTGGTGAAGCCTCTTCTTCCAATCGTTTAATTCGTAGACAAATTCCCAACAATCTTTACCTTTGTCTAAGCAATTAAACCTGAACTCATTGTGCAGAGAACTCAGGATCCAAACTCAACATAAGTCACCATATCATCTGACTCAAATCCTAAGAAGTCCAAGGTAATGATTGAACTTGCTTAAAGGTAGAACTTTAGTGCCTAAATCCGCAGGATTTTCTTCCTTGGCCACTTTGTCCACATGAATGCATCATTGTGTAACATTTTCCCGAATGAAATGATACCGAACATCCATATGCTTTGTCCTCTCATGGAACACTGGATTCTTACACAAATGCAATGCACTTTGGCTATCCAAATACACCACCACCTGCTTTTTTAGGACCTTCAACTCTTCCAACAACCCTTTACACCAGATAGCCTCCTTAATGGCTTCTGTTGCTGCTGTGTACTCAGCCTCGGTTGTTGAGAGTGCTACCACCAGTTGCAACTGAGCCTTCCAACTTATACAACATCCATTTAAGTTGAAGAAGTATAAGGTAATCGATTTTCTCTTATCCTGGTCTACTCCATAGTCCAAATCAGCATAACCCTCTAGACAGATGGACTTACCCCTCTTCTTGTAAACAAGCCCCACATCTGAGCTTCCCTTCAAATACCTTAGCAACAACTTCATCCCAAGCCAATGCTCATTTTCGGGATTACTCATAAACCTGCTTAGAACACTAATTGCATGAGAAATGTCGGGTCTAGTGCTTACCATGGTGAACATGATTGATCCAACCGCACTAGAGTAAGGACCTTTTCCATTTTCTTCTTCTTCTCATCCGATCTAGGACATTGATCGTTGGAGAACTTGAAATAACCAGCAAGGGGAAATTTTATTGGTTTACTATCTTCCGTAGAAAACTTAGATATCATCTTTTCTATGTAGGAAGACTGAGAAACCTTCAACATATTTCTCTCCCTTTCTTGGAATATACTCATCCCAAGGATCTTTTGTGTATGACCAAGATCCTTCATCTCAAACTCCAAACTGAGTTGAGACTTCAACTTTTCTATCCTCTCCCTGTAGTTACCAAGCAACAACATATCATCAACATAGATGAGGATAATCACCATTTCCTCCACCTTGTGACCTTTGTAGTATAAGCACGAATCATAGTAGCTCCTCATGAAACCCAAGCTAGTTACAAAGGAATCAAATCTCTTATTCCATTGCCGAGGTGATTGCTTCAGGCCATAGAGAGATTTCTTCAATTAGCACACCAAATCTTCCTGCCTTCTTTCCTCATAGCCTTCGGGTTGCTTCATGTAGATGATCTCATCAAGCTCTCTATGTAAGAACACTATTTTCACATCCATTTGCTTGATCTCCCAATTAAATTGGACCACCATAGCTAACACTATCCTTATCGTCATGTATTTCACAACTGTTGAGAAAATTTCTGTGAAATATATGCCTTCTCTTTGTGTGAACTCCTTCGTCACCAGCCTAGCCTTGTATCGGACTTGATCCCCTAGAGTGTTCCCTTCTTTGATCTAGTAAATCCACTTACAATCCATAACTCTCTGTTTTTCTGGTTTGGGCACCAATTCCCAAGAGTTGTTCTTTCTTAAAGAATACATTTCCTCCTCCATAGCTAGCTTCCATCTTAACGAATCCTTACATCCCATTGCATAAATGTAAGTTTTTGGTTCACTCCCTCGTTCTGAATAAGGAGCTGCTACATTAGCATCTGTAAAACCATATCTCAAAGGTGGTCTGACCAGCCTCCTTTCTCGGTCCCTTGTGAGCTGATAATCATTCTGATTTGTTGCATCATCCCCTTCTAGTTCAGCTTCCTCTTGAGTGTCTTGAGCTTGGCCTTCATCAATGGGCTCTACCTGGTCCAAACCCTCTTATCTTCCTTGCTCTGCCTGAACTGAATTTTCTTTGATGCTATGTTCCACATAAACCGAACTAGTTAGCTCACTATCCCCTGCAGGGTTAGTTTTCTCTAAATAGGGAAATAATAGCTCATTAAAAATGACATCGCTACTTATTATTAGTTTAGATCCTTTTAGTTCTAAGGACCATAACCTATACCCCTTAACCCCTTCACTATATCCTAAAAATGCACACTTTCTAGACCTTGGGCTAAGTTTATCATCCTTTTGATGTGCAAACAAAGCACATCCAAAAGTCTTAAGGTTGTTTAACTCAGGGGTTTTTCCACTCCACATCTCCTCGGGAGTCTTACGGTCCACAGCCCTAAAGGGTGATGTATTAACCAAATATGTAGCAGTAGTTCCCCCCAAAAACATTTGAGTAACCCGGAGCCAATAATCATGCACCTAACCTTTTCCATAATGGTCCTATTCATCCTCTAAGCAACTCCATTTTGCTGAGGGGTTTTTACAAACGTTCTATGTCTTAGAATCCCATTTAACTTACAGAAATTGTTAAATTCCTTATTAAAAAATTCTAAGCCATTATCGGTTCTTAACACCTTAACTACCTTGCTTGTTTGAGTTTCTTCCAGCTTTTTCCACACCATAAATTTATTCAAAGCATCTGATTTATTTTTAAGCAAATAAACCCAAACCTTTATAGAATAATCATCAATTAAAGAAAGAAAGTAAAGATTACGTCCTTGTGTTGGTGTTCTTGCTGGTCCCCAAAGATCGTCATGAATGTAGTTAACAATACTGTTGTGTGTTTATCTACCTAAATTATTAAGCAAATAATCGAACTTGTTTTACTTGCAAGTGCACAAGGTCTACAGTAGCATAGTGTGCAAGTGTGAGATCATTTCCACAAGGATTAGTGAATTTCGATTTCGAATTAATTTCACAAAGTAAAAATACATAGAAATAAATATTGAGTCTAGATTAATAATAATGATAGAGGCGTAGGGACTTGGTATCCACCATTAATCATGTAACACCTTAGGCATGTACAAGAAGCCTTATGCACCATTCTCAAACACTTATAATCCAGGATGGCGAAATCACCCCAACTTAAGCTAGAAATCCGAAAACCAGCAGCTTGTACAACCCCCTAGATCACACCCTACACCATATCATGCACCCTCGTCCTCTAGGAGTTCTTTAGAAGACACTTTACATACTTTTATTGAGGCACAGGGTAAGCCAAACCAAAGGTGTGAGGCATTAGTTACACAGGTTGTGGAAGAAAACAAAGAAATAAGGAGCCAAGTGTCCAAGTTAATGGGCTCCTTGAGTGTGACTGAGCGAGGGAAGTTCCCAAGCTCAATCCACACCCCATGGTCAACACATAGCACAAACAAATCTGGAAAATGTAAATTCCATTGTGACAAGAAGTGGTAAGACCTTACACATCCTAACAACGAATAAATCTGAGGATGTGGAAAAGGGTCAAGGTAGTGATGTTGAATTTCCAAAGGACCCTGAAGTTACTAAAAGCCATGTTAAGGCACCATTCCCTTAAGCCTTAAAATCAAACAAGAAAAATTTGGACCTAAATAATGAAATCCTAGAGAACCTAAGGCAAGTAAAACTGAATCTTCCACTTTTGTATATAATTAAACAAGTTCCTGCTTATGCAAAGGTTCTCAAGGATTTATGCACAATTAAGAGGAAGCACCATGTAAAGAAAACAGCATTCCTCACTGAGCAAGTTAGTGCTTTAATTAAGCAAAGAATATCCCCAAAATACAAGGATCTTGGCTGTCCAACCATTGTGTGTAGCATTGGAAATCATGAGGTTAGACAAGCATTTCTAGATTTATGAGCTAGTGTAAATCTGATTCCATTTTCAATTTATTTACAGCTGGGTTTAGGAGAGATCAAACCAACCACTGTGGTATTACAATTGGCTGACCGTTCAGTCAAAGTACCCCGGGGTGTGGTAGAGGATGTTTTGATTCAAATTGATAAATTTTACTATCCTGTTGATTTCCTAATCCTTGACACTACTTCTGCTGTTGACACTAATTCTAAAATTCCTTAGATTTTGGGTAGACCTTTCCTTGCTACTACAAATGCTCTTATTAATTGTAGGAATGGACTCATGAAGTTGTCCTTTGGAAACATGACCTTAGAAGTAAACATTTTTAATGTTGCAAAACAGCCCGAAGATGAGGACAAAAACCACCAGCTATACATGATCGAGTCACTCATCAATGAGGGAGTTTCCATAGCTCATGATTATGATCCTCTTGAAAATTTTCTTGTTAATTTAGAGATTAATTTATTTGATGATAAAACTGATATAATTGATATTTGTCCTGTTTTTTGATAAATCCTAGGATTACGGCACTTGGGCATGGCAGCCGAAGTTTGAGGAGTTGCTCAAAAGAAGTGAGAAACAAGTCCCCTCAAGTGTGGAAGCACCTAAAGTTGAATTGAAGCCACTACCTAAGGGTTTAAAGCATGTCTTTCTCGGTCCAGGTGATACTTTCCCTGTTATTATCTCATTTGAATTATCTGAGACCCAAGGTAAGAAATTAATTCGAACTTTAAATGCACATAAATCAGCCTTAGGATGGAGCATGGCTAATTTAAAAGGTATTAGTCCCCTGATTTGTTCGCATAAAATAAATTTGGATGAAGGAACTAGTCCTCGTAGAGACCCTCAACGTAGGCTTAACCCCACTATGAAAGAAGTAGTGAAAAATGAAGTGTTAAAACTATTAGATGCAGGAATCATATATCCCATAGCTAATAGTACATGGGTAAGTCCTACACAAGTCGTTCCTAAAAAGTCTGGAGTCACTGTGGTAAAGAATGACCTAGGAAAGTTAGACCCTACTAAACTTGTGACCGAGTGGCGTATGTGCATTGATTATAGAAAATTAAATGTTGCCACCAGGAAAGACCACTTCCCACTCCCTTTTATTGATCAAATTCTTGAGCGTGTAGCTGGTCATCCTTTTTACTGTTTTCTGGATGGTTATTCTGGTTATTATCAAATTGAAATTGCATTAGAAGATCAGGATAAAACCACTTTAACATGTCCTTTCAGCACTTATGCTTTTCGTAAAATACCATTTGGATTGTGTAATGCCCCTGCCACTTTTCAACGCTGCATGATGAGTATTTTTAGTGACATGGTTGAAAATTGCATGGAGCTTTTTATGGATGACCTAATTGTTTTTGGATCTTCATTTGATGCATGTTTAATGAATTTAGAAAGAGTGTTAATTCGCTGTGTGGAGAAAGAATTGGTCTTAAATTGGGAAAAATACTATTTTATGGTACCATCCGATATTATCTTAGGGCATATTGTCTCTTCTAAGGGGATAGAGGTTGATCAATCTAAGATCGAATTAATCTCTAAATTACATACCCCTAAGACAATAAAGGATATGAGTTCTTTCCTTGGTCATGCTGGCTTTATAAGAGGTTCATACAAAATTTTTCGAAAATATCTAGATCAGTATGTGCCCTCCTAGTTAAAGATACCCCCTTTGAGTGGACTTAAGCTTGTCAAGAGGCATTTAAAATATTGATTGGCAAGCTTACTTCAGCAACTATAATGCAGTCACCTGATTAGACTTCACCCTTTGAAATCATGTGTGATGCTAGTAACTATACTGTAGGTGTTGTTCTTCGATAATGAAGGGAGGGGAAACCTTTTGTCATTTACTATGCTAGTAAAACTTTAAATAGTGCTCAAATGAATTACTCCACTACTAAAAAAGAATTACTAGCTATAGTATTTGCTTTGGATAAATTTCGTGTCTATTTAATCGGTTCTCCTATCCTTATTTTTACAGATCATGCAGCCCTCAAGTACCTTCTTACAAAGAAGGATGCTAAGGCAAGACTAATACGATGGATCTTACTCCTACAAGAATTTGGCATCACCATCAAAGACAAGAAAGGAGTAGAGAATGTAGTAGCTGACCATCTATCGAGGCTCACTTTTGAGGACACTTGCATGATGAGCATTTACTCTCCATTACTTCTCTACTATGGTTTGCTCACATCGTGAATTATTTGGCTATAGGTGAGATACCAATGGATTGGAGTGCTCAAGACAAGAGAAAATTCTTATATGAGGTATGTAATTTTTATTGGGATGACCTCTATCTTTTCACGTACTGCCCTGACCAAATTTTAAGGTGTTGCATCCCTAATGAAGAGATTGCTAACGTCTTGGAATTTTGTTATTCCCAAGCTTGTGAAGGCCACTTTTCAATGAAAAAAATCGTTGCAAAAATTTTGCAGTGTGAATTTTATTGGCATACCTTGTTTAAGGACACAAACACCTTTTTTCCCTCATGTAAAAAGTGTCAAACGTTAGGAGCCGTGTCTTGTCGAAATATGATGCCCTTAAACCCTATTTTAGTAATTGAAATCTTTGATTGTTGGGGCATCAATTTTATGGGACCATTTCCTTCTTCCTTCGGATATGAATATATCATTGTGGCAATAGATTATGTGTTGAAATGGGTAGAGGCAGCAGCTTACCGAAGCAATTATAATAGAAAAGTAATTAAATTTCTGAAGGAAAATGTGTTATCTCGATTTGGTACACCATGTGCTATAATTAGTGATCGAGGTACACATTTTTGCAACCATTATTTTGAAGCTTTGATGAGAAAATATGGGGTGTTACATAAAATTTCTACTGCCTACCATCCTCAGACTAGTGGACAAGTAGAGCTTGCTAATAGGGAAATTAAACGAATTTTAGAAAAAACAGTTAACCCGGATAGCAAGGATTGGTCTTTAAGACTAGTTGATGTGCTTTGGGCTTACCGTATAGCCTTTAAAACTCCTTTAGGTATGTCACCTTATCGTCTTGTCTTTGGACCTGTTGAGCTCAAGCATCGAGTTTATTGGGCCATCAAGTCTTTTAATTTTGACATAGGAAAAGCGGGTAAGCTTAGAAAATATTAGTTGATAGAGTTAGAGGAGTTACGAAATGATGCTTATGAGAACTCTAGAATCTATAAGACTAAGATGAAAGTATTCCATGATAAAAATATTTTAAGAAAAACATTTAAACCTAATGATTGGGTATTCTTATACAATTCTAGACTCCATATGCATCCCGAAAAACTTCGGTTGAGGTGGACCGGTCCTTTTATGGTGAAAAATGTTTTTGAAAATGGAGTGGTAGAGATTGAGGATACTAGGATGGTCGGAGTTTTAAAGTAAATGGTTAGCAACTTAAGATCTCAATCGATAGACAAGATCCGAAAGTGGACATTCTACTTATGGATCCAGTCTATTCACCTTGACCACCCACCAAAGGTATGTTTTTACTTTTATTTTTGTTTTGTTTTGTTTGTTTTATTTTTAATTAAGTCTATCTTCGGTTTAATTTCTAGCTTTTAGTTTCATTTAATCAACTTTTTATTTTAAGGTTATTCTTACTAACTTTATTTTATATGTTTTTTTTAGTGACCAAACGAGTTTTTCGTATTAGAACCAGATTGGGCCGCGCCTAGGCCCAGTGTGCGCGCTGCAACGCACAGTGTGCATGCACAGCAGCAACCTAGCAGCACACCAGCAGTGCTTAGGCCCAGCACTGTGCACGTTGCAGCACAAAGAAAGCCTATTTCTGCCACCCGAGACCTGGCCCTTTTAAACCCGAAATTCTGCCTTTCTTCTTCATTTCTAAATTTGAGATTACAACAGCACACCTCCCTATTTCTCATCCTCTCTCCAAACACTCACTTACACACTCAATTTTACTAAAAATTTCTTGATTCTAACATCATTTCTTGTAGGATTTTGCACTAATATTGCAGATTTTGTTGAAAATGTCTTCACATAGATTGGTTCTAAAAAGATTTTGGGTCTTTCAAGAAGATTTCAAATTGGTGGGTAGTCTTTCTTGTCTCCAACTTTGGGCATCAAGTAAGCTAAATTTCTTCTCTTTGTTGTTCATTTGTGCTATTTGGGTGGTTGATTTTGAATTAGTATTATTGTTCTATATATTTGATTCAAATGACACCTAAACCTAAGAGACAAAGGGGGAAACAAGCACAAGAGTATGATGAGGGCAAATTTGTTAGTTTTGAGGCTAGTGAGAGGTATGTTAGGATGATGCACACTAGAAAACCCATTCCTGATAGAGGATTCAATATAACAGAGAGAGCAAACCCCACCATGTTTAGAATGATTATTGATAGAAATTGGGGTATATTTGCTAGATAACCATCTCACTCCCTCACAAATGTGGTTAGAGAATTCTATGCTAATGCAGACGAACATAGGAATGGTAAGGTGAGAGTGAGAGGAAGAATAGTTTCTTTTAGCAGAATCTCTATTAATAGATTCTATGGGCTACCTAACATAGAAAATAGTGAGTATATTGCATATTTGACTAACAATGATTATGAAGAGATTTGCAATACTCTTTGTATTCTGGGCACAACATGGAAAATAACAGGTGATAACCCTATAACCTTGCTCGGTACTTCTCTGACTACCAATGATAGAGCTTGGCAATATTTTGTATGTCAGAGATTGATGCCTGCCACGCACTATAGTGACCTTACTGTTGAGAGAGTTGTGCTGATTTATGCCATTTTGATGGGCATGACTATTGATGTGGGTCAGATCATATTTAATTCTATCATACACACTGTACAACAAAAGCTTGGATTGTATTTCTCTTCCTTAATTACCCAATTATGCATCCAAGCCAGAGTTCAGTACAGTCCTGATGAGGACGCCCAGCAACCAAAAAAGCCCATCGATGATGGCATACTTAATATGATTAAAACCTCAAGGCTGCCAGTTCCGGGAGAAAGAGCAGCAATTGCAGCCCTCCTCCCCCTAGGCATGTCACTGTTGCAGAGTGCCTTGAGCATTTAGAGATTCGTTTTGATGAGCATCAGAAATTTTTGGATGATAAATTTGATCGCCAGGAATGATTCTTGGCTAGGCATGCTAATTATCAAGCGGGGGTGTACTCTTCTTTTGGTCAAATGTACCAACACCTTGCCTCTGCTACTGGTTGTGACATAGATCACTTTCCCACTTTTCGATCCTATCCAGGTTCATCTTTTGATCCAACTCCTGAGGAAGGTGAAGAGAATGAAGAAGAGGATGAAAACTTAGAGGATTAGTTTTGGGTTCTATCTTATTTGTCTTTTTTTATTTTATTTTTTTCAGATAATTGTACTAACATTTATTATTTTTTCCCTTTTTTTATTTTATTTTTCATACTTTCTTTTCATTTTTAGTTATTTCTTTCCATTTCGTATGTTAACCTAACATACGGTGAGAATCTTAATAGTACACCGCAGTTGCTTTCTTTTTGTTGTGTTGTTCTATGTTTTAGATCGGAATTGTAGCAAGAAGAATGGCATGCAGTTCAAATGATGGTGCACAATTTTCAGCTGTTGTGCACTTGTAGCTACAAAGGGAGTTTCCTTTACTCTTTCTTTTACATTGAGGAAAATGCAATTTTTAAGTTGGGGGTGGAGGAAACATATTTTTATTTTTCATTGAACTGCTTGGTGCTACTTTTCTTTTGTTTGTTTGATTTAAGCATGCTTTGTGTTAGCCTTGGACATAATTCACATGTCAATGATATGAACTTAATTGAGATAGCATATAGCATTTAGAAGAAGTTAAATCTTGCCTCGGTTTGAGAATAATTTAAGTATCAATCTTGATTTGGTTTGAGACTCTAGTTTGCGGTAAGATTGTATGACTAGTCTAAAACATTTAGAGAAGTTTTATGTGTGATTGTTTTCGTGAATACTTTTGCAGTCTCGACAAGCTCTAGAACTTACTTGATTATCACTTGAGGCAAATTCCTAGAATGCACACTACTTAGGATATGATATAGGCCATTTTTTGGACCGTTTGAGCCCTTCAAACTTACCATTGCTATATTTATCACTAGTCACCTATTTGAGTCTTTTTCTTTTTGAAAAATTTGAACCTTGTTTCTTTCAGTAACCCATTTACTTACCTTTATGAGCCTAAAAATATTTTATCCTTACCTTTCTCTTAAAAGAACTTAGTTATACACAATTGTGGAGAAGCACTTAAGAGGAATAAGGATGGAAATATGAAAAAATATTACTACCATAACCCAAGTACATTAAAAGAGATAAATTAGGGGTTGTGGAAAAGAAAAGAAAAAGAAAAATGAAAAAGGAAGTGAATGGTTACTTGCCAAAAAAAAAAGAAAAAGAAAACAGAAAAGGAAGTGAATTATGGCAAAGAAAGAAGAAAAGAAAAAAAAAAGTGGAGATTAGAAATGCTCGAAATATGGTTGGAAGAGTTGGGTATCGAAGTAAAGTTATCCAGTGCTTAAAGTGATTGTGTTTAACTTAAGAGACTGAGTTCTTTTATTTGTTTAATCCTTCCCGTTCTTTCTTAACCTTTACCTTAGCCTAACGTTACAAGCTTATTGAAGACCTATTGATCCGATGTAGTGTGATTTTTCTACAATAGTGGAGAGTGATTTGAAAAGTAAGCCTATGGAGCTTGATTTGTGATTGATATCATGCAATTTATTATGTTTTTAGAGGCCAAGACTTCTATTCATGAATGTTGTGCATAAAATCATCCAGATGTTTGGATTAATGGATTGTGATAAGATAGATGTTAAGAGTCGATAAAGATTTTAAGATTGATGATTGGATTACTTTTGGACTTGGGTGATATTTAATAATTCTATATGATGTGTGTTATGTACGATTTCTAAGACAAAAAAGTGAATTGCTCCTAGTTTAACACTAACATTGCTTTACCTTGTTTTGATTCCTACCGAAAAATTCATCTCTTATTTTCGTTTGAATTGCTAAGGGACTAGCAATAAGCTAGTTGGGGATTGTGATAAGAGTCATAAAACGCACCTTAACAGTATTTAATTGTTAGCATTTTAGGGTTGATCTAGGTTTTTATTGCACTTTTATACCTTAACAACTCTAAAGTATCTGGATCATTGATCTATTCCGGTGCATTTTCAGGTACTTTATACTCAAAAGAGGAGGAAAAGTTATCATTGCTTGAAGCATAAAGACTCGAGGCATACTGGAGTGAAAGCATAGTTGTGGAAGGACAAATGAAGAAAAAAACAAGTCTTGAGTGTGCGCGCTGCGGCCTAAAGATATCCGAGCCTCGGCCTCCAGAACCGAGCAAAAGAACAAGGAAGAAGCTTCAGTGGAAGCCACGGCCTGGACTAGGCAGGGCCACAGCCTCCAGCAAGGCAAGAAAACAAAGAAACAGTGGAAGCCGCGGCACAAGGAAGGGAGAGCCGTAGCGCCCACCCGGTCCACTTTTCTGAGATATGACCTAATTAAGACTTTTTAAGCCCTAAAACACTCTTGGACCTTATACATTATAAATTGACCACTTAGGGTTTGTAATTAAAACATTCATTAAGTCTGAAAAACTCAGAGAAGCATCCATATTATCCTCTAACAAAGTGTTTAACCATGAGTTCCACGGCGAACTAATCTCCAAGCAAGGCGAAGGGATGATTCCCTAGGTGTAGTTGTTCTTTATTTTCCTTTATTGGTTTAGTTGTAATTTGTATTTATTGTCAAACATTGTTATGGGTTACTCTTTAATCTAATTTGAAGATTTTCTCTTAGTCTGGTGATTGTATCTTTATCTTTGATATAAGTCTAGTCATGCTCTTCTTATGTCAAGATTGTTAGATGTAATTGAGTCTGGTAAATTTATCTTTTAGGTTTGTCCATTACAGCAATATTAACGATAAGATATATTGTCGTTTCTTGATAAACTTATAGGATAGGTCATGTATGCTTAAATCGAAAGTAAGAGTAATTTATATCAATTACATTAGGGTTTATATATGCTTAGATTGAATATTTGCCGATTGCCTCTTTGGGATGTGAAACTTGCAATCGAGATAAAAGCAACTGAATCAAGATTGGAATAAGGCAACGAACCTAGGGAGGATTCTCAGAACCTTGTTGTTTCTCTATTATAATTCTCAATTTATTTTCTCCCAATTACTTCGTTATCAAAATTCATATTTTCTCACTTGATTGTTATCGTTTGTGTTAAGGTTTGCACTTTTCCTTCATAGATCGCTTTTCCCTGTGGAATCGACACCCCAAAGCTGTGCTACAACTACCGTGTTATACTTTGGGTGTAATCATCCATCGATAGAGGAGCTCTTGATCCCCTTCTTCTTGAAGATGTGGCTTAGTAGGAAGGGAAAGGGAAGCCCCCATGCATTAGCCGTGGATGTTTGACGGCTGTGCACATAGTCCCAAAACTTGTGCATCTGGCTCCATATTACGGATGGTAAGGAGTACCAGTGACCCCAATGAAAAGTGTATAGGGCCTGTATGAACTGATCCTTCCTCTGAGTCTTGTGTCCCAAGGGGCACACATTGCGCTTGAGGATTGAGTCCACGAGCCACAGGTGGGGAGGCAACTTCGATCAGCTCCCCGCATTGTTGTGCCAGTTTGTGTATTAGCCCGCACACATATCCTCGATGATATGGGGCAGGGGAAATGGGTATGGCTACTCCTCCATATGACTGTCCTCCGGAGGGGACTCATCACAGCAGTGGAGGGCAGTGGCGATGTCTGTAGTGGTCAGCTCAATGAATCTGCCCTGGACTGAGGAGGATAAGATCTTTGGTCGAGTGTAGTTATAGGTCAGGTTCTCGTAGAAGCTGACCACAAATCTAGTATAAGCCATTGGGCAAACCGTCTTGAACAGCCGCTTGGGTCCCCGGGCCCTAAATTCTTGGACCGCCCATCTCGTGGCATCCAAGCTCTTGAAATCCCCATCTATGTTGAATGTAGTCTCGAACAGTATTTCACGTTGTTCGAAACTAGGTCGAGTGGATTGGGAGCAGTTGCTGGAGGCTCGAGAACTGGAGGCCATTTGCTTAGGCATGATAGTGCAGCTTCTGGTGTGAGTTCGCTCGATCGCACAGATTGAGGTACACTCGATCGCACTCATTCAGGCAATTTGTTGAATAATTTATGTGCGACAGAAACTTGAAGCTGTAGAAATCACATGAACTCGATCCCAACCTCCTATAAATATGAAACAAAACAACCAACACATGAGATAAATACATAATAAGATGAAAATATAAATTAAAAAACCGTGTGTGATGGTGTGCAAGTAATTAGATCAAAAGTGGGTTTTGCATATCGTGTTTGACTTGGGAAAGTATAGAGCGTGTGATGGGGGAAGGAGGATGGTTGTGCTGGTAGTAGGGTGATGTACAGTGGTAGGGTGGTGGTTGTGGTGGTGACAGGGAGGCGTGAGGTGGAATTCCAGTAGAATAAATGTGAGTGTGACAGACAGCAAAAAGGCATGCATGAGAGCGTAATCTTGGGTGAATAGGTTTTGTGAGTGAAATGTGTTTAAAAATCCTCACGTGCCTTCTCTGCCCCGAGTGCGCTCGAGTGCATGGTGAAGTGTGCTCGATTGCACTAGTGCGCAAGTATGTGATGGGATGCGCTCGAGCGCTATGGAGCGCAGGGGATGTGTGCTTGAGCACACTGAGTGGTGTGCTCGAGCACAAGGCAGCATGTATAGACGAATTAAAACTTACCAAAAACAAAGAGTTTAGAACAATACAACCATACTGTACTTTAGTGGCCTCAGTACCACTAACCTTGATAGAGGCGCTTTGAGCTAAATTGGTATGAAAATGGAAATTGCTTAAGCGCTCTCTATAGTAGCTTCAGTGCTACTCACTTTGAAGGGGGCACTTAGAGCCCACCTCATATGGTTCAAATTCTCTTGACAGTTACTTTATCTCCAATTTTGGTGCCTGGACAATAGAAGAGAGAATAGTAGTATTAGTAGGTTATGGAGGTTTAACTGGAGGAATAAACTTACTTGGATGCTTTGTTGCAGCCTTAAAGGGGTGTATAGCTTTATTGATGTCCTTAATCACATCGTCATCTTCTGGCTTAATATACAATCTTGTGACACCATGGTTGAGGATGGTCTTCAATGGATCAATGTGATAGACCTGAAAAACTTACTCAACAACAAGTTGAATCAAGCTTACATTAGAACATTCTATATCATCTTTGGGTGAAGTTAATGTATCAAATATTTTAAATTCTATCTTCTCACCATTTACCTTTATAGTGACAATACCCTTTTTCGCACTAATGTTTGTATCAGCAGTTATCATAAAGGGTCTTCCTAAGATTACGGGTAAAGGTAACGGTATAGGACATTCATCCTTATCTAATACAATAAAATCAGTAGGTAAAATAAATTTAGCTACTTTGACCAAAACATCCTCAAGAATGCCGCTTGATCGTTTAATGTTTCTGTCAGCTAGTTGCAAGGTGATGGAGGTAGGTTGAAGCTCCCCCAAACCTAGTGTCTCGAATACACTGTATGGCAGCAGATTGACACTCGCCCCTAGATCCAATAGTGCATGCTCAAATAGCTGGTCACCTATCCTGCAAGGAATAGTAAAACTACTCGGATCTTTTAGTTTTGGTGGTAGTTTTCTTAATAGCACATCACTTACCTATTTAGTTAAGGCTACAGTCTCATGCTCCTGAAACTTCCTTTTATTAGTGCAACATTCTTTCAAAAATTTAGCATATGCATGAATTTTTTTAATTGTATCTAATAAAGAAATGTTAATCTCTACTTTTCTCAAAATTTTAAAAATGTCAATCAATTTAATCTCTTTCTTTGGCTTTACTAACCTTTGAGGGAAGGGTGGTGCATTCACCTTCTCCATCTCACTTACCTAAGATATGGATGCTTTGTCTGGAGACGCTTGTGTAGGTTTATCAATGCCTATGATCTTACCACTTCTTAGGATTGTCACAGCATTCAGTTACTAATATCCTCTTAGATTAGGTAATGGTTAGGCTGGAAGCTCACCTTGCTTTCTGCTACTCAGTTCCTTGGCCAATTGCCCCATTTGTACCTCTAGTCCTTGAATGGCTTGTTCATGTTTTGCAGTGGTCTATCTCATCTCAGTCCGAAATTATCTTGTTTCTACCATGAACTATTCTTGCGAATTCATCAGCTGTTGGTGTTGGGATACCACCTATTGTTGCTGAGTTGCCAGTTGCCTCACAAGACTCTCTAGGTAATTTTTCTTTGGTTTGGGAACAAAGTGGGCTGCTGGTTGGGAGTTTCTTTGCTGCCCTTAACTATTTTGATTATCGATCCAGGAAAAGTTTGGGTGATTCCACCATCCAGGGTTATAAGTGTTTGCATATGGATTGTTCTTTGGCAGATAGTTGTTTGGTCCAACATAATTTGCTTGCTCAAGGTCTACAGATGAATACAAGGGGCATGTCTCAGTATTATGATCAAATTGAGAACATATAACACATACCTGGAGTGGTGCCACTGGTTTATTAGGTGATGCATTCTGAGCAGCCATGGCTTTAACTAGCAAATCTAGTTTCCTCTCCACATCAGCTATTTGGGTAGAGGATCATCCATTTAGGTTCACCTCATACATACCTTTGCTCTTGGTTCCATGTCTACCTCGAGAGGAGAATTGCAGGGTGTGTTCACTTAAGGTCTCGAATAGCTTCATGGTTTCTTCACTACTTTTCTTCATCACCACTCCTCCACAACCTAAATCCACAATACTTTTATTAGTATCACTTAAACCTTCATACAAAGCTTGTACCAGTTCATCCTAAGGTAGATTGTGATGTGGGCATTTGAGTAGTAGCTCGTTGAAATGTCACCATGCCTCAAAGAATAAGTCTCCATCCTTTTGTTGGAAAGACTGAATCTCCTTCCTCATTTGCCTCGTCTTTTGGGCTGGGAAAAATTTCCTCAGGAATTTGCTGGCCAACTCCTCCCAAGTGTATATAGAAACTACAGGCAATGAATTGTACCACAGTTTAGCATTATCTTTTAAGGAAAAAGGGAAAAGAATTAACCTGATTCCTTCTTGGTCTAAGTCTCGGATGTGTTGGAATTTGTAGAGATCGTAGAACTCTCGAAGGTGTAAGTGTGGATCCTCATTAGGTGTATCCCTAAAGTGAGTCAATGCACTGAGTATCTGTGAAGATATGTAGTAGTTGCCTTCCGCTTCTGGCTGATAAGCAATGCAAGATGGCTGGCCAAGGTTCTGTGGGATGAAAGATTGCTTCATCGGTCTCCGCTCAAGTGGTTGTTGATTTTCGATTTGTTCTGCCATTGGTGCTTCTTCCTTGATTTCTTCTTCTACCTCTTCAGAGTTGTCTCTAAGCCTTTGTCGGATGGTCTGCTCAAGCTTGGTATCAAGGGGAAAGAACATTGGATGTCTGCATCGAACCCTATGCATGTTCAACACTACTGCCCGGGTGACTCTCTACCTCAAGTGCGTTCAATCGCATAAAGGGGTGTGCTCGATCGCAAGTGGTACAGAGAGTTCTCTTGGAGTACCTGAAATAGAAAACAAAAAAGAAATAGATTAGGTTTTGGATGAAACAAAAATAAAGGAAAAAAAAAAACAGAAACTTCAAAATTGAGATTTTTGATAAAAATAAAACAAAATAAATAAATAAAAATTACTAAACTAAAAGAAAAATAATTCTAGAAATAAATTTAGCGCAATCCCCAGAAACGGCACCAAAAATTTGTTGTGCGTTCATCTACCGAAATATTAACTAAATAATCCAACTTGTTTTACTTGCAAGTGCACAAGGTCTACAGTAGAATAATGTGTAAGTGCGAGATCATTTCCACAGGGATTGGTGAATTTCGATTTAGAATTAATTTCACAAAGTAAAAATAGATAGAAATAAATATTGAGTCTAGATTAATAATAATGATAGAGGCGTAGGGACTTAGTATCCACCACTAATCATGCTACCCCAACAAAACAATATGCCAATGCTCTACTCATGCTATGAATACCTGCTGGTTGTCAACCTAAGGGCTTGGTCCGCTCCTTAGGCTATTGATTTCCCTATGCAATGAGTTAGGCATGGTGTATACTCTAACTCTTTTCTCTCTTAAGGGATTCAACATGGTGTATACTGAGTTGTTCCTAAAGAGAGCATAAGGTCTGTGGAAATCGATAACCACACGAGACCTAGGGCTTGGTACGCTCCCGGTTTTTCATGTTGATTAACCCAAGAATCTGGCGTGGATATCTTTTGTTACTATTGTTGAACCCAAGACTCAGTCATCCAAATTGATTCAATTAACTAATCCATACCACATGTATACGTTCATCAAACACACACATATGGGGAATTTAAATAAAAACAGGCATTAATCAAATCAAGAATCACAACATAAATATTGCAAAGGCGCCAATACTGAATTATTGGTTAAACAGAATTAGGGCTTACTAGGGTTTAGTTACACATAGTTGTGATGCAAAACATATTCATAAAATAAAAATAAAGGGGAATGAATAAACCCAAGAGAAGAGTCGTCAATTTTCCTCCAAAGCTTACAACTTTGGGCAAAATCAAAAGGTAAAATCAAAAGTATGTTTTCTGTGCTTTACAAGTCTATATATAAGGCTTTAAGGGTGCCCTGAAACCCTAATTTCCAATTTAAGGTCCAGAAACTTCTTTCCAAATCTGGCTCTGCCCCCTCTAGTGCGTGTGCGCTCGATCACATAGGTTTACGCTCGAGCCATGGGTGCGCTCGAGCCTTCTAAGTGTGTGCACGAGTACCTGTGCGCTCAATCACAAGAAAGGTGCGCTCTGCTGGTTTGCAGATCTTCATTTTTTGTTCCTTACAGCTCCAAAATGTCTTTTTTTCTCCAAAGACCTATGAAAAACACAGAAAACACTAACATGAAATAGAATCTACTAAAACATATAAACAAAGAGCCTAACAAGTGTAAATTAAGGGGCTTAAATATGACTATTTAAGCCCTTATTAAATACCCTTTGATTGGTGCATTCCAGTGTTGAAGCTGACCCGATGTTGCTTCCCAAGAATGCAACTCTCGCAGAAATCAAGTTTTTCTACTTTGTCACCATCAAGTAAACCATCCTTGCTGAGAACTTGCAGGCCCTTCTCGATCATATGTCCCAAATGATTGTGCCAAAGAACCACCTTATCCATCTCAGCCATCAAGCTTGCTTGCTGAGACCATCCTTTATTGCTGCTTTGATCACTACTAAAGATCTGTTGGTTACCTTGATCTTTCCTCCCTCTGCTTTGTATGTGTACCCCATGGAATCTAGCTACCCCAATGATATCAAATTTCTTCTCAAATCTGAAAGATATCTCACATTCTGCAGAAGACTTGTAATTCCATCAAACATCTTCAATTGGATCTCTTATCCCCCTCACTTGGCAAGAAGTATCATTCCCCAAGAAAACTTTTCCTTCATTGGTTTTCTTGAAATTCTTGAACCAATCCCGGTGAGGGCACATATGATAAGTGCACCCGAAATCCAAGATCAATTTCTCACTGCCCTGCTACTTGCTCACATTTGAGCACATAACAAGAACATTATCATCTTGTTATTCTCCCTTGGAAACCGAAGCCTCTCCATTGTTGGTATGGCCTCTTCCTTTCTCATCCCTCATCATCTTCTTGAAATCTCTCTTCAAATGACCCTCTTTATTGCAGTAATAGCATCGTTTTCCTCCAAACTTCTGTTTAGAATGCGATCTTCCATGGCCTTGACCTCTGCCCTTTGATTTGTCCCGGTAGTTGCCATAGATGTTATTGCCATTCCGAGTTGCTGGCTTTTCTCTAACAAACAACCCTTCTCCACTTGATCCTTCACTCATCTTGGCTTTGAAATCATGAGCCCTTATAGCATTGATCAAAATTTCTTTAGTTAGTGTATCTTTTTCATATTCAATAGCATTAATCAAGCTTTCAAAACAATTAGGAAGAGAATTCAACAAAATAACAGCCAATTGTTCATCCGGGAATGCTATACTACAACTAGTCAAATCTTGAACTAGTTTATTAAACACATCAAGATTATCTTACAACTCTTTATTAGGATCCATTTTAAAAACAAAGATTCGTTTCAGAAGATAAATCTTATTAGGGAGAGTCTTAGTAAGAAATAACTCATCTAGTTTCTTCTAAACGACAGCTGGATCTTCCGAATCTTCACATTCCTTTGTCACACTATCCAACATGTGCAGAAAGATGGTGCTATACGTCATCTGCTTCATCTCATTCCGCTGAAGCTCCATGATACTTGCTGGAAAATTATCATCTTCTCCAATAGCCAAGTCCATCTTTTGTTGCATAAAAACTGCCTTGATTTTTCGCTTCTAAAGGGCAAAGTCTCCCTTTCCATCAAACTTCTCAACAATGAAGTTTGAATCCATCTTGCAGAAAAAATCCCAGCATTTATGCAGCACCCACAATTTCTTTCTGAACCTTTCCTCTTCAACTTCTAAACTTCAAGAACTTGATCAAATCTTGATCCCAACACCATTCTTGAACCTTAAGAACCTGATCAGATCTTAATCCCAGCACCATTCTTGAATCACCCAAGAAGTTTTCTTTGATTCTTGGTCTGATACCCGCTGTTCTAGCTTTGATACCACTATTGGAAAATCACCTTTACAAGAATCCCAGGTTGTGATCTTTCCAAACCCCCAAATCCAGAATGATTTGTACTAAAACAAGAATTAAACCATAAAAGAGAAACACACAAGCAATTATTATCGAGGTTCGGCAAAATGCCTACGTCCCCGTGAGCTCCTTCGAGCTCTCTACACTAAATCAATGGAGTTCTTACAATTACAGCAACACCTCCTCAAAAACCCTTTTGTTCTTGATGAATGAAAGATAAGAAAAGAAAGAGATAAAAACTAAGAAAAGAAAGAGATAAAAACTAAGTATAAGAAAAGAAAGAGATAAGAACTAAGTGTTTCCCTAGAATTTTCCCCAAGAAAATTCCAATTACAAAGCCCTTGAATCCCCAATCTTGACTACTCTATCTCACTAGAAACACCTCTGAAGATTTAAGACTCTATCTCTCTCAACACCAGCCATTCTTGGAATGAGACCCCTTATTTTGTTTTTTCTTGACACTTGTGACTTTGCACTCTTGTGTCTTGCACTTGGTGTTATGTGTTATTGCTCCTAGATGACCCTTTATATAGAGCAACAGCTTCTTTAACCAATCTTGAAGTCAATCTCAACCCTTAGATCTTGAGAACCAAACAATCATGGCCCTCCAAGAGGTCTAAGTAATCTTGGGCGTTTTAACAAAGTCCCACGCACCATCTCAAAGTGCTGAAAATAAGGTGTCAGGTGTGCCTAGCGCCACGGCTCAGAACAGGGCAGGCCACGATGCACTACAAGGCAAAACACCTCCAGTTACTGGGCGTCGCGGCGCACACCACCCTGTGTCGTGGCGCACACCTGGGGGAAGAACTTCCTCCTTTGCTGGAGGCCATGGCGCCAAAGGCTGTTGAAGCCTCTTCTTTCAACCGTTTAATTCTTAGACAAATTCCCAACAAAGTAGATAAAAAGAACTACATGGATTTACTTTCGAGAAAGTGGTAGTGATTAATGCCATAGAAGTCGACCCTTGCATTAACCCGATAATTTTTCACGTAATGAAAGGAATGAGCTACTTCCCAGTGGCAGGTCTAGGTAACTATTAGCAAAGAGGGAAGGAATTCTCATACTTCAAATAATAATTTGAGATACAAGGCTGAGGTTATGAAGCTGACAACAGTAGCAAGAAGACAAGGGGCAAGTTACGCTTAACTCTGAATGGGAACTTTGTGAAGGAATGCATGGACTCCCCTTCCTCTGGATTCCCTAAACCATGGATGAATAAGCAAACCTAGAAGAGGCAACCTAGATTTAAGATCTTCTTCGATCTCGAGTTTTCTAAAAGAAAGTGGCAACAAAGAAAGCACTGTCGGTAAGTGATTGGATCGAGAACCTAGATGGTGAAGCTATGGGTATTCTGATGAAGAAGGAAGATCAAACAAGAAGTTTTAATCCAAGTGTGTTGATTAAGCCAGTTGAGGAGTGCATGAATAGAAATGAAGGATAAACATCCCTTTCTTTCCCTTTTTGTAACAGAGTCAAGGGTGAGCAGGGGAATGATGCCCCTGACCTCCTTCCTGAGTCCAGTGATGTACTTGCCAAAAAAAACTTAATGAAATGATGAATGATTTCAAATACCCTAAGTCTTCTTTATGTGAATGAAAAAACCTGAGTGAAAATAGCCATAATCCCCTTTATCTTAGGATATTATTGAGCCAGTAGAAAATGAAAAAGAAAGTATGGCCCAACTTAAAATAGAAGAAACTTGAGTCATTAATCTATGTACTGATAAAAATTCACAAGAAATTCGCATTAGCTTAACATTATCTTAATAAGAAAGTGAAAATTTAATAAAACTTTCTTGAGTACAAAGATGTATTTGCTTGGTCGTATAAGGATATTCTTGGTATCGATCCAAAGATTATACAATATAAGATCTTTTTGAGCCCAGATGCCTCGGTCAAGCAGAAGTTGAGATAAATGGGAGCCAATTGGGTGGTTAAGATCAAAGAAGAGATCCTCAAGCGATTGTAAGCTAGCTTTTTAATAGTTTTCGAGTATCCTTAATGGGTAGCGAATGTGGTAGCAGTGCTGAAGAATGATGGTAAAGTTAGGGTATGAGTGGATTACAGGGACTTGAATCAGTCTAGCCCCAAAGAATGACTTCCCCTTACATCACATAGATACCTTTATTGATAATACTATTGGTAATGCCCTTCTGTCATTTAAGGATGGATATTCTAGATATAATCAGATTCTTATGGCTCTTTAAGATAAGGAAAAGACTACCTTCACTACTCAGTGAGGGACCTTTTGCCATAGAGTTATGCCATTCAAACTAAAAAACACTGGAGGGTTCTTAAAATAATATTTGATCTTTTCAAAGGATTCTTGACATTGTTCATTCCACACCACTAGCTGGTCTTTTCTAAGCAATTTGAAAATGGGTTCGTAAGTATGGGTAAGCTTAGTAATGAACTTGTTGATATACTAAATTCTTCCTAAAAATGCTCTTACCTCTTTCTCTGTCTTTGACACTAACATTTCTAGGATTGCAGACACCTTCTTTGGATCCACCTCGATTCCTCTCTCATATACCATGAAACCTAGAAGATTACCAACAGTAACCCCGAATGCGTGTTTTTCAGGATTCAATCACAGCTTGTACTTATGAATTCTATTGAAGAACCTCTAGAGGGAATCCAGTTTCGTCTCTGCTTTTAGACTTGAGAATCATGTCATCCACATATACTTTTACCTCCTTGTATATCATATCATGCAGAAGGGTGGTGGCCATCCTTTGATAAGTTGCCTAGATAATTTGAGCCTAAATAACATGGACCTATAGCAAAAATTCCCCCACTGAATAGTGAAGATAGTCTTTTCTATGTCTTTAGGAGCCATGAGAATTTGGTTATACCTTGACTAACCATCCATGAATGACAAAAGGGAATTACCAATTGTATTGTCCACAAGGGTGTCTATATGAGGCAAAGAGAAGTCGTCTTTAAAGATGGTTCTACGTAAATCTCTGTAATCCATGCATACTCTAACCTTACCATCTTTTTTTGCATTGTTACCACATTTTCTACCCATTGAGGATATTCGATAACCATTAAGAAATCGGCTTGCAACTTTTTAAGGATTTGTTATTTGATCTTGACTACCTAATTTGTGTTCATTCTTCACAACTTCTGTTTAATTGTCCTGGCTTTTAGATTCAAAGGGACTTTATGCTGCATAATCTCTAGATCAATGCTTGGTATATTTTCGTATGATCATGCAAGCACATCTTTGTACTCTTGTAAAATTTTATTAGATTTTTACTTTCCTTTTCAAATAAGGTTGAGCCAATGTGAATTTCTTGTGGATTTTATTAGTGCATAAATTAATGATTTGAGTTCCTTCCATTTTAGGTTAGGCTATGCTTTCTTTCTCATTCTTAACTAGCTCATTAATTTCCTTAGATAAAGGGAATTCTTGGCTAATTTCATTTAGGATTTTTTATCACATAAAGAAGACTCAAAGTACTCAGAATTGTTCATCTTCTCATTCAATTTTTTACTAGTACATCATTATACTTTAGGAAGGAGTCAATGACATCATTCTCTTAGTCACCTTTAATTTTACAAAATTACATCTTAAGGTTATTGTCCTTACTACCAAGTGCTTTCTATTATTAAAAGCTTGGATTATTTAGCTTCTCGGGTGGAAGTCATCCTATTCAAGTCCTAGAATTTTTGTTGTCTATAAAAGCAAGACATTCAGAGCTGACCTATTATCAACTACTAACATGGGTATCTTCTTTTCACGATACTCTATTGTTAGATAAAGGGCACTGTTATGGATCTATCTATACGGTGGGATATCTTCGTCATTAAAACTTAGGTCTAATTCCCCTTTCTTGGACACATTAATCAATTCTAAGATATCATCAAGGGAGGTGTTTGTAGGAATGTCCACTCAACATAAATAGTCTAGGATGACCTATCAATGTCTCTTTGAAGACATCTTTAAACCGCAAAAGGAGATGTTAGCATGAGTCTTCTTAAACTGCCTTAAAACTAGATCCTGATCCTCTTCATTCTCCTTCCTTTTTCTTTTCTTTGTTATTACTCTTTCCCTATCTTCTCATTCCCTTATGGGAGACTCAACTTCAAGGTGAGATGGCTTAAAATTATGGTCTCCTCGAGTTAAATGAATTAACTCTTCATCTTCCTCTTCACCACTACTATCCCAAATGATCTTACTTTTTCTTTCAGTACTTTTCTCTCAATCTACTAGTGATACTTTTACTGCTTTGTCACAACTTCTGATCTTTACACTGATAACTCTATTTTCTGTTTTAGTTGCCATTGTCACCACACTGTATGTCCTTATTTATGCTTTCTCTGCCACTATTCCTATTACTGCCTTCTTATCATCCTTACTGTCACTATCCCAGATGCCATTATTCGAGGCCCCACTACAAGAAGTGTTGTATTTGAAGTTTCGAAGGTATTCTAAGGTAAGGATAGGTTTGTGTTTATGGTGTTGTTTGGGATTTTGTTTTGAGTTATGTTTGGTTATTGGGGTGATTAGAGTGGAGTGGTCAAGCATGGTGAGTGATTCCTCGATTATGTTAAGGAAGTTTTTTGGGTCCACATTTTAGTAATTGGGTATAGCTTTTCAGCAACATGAGGTGGCTCAAAACCATTATCAATAAGGCCCTGGATTTCATTGTTTAGTCTTTGACACCCACCAATGTCATGACTATTTGACTGATGGAAATGGAAATATTTGGAAATGTCCCAGTGTGGTGGAACTGGGTTCAACAAGGGTCTTGCTGGCAGAGGGCAAAGTTTGTCTTTTCTGGTGAGCTTCGTAAGAGCTTAGGATAAACTTGTCCCTAGGGATGTGAAGTCATCAAGGCCTCAACACTTTCTCTCAAACTGACTCTTGTATTGAGTCATATTTTGGAAACGGCTCGATTGGTTGTAACCATAGTTATTATGTCGCTAAAGTCCTGGAGAGTAGTTTGCCGATACACTTGACTGTATATTTTATATCTAAGCAAAATTTACCTCATTGGGCTTGGTGCCACTATTGCTGCCAACACTTTTCTTCACAAACTTCCTATTAGTCTTCTCAATTTTACCCTCTAAGATAACATCTTCTACTTGAGTATTTGAGTCAATTAATTATGTTAGTATTTGTCTAAGGCTAAAACAGGAGTTGAAAACAACATTAGGTTTGGACGTGTGCGCCGCACCTTGGGAGTGTGCGCCTCGCCTAGCAGCAAGTTCAGGAAGATTGCTTTCCAAGCCGCGCTGCACCCCAGCCTCCCCAAGGTTCGATGCCCAAAAAGGTAGCAACTCTCCCTCCTTCCAGGTTGCGGCTTGCCCTGTTTTGAGCCGCGACTTGAAGGCACACCTGAAGGCAATTTTCAGTAATCTTCTCCTAGTGCGTGGGGCTTGATCAAAATGTACAGGATCACTTAGACTTGTTAAAGGGCTATGATTGATTGATCATCAAGATCTAAGGGTAAAGATTGATTTCAAGATTGAGTCAAGAAGTTGGTACACTATATAAAGGGTCACCTAGCTTCAAAAGGACATAACTTGTGAAAGTGAGATCAAGTGTACGAGTGCAAAGACACAAACACAAGAGAGACTTATTATAGAGAGGTTGGTCATTTAGAGAGAGAGTAGTATAGATTGGGGATTCAAGGACCTTATAAGTGGAATTTTCTTGGGGATAATTCTAGGGTAACTCAAGTCCTTATCACTTTCTTTTCTCTTCTTTCGTTCTTCAAGAACTAGAGGTTTCTTGAAGAGGTGTTGTTGTAACTTGTAAGAACTCATTGATTTAATGCAGAGGGTTTGGAGGAGCTCACGTGGACGTAGGCACATTGCCGAACCTTAATAACAAATTGCTTGTGTTCTTTCATTGCTTTGATTCCTGTTTCTGTTCTTTACAAGTCATTCTAGACTTAGGTGTTTGGAAGATCACCACCTGAGCATCTTGAGGGTGATTTCTAATATTGGTATCAGAGCTTGCATAGCTAGGTATCAGAGCCAAGATTGGTGAGTATCAAAGCAAGGCGACAAGAATCAAATGTCAACTTCTTGAAGTGATTCATGAACGGAGTAGAGATCAATATATGATCGTGTTCTTGAGATTTAGAAGAAGTTGGAAAGCAATTGTGGGTGCTGCATAAATCCATGATTTTTTCCGCAAGATGGGTTCGAACTTCATTGTTGAGAAGTTTGATGAAAAGGGAGACTTTGCCCTTTGGAAGTAGAAAATCAGGCTGTTCTTATGCAACAAAAGGTGGACTTGGCTATTGGAGAAGATGATGTTTTTCCAGCAAGTATCACGGAAGTCCAGCAGATTGAGATAAAGAAGATGGTGTATAGCACCATCTTTCTACACATCTCGGATAGTGTCACTAGGGAGTGCGGAGACTTGGAAGATCCAGCTATCATTTAGAAGAAATTAAATGAGTTATTGCTTACCAAGACTCTCCCTAATAAGATTTATCTTATTAAAAGAATCTTTGCTTTTAAAATGGATCCTAATAAAGAGTTGCAAGATAATCTTGACGTATTTAATAAACTAGTTCAAGAGTTTGCTAGTTGTAGTATAACATTCCAGGATGAACAATTGGCTGTTATGTTGTTAAATTCTCTTCTTAATTGTTTTGAAAGTTTGATTAATGCTATTGAAAATGGAAGAGATACACTAACCAAGGAAATTGTGATCAATGCTATAAGGGCTCATGATTTCGAAGCCAAGATGAGGGAAGCGTCAAGTGGGGAAGGGTTGTTTGTTAGAGGAAGGCCGACAACTCGGAATGGCAGTAGCATCCATGGCAACTACCGGGAGAAATCAAAGGGTAGAGGGCAGAGCCATGGGAGATTGCATTCCAAACCGAAGTTTGGAGGGAAGTGATGCTACTACTACAATAAGGAGGTCCATTTCAAGAAAGATTACAAGAAGAGGTTGTGGGATAAGAGAGGACGAAGCCATACCAACAATTGAGAGGCTTTGGTTGCCAAAGGAGAGCAGCAAGATGATGTTCTTGTTGTGTGCTCAAATGTGAGCAAGAGGCAAGGCAGTGAGAAATGGATCCTGGATTCCGGGTGCACTTATCACTTGTGCCCTCATAGGGATTGGTTCAAGAAATTCAAGGAAACCAATGATGGAAAGGTTTTCTTGGGGAATGATACTTCTTGCCAAGTGAGGGGGATAGGAGACATCCAATTGAGGATGTTTGATAGAGTCACAAGGCTGCTGCGGAATATAAGGTATCTTTCGGATTTAAAAAGAAATTTGATCTCATTGGGGCAGCTGGATTCCATGGGGTACACATACAAAGCAGAGGGAGGAAAGATCAAGGCAACCAAGGGATCTTTGATAGTGATCAAAGCAGCAATCAAAGCTACTTGATGGTATCTATGAGATGATCAGAGAGACAGAAATCAAGGATCAAGCAACAAGCAGCAAGCTTGATGAATGAGATGGATAAGGCAGTACTTTGGCACAATCTCTTGAGATATATGAGCAAAAATAGGCTACAAGTTCTCAGCAAGAATGGTCTACTTGATGGTGACAAAGTAGAAAAACTTGATTTCTACGAATATTGCGCTCTTGGGAAGCAACACCGGGTCAGCTTCAACACCGGAGTGCACAAGTCTAAGGGCATTCTTGACTACATTCATGCGAATCTTTGGGGACCAGCAAGAACACCAACATAGGGAAGTAATCGTTATTTTCTTTCTTTAATTGAGGATTATTCAAGAAAGGTTTGGGTTTATTTGCTTAAAAATAAATCAAATGCTTTGAATAAATTTGTGGTGTGGAAAATGTTGTTGGAGACTCAAACGGGCAAGGCAGTTAAGGTGTTAAGAACCGATAATGGCTTAGAATTTTTTAATAAGTATTTTAATAAATTCTGTGAATTAAATGGGATTCTAAGACATAGAACGGTTGTGAAAACCCCTCAGCAAAATGGAGTTGCTGAGAGGATGAATATGACCTTATAGAAAAAGTTAGGTGCATGTTAACTGGGTCCAGTTTACCAAAATGTTTTTGGGGGGGAAGTTGTGTCTACTGCTGCATATTTGGTTAATAGATCACCCTTTAGGGAACCTTAAAACTCCCGAAGAGATGTGGAGTGGAAAACCCCCTGAGTTGAACAACCTTAGAACTTTTGGGTGTGCTGCGTTTGCACATCAAAAGGATGATAAACTTAGCCCAAGGTCTAGAAAATGTGTGTTTCTAGGGTATGGTGATGGGGTTAAGGGGTATAGGTTGTGGTCCTTAGAGCAAAAAGGAATGAAACTCATAATAAGTAGGGATGTCATTTTTAATGAATTGTTATTTCCCTATTTGGAGAAAACTAACCCTGCAGAGGATAGTGAGCAAACTAGTTTGAAATTTGTGGAGCATAGCATCAAGAAAATTTTAGTTCAGGTAGAGCAAAGAAGGCAACAGGGTTCGGACCAGGTAGATCTCATTGATGAAGGCCAAGCCTAGGACACTCGAGAGTAGGCTGAACTAGAAGGGGATGATGCAGTAAGTCAGAATGACTATCAGCTCACAAGGGACCGGGAAAGGAGGGTGATCAGACCACCTTTGAGATATGGTCTTGCATATGCTAATGTAGCTGCTCCTTATTCAGAAGGAGGGGTTAAACCAGAAACTTACATAGATGCCATGGAATGGTAAGGATTCATCACAGTGGCAGCTAGCTATGGAGGAAGAAATAGATTCTTTGAGGAAGAACAACTCTTGGGAATAGGTGCTCAAACAAGAAAAACAAAGAGTTGTGGATTGTAGGTGGATCTACAAGATCAAAGAAGGGACCACTCTAGGGGATGAAGTCTGGTATATAGTGTTCGAATTTTTCTAAGGTTTAAACATGGTTAAAATCTAAACCAAGGTTGGAAGAATAAATTTCAGCATGTTAAAGGAGTGCACACATGTGTGTGCATCACTTTGGGTGTGTGTGCACACCTCTATTCAACAAGGCAAAGGAGTGCGCACAGCTGTGTGAAGGGCAGCATTAGTGTGTGCTGCACCACTCCTTCACTAGCATTGCACCACCCAACAAGGGAGGTGCTGAAGAAGGGCAGCACTGCACCACTCCTTCACCAGCGCCGCACCACTCAGCAAGTGGTGAAAATGGTGTTTTGCCTAGCGCCGCAGCATGCCCTGTTCAGTGCCGCAGCACTAGGCACGCTGATGCATACATGGATAGCTTGTTTAAGCCTCTTCTTAGATGTGTGGATGCAAGGTTAAAATGCACAGCACCACTTAGGATTGATGGAGGGCCATGGTTAAGTGGTCATCAAGATCTAAGGGTGGAGATTGACTCTCAAGATTGGACAAGAATTTGGTGCACTATATAAAGGGTCACCTAGCTTCATTATCAAAATATAAGTTTGTGACATAATTTGAGATCAATTGTAAAGAGTGACAATATATAATACAAGAGAGAATTGCGTGAGAGTGCAAAGACACAAAACACAATAAGGACTCACTGTAGAGAGGCTGGTTGTAAAGAAGAGAGAGTAGTATAGATAGAGAGCATTGTAATAGTTCTTATCATCTTCTTTCTTCTCTTCTTGGTTTCTTCAAGAGCATGAGGTTTCTTGAAGAGGGTTGCTGTAATTGTAAAGAACCATTGATTTAGTGCAAAGAGTTCAGAGGAACTCACGGGGAGGTAGGCTATTGTCGAACCTCGATAACAAATCGCTTGTCTTCTCTTCTTTCTTGCTTTCGATTGTTGTATTTCTTTCTACAAGTCATTCTAGACTTGGGTGTTTGGAAGATCACCACCTAGGCATCTTGTCAAGGTGATTTCCAATAGTGGTATCAGAGCTTGCACAGCTAGGTATCGAAGCAAGAACAAGAAGGTTACGGAGTCAAGACTCCAAGAATCAAAGATCAACTTCTTGGGTGATTCAAGAACGGAGTAAAGATCAAGATCAGATCGTGTTCTTGAGGGTGATTCAAGAACGGTGTTAAGATCCATCTTTGATCATGTTCTTGAGGTTAAAGAAAGCATTTATGGTTATTGCATAAATCTGGGATCTTGTCCGCAAAGATGGCTTCAAATTTCATTGTTGAGAAGTTTGATGGAAAGGGAGATTTTTCTCTATGGAAGCGGAAGATCAATGATATTCTTATGCAACAGAAAGTAGACTTGGCTATTGGAGAAGATGATGCTTTTCTAGCAAGTATCACGAAGGACCAGCGGGTTGAGATGAAGAAGATGGCTTACAGCACCATTTTCTTGCATATGTCGGATAGTGTGCGGAGACTCGGAAGATCCGGCTATCATATAGAAGAAACCAGATGAGTTGTTTCTTACCAAAACTCTCCCTAACAAAATTTATCTTCTTAAAAGAATCTTTGCTTTGAAAATGGATCCTAGTAAAGAGTTGCAAGATAATCTTGATGTCTTTAATAAACTAGTTCAAGATTTAGCTAGTTGTGGTATTAAATTCCCGAATGAACAATTGGCTGTCATTTTGTTAAATTTTCTTCCTGACTGCTTTGATAATTTGATTAATGCTATTAAGTATGGAAGGGATAATTTAACCAAGGAGATTGTGATCAATGCCATAAGGGCACATGACTTCAAAGCCAAGATGAAGGAGACATCAAGTGGAGATGGGTTGTTCGTAAGAGGAAGGCCAGCAACTCGGAATGGCAATAGCAACCATGGCAACTATCGGGAGAAATCAAGAGGTAGAGGGCAAAGCCATGGGAGAGTACATTCCAAATCAAGATTTGGAAAGGTGCTTCTACTGCAACAAGGAGGGCCATTTAAGAAAAGATTGCAAGAAGAAGATGTGGGATGAGAGAAGAAGCCACACCAACAATGGAGAGACTTCAGTTGCCAAGGGAGAACAGCAAGATGATGTTCCTGTTGTGTGCTCAAATGTGAGCAGGAGGCAAGGCAGTGAAAAGTGGATTCTGGATTCTGGGTGCACTTATCACATGTGCCCTCACAAGGAATGGTTCAAGAATTTTAAAGAGATAAATGATGGAAGGGTTTTCTTGAGGAATGACAATTCTTGCCAAGTGAGGGGGATTGGAGACACCCAATTGAGGATGTTTGATGGAGTCACAAGGCTACTGCGAAATGTGAGGTATCTTCCAAATTTGAAGAGAAATTTGATCTCATTGGGGTAATTGGATTCCATGGGGTATACATGCAAAGTTGAGGGAGGAAAGATCAAGGTGGCCAAGGGATCTTTGGTAGTGATCAGGGTAGCAAGAAACGATGGACTCTATGATATGATTGGAGAGACAGAAATCAATGATCAAGTAGCAAGTTTAATGGCTTAGATGGATAAGGGAGCCCTTTGGCACACTCACTTGGGACATACGAGCGAAAAGGGCCTGTAAGTTCTTAGCAAGGATGGTCTACTTAGAGGAGACAAAGTAGAGAAACAGGATTTCTGTGAGAGTTGCATTCTTGGGAAGTAACACCAAGTCAGCTTCAACACCGGAGTGCACAAGTCTAAGGGGATTCTTGACTACATTCATTCAGACCTTTGGGGACCAGCAAGAACACCAACACAGGGAGGTAACTTTTACTTTCTGTCTTTAATTGATGATTATTCAAGAAGTGTGTGGGTTTATTTACTTAAAAATAAATCAAATGCCTTGGATAAATTTGTTGTGTGGAAGAAGTTGCTGGAAACTCAAATGATAGGGTAGTTAAGGTTTTACGAACTGATAATCGCTTAGAATTTTGCAATAAGGATTTTGATAAATTCTGTGAATTAAATGGCATTCTAAGACATAGAATGGTTGTAAAAACACCTCAGCAAAATGGAGTTGCTGAGAGGATGAATAGAACCCTTATGGAAAAGGTTAGGTGCATGTTAATAGGATCCGTTTTACCAAAATATTTTTGGGGAGAAGCTGTGGCTACAGCTACATACTTGGTAAATAGATCACCCTCTAGAGCTTTAGAGCACAAGACTCCCATGGAGATGTGGAGTGGGAAACCCCCAAATTAAGCAACCTTAGGACTTTTGGGTGTGCTGCATATGCACATCAAAATGAGGATAAACTTAGCCCAAGGTCTAGAAAATGTGTATTTCTAGGATATGGTGATGGGGTTAAGGGATATAGGTTGTGGTCCTTAGAAAAGAAAGGCGTGAAACTGATTATAAGTAGGGATATTATTTTTAATGAATTCTTATTTCCCTACTTGGAGAAAACTAACCCTGCAGGGGCTAGTGAGCAAACCAAACTGAAAGTTATGGAGCATTGCATCAAGGAGAACTCGGTTCAGGTAGAGCAGAGGAGGCAAGTGGGTTCGGACCAGGTAGAGCCCTTGGATGAAGGCCAAGCTCCAGAAACTCAAGAAAAGGTTGATGCAGCAAGTCGGAATGACTACCAGCTCACAAGAGATCGGGAAGGAAGGCTGGTTGGACCACCTTCAAGATATGGGTTTGCCGATGCTATGGATGTAGCAGCTCATTGGATAGAAGGAGAGATGAGTGAATAAGATACTTACACGGATGCCATGGAGCGTAAGGATTCGTCAAAGTGGAAGCTAGCTATAGAGGAAGAAATGGATTCTTTGAGGAAAAACAACTTCTGGGAATTGATGAAAATTCTAGAAAAGCAGAAAGTTATAGAATGTAAGTGCACTTACAAGATCAAAGAAGGGTACCCTCCAGGAGATGAAGTCCGGAATAAGGCTAGGCTGGTGGCGAATGGGTTCACGAGAAGAGAGGACATAGGTTTCACAGAAACTTTCTCACCTGGACACAAGGTGGATGAAGTGGTGATTATCCTCGTCTATATCGATGATGTGCTGTTGGTTCGGAACAGCAGGGAGAAGATGGAAAGGTTTACATCTCAACAAGGTGAGGAGTTCGCGAGAAAGGATCTTAGTCTTGCAGAAAAGATCCTTAGGATGTGTAGAACCAAGAAAAGAAGATAAACAGGTTAAGGGTTTCTTGGGCAATGGGTGTTCTCAGCAGATTTGTGAGTAATCCCGGAAATAAGCATTGGCTTGGAATAAAGTGGTTGTTGAGGTATTTGAAGGCTCGGTGGCAGCCGGTGGTAGCACTCTCAGCAATCGAGGCTGAGTACATAGTGGCTACGGAGGCCATTAAGGAGGCTATGTGGTGCAAAGGGTTGCTGGAAGAGTTGAAGGTACTAGAGGAGCAAGTTGTGGTGTTTTCGGATAGTCAAAGTGCATTGCACTTGTGTAAGAATCCGGTGTTCCATGAGAGGACAAAGTACATGGATGTTCGGTATCATTTCATTTGGGAAAATGTTACGAAAGGATGCATCCATGTGGACAAGGTAGCCACGAAAGAAAATCCTGCGGATTTAGATACTAAAGTCCTACCTCTAAGTAAGTTCAATCATTACCTTGGACTACTTAGGATTGGAGTCGGTTAATTGATGACTCAATATGAGTTTGGATCCTGAAGTTCTCTGCACAATGGTTCGGGTTTAAACACTTAGACAAAGGTAGAGATTGTTGGTATTTGTTTAAGGTTTAAGCATAGTTCAAACATGGTTAAAATCTAAACCAAGGTTGGAAGAATAAATTTCAGCATGTTAAAGGAGTGCACACATGTGTGTGCATCACTTTAGGTGTGTGTGCACACCTCTATTTAGAAGGTAACGGAGTGCCCACAGCTGTGTGAAGGGCAATATTAGTGTGTGCTACATCGTTCCTTCACCAGCGCTGCACTGTCCAGCAAGGGAGGTGCTGAAAGAAGGGCAATGCTGCACCACTCCTTCACTAGCGCCGCACCACTCAGCAATTGGTGAAAATGGTGTTTTGCCTAGTGCCGCAGCACTAGGCACACTGATGCACACATGGACAGCTTGTTTAAGCCTCTTCTTAGGTGCATGGATGCAAGGTTAAAATGCACAGCACCACTTAGGATTGATGGAGGGCCATGGTTAAGTGGTCATCAAGATCTAAGGGTGGAGATTGACTCTCAAGATTAAACAAGAAGTTGGTGCACTGTATAAAGGGTCACCTAGCTTCATTATCAAAATATAAGTTTGTAACATACTTTGAGATCAATTGTAAAGAGTGACAAGACACAATACAATAGAGAATTATGTGACAGTGCAAAAACACAAAACACAAGAGGGACTCATTGTAGAGAGGCTGGTTATAAAGATGTGAGAGTAGTATAGATAGAGAGCATTGTAATAGTTCTTATCATCTTCTTTCTTCTCTTCTTGGTTTCTTCAAGAACTTGAGGTTTCTTGAAGAGGGTTGTTGTAATTGTAAAGAAACATTGATTTAGTGTAGAGAGTTCAGAGGAACTCACGGGGACGTAGGCTATTGCCGAACCTCGATAACAAATCGTTTGTCTTCTCTTCTTTCTTGCTTTCGATTGCTGTATTTATTTCTACAAGTCATTCTAGACTTGGGTGTTTAGAAAATCACCACTTGGGCATCTTGTCAAGGTGAGTTCCAACATAAAACTAGGCTGGTGGCGAAGGGGTTCACACAAAGAGAAGGAATAGATTTCACCAAAATATTCTCACCAGTTGTGAAAGACAAGACGATACTGATAGTATTGGCTATGGTGGTCCAATTTGATTGGGAAATCGAGCAAATGGATGTGAAGACAACATTCTTACATGGAGAACTTGATGAGACCATCTACATGAGGCAACCCTAAGGCTATGAGGAAGGAAGGCAGGGAGAGTTACTGTGCCAATTGAAGAATTCTCTCTATGGCCTGAAGCAATCACCTTGGCAATGGAATAAGAGGCTCGATTCCTTTGTAACTAGCTTTGGGTTCATGAGGAGCTACTATGATTCGTGCTTATACTAAAAGGGGCACAAGGTGGAGGAAGTGGTGATCATCCTCATCTATGTTGATGAGATGTTGCTAGTTGGGAGCAGCATGGAGAGGATAGGAAAATTGAAGTCTCAACTCAGTGAGGAGTTTGAGATGAAGGATCTTGGCCATGCATAGAAGATCCTCGGGATAAGTATAATCCGAGAAAGTGAGAGAAATAGATTGAAGATTTCTCAGACTTCCTACATAGAAAAGATGATATCTAAGTTTTATATGGAATATAGCAAACCAGTGAAGGTTTCTCTTGCTGGTCATTTCAAGTTTTCCAGCAATCAATGTCCGAGATCGGATGAGGAGAAGAAGGAAATGGAAAAGGTCCCCTACTCTAGTGTTGTTGGATCAATCATATTCATGATGGTAAGCACTAGACCTGACATTGCTCATACAATGAGTGTTCTCATTAGGTTTATGAGTAATCCCAAAAAGAAGCATTGGCTTGGTATGAAGTGGTTGCTGAGGTACTTGAAGGGAAGCCCAGAAGTGGGGCTGATTTATGAGAAGAGGGGTAAGTCCATCTGTCTTGAGGGTTATGTGGATTCTGACTATGGAGCAGACCGAGATAAAAGAAGATCGATTACCTCCTAATTCTTCAACTTAAACAGATGTTGTATAAGTTGGAAGGTTAAGTTGCAGCCGGTGGTAGCACTCTCAACAACCGAGGCTGAGTACATAACGGAAGCCATCAAGGAGGCTATATGGTGCAAAGGGTTGTTGGAAGAGTTGAAGGTACTAAAAGAGCAGGTGGTAGTGTATTCGGATAGCCAAAGTGCGTTGCATTTGTGCAAGAATCTGGTGTTCCATGAGAGAACAAAGCATATGGATGTTCGATACCATTTTATTCGTGAAAATGTTACAGAATGATGCATTCATGTGGATAAGGTGGCCACAAAAGAAAATCCTGCAGATTTAGGTACTAAAGTTCTACCTCTAAGTAAGTTCAATCATTGCCTTGGACTTCTTAGGATTGGAGTCGGTTGATATGGTGACTGAAGTTGAGTTTGGATCCTAAGTTCTCTGCACAATGGGTTCGGGTTTAATCACTTAGACAAAAGTAGAGATCGTTAGTATTTGTCTAAGGCTTAAACAGGAAATGCAAACAGCATCAGGTTTAGAGGTGTGCGCCGCACCTTGGGAGTGTGCGCTGCACCTTGGGAGTGTGCACCTCGCCCAACATCAAGTTCAGGAAGATAGCTCTCCAGGCCGCACCGCACCCCAGTCTCCTCAAGGTGCGGCACCTAGAAAGGCAGTAACTCTCCCTCCTTCCATGCCGCAACTTGCCTGTTTTGAGCCGCGACTTGAAGGCACACCTGAAGACAATTTTCAACAATCTTCTCCTAGTGCATGGAGCTTGATCAAAATGCACAAGATCACTTAGACTTGTTGAAGGGCTATGATTGATTGATCATCAAGATCTAAGGGTAGAGATTGACTTCAAGATTGGGTCAAGAAGTTGGTACACTATATAAAAGGTCACCTAGCTTCAAAAGGACATAACTTATGAAAGTGAGATCAAGTGTATGAGTGCAAAGACACAAACACAAGAGAGACTCATTGTAGAGAGGTTGGCTTTTTAGAGAGAGTAGTATAGATTAGGGATTCAAGCGCCTTGTAAGTGGAATTTTCTTAGGGAAAATTCCAGGATAACTCAAGTCCTTATCACTTTCTTTTCTCTTCTTTCGTTCTTCAAGAACTAGAGGTTTCTTGAAGAGGTGTTGCTGTAACTTGTAAGAACTCATTGATTTAGTGCAGAGGGCTCGGAGGAGCTCACGGAGATGTAGGCACATTTTCGAACCTCGATAACAATTTGCTTGTGTTCTTTCTTTGCTTTGATTGTTGTTTCTGTTCTTTATAAGTCATTCTAGACTTAGGTGTTTAGAAGATCACCACCTGGGTATCTTGAGGGTGGTTTCCAACAAGCTGCTCAAAACTACCAATGAGCATAGCAAATATCTTTTCATGGTACACTGGCTACAGGTTTTTCATCATAATTCTGACACTGTCCTTTTCTACAAGTCTTATGGCCATTTTTGCTGCCTTACCTTTCCAGCGAGAGAAAAATTCTAAGAAGATCTCATTTGGCTTCTGCTTAGTGGTTTCAAGGTCCCTGATGGTGATATCTAACTAAGTGTTGTAAGCATACTAGGCCATAAATTCTTAGGCCATATCTTCCCATTTTTTCAAAGTACTAGGCTTTTGAGAATAGTACCACTTTAGTGTAGCACCGGTGAAGGAGTTGGTGAAGAACACAATTAACTACTCAATGTCCAAAGCATAGAATCCCAAGAGGCCAACATACTGCCATAGATGGGTCTTGGGATCGTGGGATCCATTAAAACAATTCATATCGGGCATTTTGAACTTGATGGCAGACTAACTTTGGGATATGTACATAGCTCGTCAATGTCAAGAAGATAATCATCAATGCCTTGGGATTTTCTCATAGCACTTTGCATTTTTTCAAATTTCTCATTGATTGTCTTCATCTCAAAATCAACCTTCTTCTTCTTTTTGGCTAAGAGGTATTCTTCTTCATTCTAAAAAAAAAGTCTTCTTTTTCACTCATAAAGCCTTGGGACTCTTTCTTAGTTACCCGTTCTTCTATGTCTTCCAGTTTTTTGGCCAGTTCGACCAAAAGACTGTTGATATTCTTAAAGATCTTATTGGTATTAACCACTATCTCTTCAGCCATTACTCTGACTGAATCTGAACTGCTCTTAGAAACTAAACTATTTGCAAACATTTTTACTGTAAGAGAGACTAGACCCATAGAATACTTTTGTTTAGTCTTCCACTACAGGATCTGAACCAAAGTGAGGAAGCGATTGTTTCTTGTCCTAGACCTATGACTTTTTTTTACAAGTAGAAAGAAAAGAAGACACTTTCTGAATTTTTTTATGTCGTGAATCCTTTTTACCATGCTCACTGATCCGTAGTATTACTTTAACTTTAGCTGTGGGTTTCAATTTTTCATTTGAAGGCCTACTGAATGAATTAAAGTCCACTTGTAGATAAGTTCTTTATTTAACCTAAATAGGTAGAAACAAAGAACGTAAAGGAAAATTCACTTAGATTAAATTACAATCAAACTCCACATGTTTGGACTTAGGCTTTCTCAAAGTTAAGTGTTGTGAAATTGAAATCAATAAGTCTCCCAAATGATTTAGAACCTAATGGTGATTTGGGCTAAACCCAAGAAGCCCAAATGAATGATGAGAATTACCCTTCACACGGATCATTTCACTTGATCCTTTGGCATTCATGCACTCAAATTTCTTGAGTTAGGGCCTAATCAACATTAATTTCTTTAGGTGGGCTCCATAATGATTTATAGTTAACAAGACATGACTAAAAGAAGATCTTTTATTTTGGGCTAAACTAGGCCCAACATGGGGTTCAATTTGTTTAACTGTAATTTAATTAAGGGAGAAACAAGACCACAAAACATGTTATCAAACAAATTAATTTTATTATATGTTAACATATGAGGTGAGAACAAACACATGCAAGCAAGAAAAAGGATAGAAAGGTCCTTGTCTTAGATAGGAAAGTTCTAGGGTTTGCTTAAAGTGGTTAAGCTCACCTTATAACTCCGGTGGGCTCAGGTACCTCACAGCTAAAAGGGTGCCATTATACTCATCGGGTGGCCTAATAAGTAGATCACAAGAGTACAAATGCGGCGATAAACATTCATTACATGACAAGAACCAAAAGGAACTTATCCACACCAAAGGCTGAAGACAAAAAAAATAAGGGTCACACCAGAAACCAAGAGGAAACAGGCCCTCGATTAACTCCGTCTAGAGTAGAAGATAAGTGCTAGTGTGTAAAGTGAAGTATGTAATAATAATTTAATATTAAAGTTTTAAAATATTTCCTAGAAACACTTTAAGGTTAAATCTCACCAGCAGAGTCGCCAACTGTAGGTACCGCTCTTTTTTTGTTTGTTACTTATGTATCTGGCTTATTACCCAAGGCCACTCCCCTTGAAGAAAGAAGGATATAGCGAGGGTTCAGATTATAATGAGTAACCATATGGAAACAAGAGAAACCTACCAAGTCTCATACAAACTCTTTATAAGTAGTAAGGAGGCTCACGTGATGGGTGCATTTTTAATGTATTAGACAAGCGATTGTTGTCATCTAAGCACAAAGCAATGATGATGGGTAAGGAGTTACCATTTGACCTTGAAGGGGATCAAATTCCTTGTCATTGGTTTATGTGAGAGATTTCGAGGCTCGGGAGATTTAGGTACAAGAGACTACGGAATTAAAGCTCCCTCTCTTGTCTAGACCAAAGTCTAACCCTTTGTGTTTCAAGAAAAATTATTCAAAATTTTGATCTAAATATTATTACCATACACTAATAAAGAAAATTAAGTACACATTCACAATTTATAATCAAGCAAGATGATACCAAATATTGTGATACCAAATCTTGCATTTAAAGTGGTGTAGTAAAAGGAAAAACATAAAAGAAAAGGTACTTTAACCATGAAACAAAGAAACGATCAAAATCAATTGTAATGTGCGAATAAAAAAAGAAATTCAATTAAAGCATGTTAACTTAAATAAATATACTAGACATATAAGAATTTAATAAATAAGCCTAAATTACTTTAAGCAAATGGATTAAACATAGCATACGTGGCATGTGTGTTGGTGTGTGTAGATATGCATGGGTTAGAACTAGATGTGTGTGTGAGTATGTGCAGATGCATGCCAAGTGCATGCCGATGCATGTGGATGTATGCCAAGTGTGTGCAGGTTAGTACTAAGTGTGTGTGAGTGTGTGCGGATGCGTGTTGATGCATGCTAAGAGTGTGCACATGTGTGCGGGTGTGTGTAGGTATGTACATGTGTATTCAAGTGTGTGCACATGTCTGTGAGTTAGTATTAAGTGTTTATAGATTAGTAATAAGTGTGTTTGGATTAGTACTCAGTGTGCATGGATGCATGCAAGTGTGTGCAGATGCATGCAGTAGCGTACAGATGCATGTAGTAGCGTGCGGATGCATGCCAAGTGTGTACAAAATTAAAGTGAAAAGAATCAAACGGAGGTCCTAATTTGCATGTGATTTTGAAATAAAATATACCACAAAGGGTCTTAACTATTTTAAAAATAAAAGAGCATGCAATTTGTAGCAAATTGGAATAAAGCATAGAACTTAAAAGAAATGAAATAAGCATCATGAAGGAACTAGGATAAAGAGATGAACATGGAAACTATAATGGGGTTCATCAAATAAAAAGTAAGTTAAATTATCGAATCTATTTTCAAGGTGGTTTACATATATAAAGCATGTTAACAACGTATTTTACAAATAAAAGAAATTTAACTAACCTTCTTGGCTAAGAAAAATTTCCACATGCGGGGATAATCCTTGGAGATTTTGCGCACTCTTTTGGACTTGATGAATTTGAAAGGTTAGATTAATTGAGGATTAAAAGACCAAATGCAAGGGGTGGCTGAATATTATGATTTGAGAAGCTCTCTCCTTTTGTGTGCTTTTCTCTCTTTTTTGTGTGCTCTCTTCTCTTTCGTGATGCTTCTCTCTATGGTTCTCTCTTTTTTTCTCTATTTTCTCTTTCTATTCTTCCATTCATTCCCCTCTGTTTGTGCGTTATGTAGTGTGTCTTGTGCTTAACAAAGCGGTATTTACAAGAGGAGAGTGGATTGTCTAAGGGATTTAAAAAACAACAAAATAAAGAAGAGGAAAAGAGGTGGTCTACCATAGTGAAGTGATGAGAGAAAGGTTACAACTTTTGAGGTGAAAAAAGGTGAGGCTAGGAAGGGTAAAGTATGGTAAACAAAGCAAAAAAAGTGAGAGGAATACAACTTTCTTGGTGGTTGGCCATAGGGAAGAGAAAGGGAGATTTTTTATGTGGAAAAGTTAAAGATGGAAGGTGGTTTCATTAAAGGAAGAAGGTGTGGGGGATTTCTCTTTAGTGGTTTTTGAAAAAGGTGCAAGTTTTAGGTGTTATAGTAGTCTCAATAAAGTAAAAAGGTGAGGAGCATTTCTCTTCTTTGTGACTGACCATGGGGGGAAGGAAAAGAGGATTTTTTTTAGGTGGTAAAGTGGACTTTGTTGACCCTCACCTATATTTTAATGATGACAAAACACAACTCTTATTATACTAGCAGTGCTATATAAGTATATTAAGCGATAAAAGCATATAGCCAGAAATCAAGGTGCAAGAACTCAACCTGAATCAAACTCCAAGTCAAGATAGAAGCTCTAGTATAGGTTTAAGGTATTTAAATAAGTTGTAAATCTCACTTGTTTAGGTAAAAAACTTGTCTTATGGCTCCTTTTGAAAAAGCATTTTAACAGAACTTCTCAATTAAACGTTTTTAAGTTAAAAACTTTTTAAATCATGAAAACTGGGTTGATAAGCAACCCAATCGACTAGGTACTTATACTAGAAGACTGGTATATGGGACATTGTGTCCCTAGTCGACTGGGTGCTTCATACAAGTCGACTAGTATATTGGATAGACTGTCCCCAGTCGACTGGTACCTTCAATAGCCTTAAAATCGGATTTTTAACTTGACCCAATCAACTGGTACTAAGACCCAGTCGACTGGTAATTCAAAAAATATGACCGTTGAGATGCGAGATTTTAGCACAAATTGCACCAAAATGTATCAGAACAGTACAAAGCGGCCATATTACAACAAAGCTATAAAAACCCACTCTATTGAGTATTTTAAAAGAGAGATTACATACACAGTCAAGTTTCTACTCATTGATACACAAAAGCTTTGAAATATTTATTGTTGAGCCATACTTCAAGCTTAACCTTGAAAGAGATATATTATTCAGTTGTATAAGCTTTCATTGATGTCTCTCTACCATTTACTTTACAACAGTTATTGTAAAGGGATTAGCTTCCGAAAGGAAGAGATTAGCTTCCGAGAGGAAGGGATTTTGCTTCAGAGAGTAAGGGATTTGCTTCCAAGAGGAAGGGATTGATTGTAAGGTTTGTACAATACCCGTGAAGTTGCACGACTAAGTTTCTTAGTGGATTACTTCAAGGAGGTTCTCTGAAGAGAGTGGACGTAGGGTCGGAACCAATCTAATATTGTCGAACCACTATAAACTAAGTTTGCATCCTCTATTCCTTAAACTCTTTTGTTTACAGCACATTATTTGTTTACATGCTTGTGGGTTTATCTGTTTTTTATAAACTTGTGTTTAATTAGAAAAAATTTTTAAAAACTTAATTCACCCCCTATTGGATTGAAACCTCAGTCTACAATTGGCATCAAAGCCAGGTTCTCAATTTTAGGCTTAATATCCTTGAGTTGATCCGATGGCAGCAAATAGCTATTCTGAGAGATACTCCTACACTAGGCCTCCTTTGTTCAATGGCTCTAACTATAACTATTGGAAAAACATGATGAAAATCTTTGTCGAAGAACAAGATTATAATCGTTGGAGAGTCATTGAAGAGGGATATAGAATTCTATCAAAGGAAATAACTATTGGAGAAATCAATTATAGAATGCCTAAACTCAAAACTGAGTACAATGATGAGGATTGTAGAATGATGTCTCTCAATAGTAGAGCCACAAGTATTTTACATTGCACTTTAGATATATTTGAATACAATAAAATATCTACATGTGTTTCAGCTAAGGAGATATGGGATAAATTGCAAGTTATATATGAAGGAACTAGTGAGGTTAAAAAATCAAAAATTTATATGCTAGTATCTAAATATGAATCTTTTAGAATGTCTCCTAACAAAACAATTTCTCAAATGCACTCACGTTTCACAACTATTGTCAATGGTTTGAAGCTTCTTGGTAGGAACATTTAGGAGTTTGAACTAACAAGAAAAATCTTAAGATCTTTGCCACCTACTTGGAAAGCAAAGAAGATGGCCATCACGGAGGCCAAAGATCTCGACAAACTTGATGTTGAGACACTTCTTGGGTCATTATTGACATATGAGATGGAAGAAATGAATCCCATTATCAATGATGATGAGAAGAAGAAAAAGGTGATTGCTCTCAAAGCCTCTACGTGCAATAGAGAAGAAGAAGTGGAAAGCAGCGAAGAACATGGTGAGATGGCTTTAATCACCAAATGGTTTCATAGGTTCTTGAAGAAAAGCAAGAAACCTTACACAAAGGATCCCACTTCAAAAAGGAAACCACTTATGTGCTATTGATGCAAGAAGCCCGGTCACATTAAAGCCGATTGTATGGTAACAAGCAAACCATACAGGAGCTTCAAGAAGAAAGCTATGATAGCAACCACTTGGAGTGATAACGAAGAAGTAGACTCCTCGAATAATGAAATCGGATATGAGGAAATTGCCAACCTATGTCTTATGGAAATCGATGATGAAAATGAGGTATTATCTTCTCCCTCTTCAAAAAATAACATTGTTAGTAGTAGTGAAGAATTTTTAGAAGTCATAAATGAAATGCATGATGAATTGAAGAAATTTGATTCTATGAACTCTACTCTTAAGAAAGAGATGTCATCTCTTTTTAAAGAAATGATAAGTCTAAGAGAAGAAAAAGATAAACTTTCTTCATTGCTTTATGATTCTTCTCAAGATTTCCTAAAAGATGAAAATGAAAACTTAAAGAAAATGATATTAAAATTGAATGGTACAATATCTAGACTCATGCTTGGAAAACAAAAGCTTGATGAAGTGCTTTCTTGCCAAAGATTAAGTGGAGGAATATCTAGGTTAGGATACTCTCCATTAGGCAAGCAAAAATCATAAGAGAGCTTATTCCGTGAAACCATCATGTGTGAATGAAGCCTCTACTTTACAGATCATTAGCAAGGTCAAAAGCATACCCTTAATGAATGCTAGCCAGTTTAGAAATGCTAATTCTAATGCATATACAAGATTGAAACATCCTAGAAATACTCATGCTTTTATGTATGCTCATTCAAGAAATACTTATACATATCTAGGAATTACTATCATGGTTATTCTAGAAATAATATGCATACTCATGAAAATGCAAGCATGTATCCTAGAAATCATCTTCATACATTTTTTGGAAATGACATGTATATTGATATTCCTCACAATAGAAACATGTATCCTAGGAACTCATATCCTATGTATTATAGGCATGCACAACTAAATCATCCTAGAAATTTCAATATATCATCCTAGGATTGTGCATCATCAACATGTCTATAGAACACCATATGCTGTTAAGAAAATATGGATCCCAAAAGGAACCGTATTTTCAAGGACTAACCCCAAAGGACCCAAGAAATTTTGGGTACCTAAAAATACCATTGTGTATCCTAGTGTGATGTAGATATATCTCCACACCAAGGAAAAAGGTAACTCTTGGTACCTTGATAGTGGATGCTCAAAGCACATGACCGGTGATAAAAGTGTATTCAATGAGCTAACTCTAAGAGATGGTGGACTTGTCACCATTGGAGACAACACAAAAATAAAGATCATCGGGCATGGAAAAGTTGGTAATGATTTCTCAACCATAAATAATGTATTGCTAGTACAAGGCCTTAAGCCAAATTTACTAAGCATTAGTCAACTATGTGACAAAGGCAACAAAGTAATATTTGAATCCTCTCATTGTCTAGTTATAGACATCAAGAGTAACAAGATCAAGTTTGTTGGCCATAGACATGAAAATGTCTATATAGTTTATTTAAAATCATTGCATTAAAATGAAAAAAGTTTTCTCGTATTTAGTGAAAACCCATGGCTATGGCATAGAAGGCTTGGTCATGTGAATGGGAATTTACTTAAAATCATTTCTAGAAAATATTTAGTCATTTGACTTCCCAAAATCAATTTTGAAGAAGACAAAGTATGTGATGCTTGTCAAATGGGAAAACAAACTAGGATTTGTTTTAAATCAAAGAATGTAGTCTCAACTACTAGACCATTGGAACTTTTTCATATAGACTTATTTGGTCCAATAAGTACCATTAGTCTAGGTGGCCATCAATATGCTCTTGTTATTGTTGATGACTATTCAAGATATTACTTTGTTATTTTTATTGCTTATAAGGATGAAGCTTACAAAGGATTTGAAAACTTTTACAAAACGGTTCAAAATGAAAAAGGAATTTGTATTTCAAGAATTAGAAGTGATCATGGAAAAGAATTTGAAAACCAAAGTTTTTCAAAATTTTGTGATGAAAACGGAATTGATCACAACTTTTCAGCTTCAAGAACTCCTCAACAAAATGGAGTTATTGAGAGGAAAAATAGAACTCTAGAAGAATTTGCAAGAACAATGCTTTGTGAAAATAGTTTACCAAAATAATTTTGGGCTGAAGCATTAAACACTTCTTGCTATAGCTTGAATAGGTCTATGCTTGACAAAACTCCGTATGAATTATTGAAAGGTAGAAAGCCTAATATCTCCTATTTTCATATGTTTGGTTGTAAATGCTTCATCCTAAATAAAAATAAATCTAACTTGGGTATATTTGACTCTAAGACCGATGAAGGGATATTTTTAAGATATTCAACCTCTAGTAAGGCTTATAGAGTCTTCAACAAGAGAACTCTAGTGGTAGAAGAATCCGTACATGTAACTCTTGATGAGTCTAACCCAATTAGTAGTTTCTTTCAATGATGATGCAGATTTTATTCCAAGAATGGAAACACCTACTCCCATTGTTGACCCAAAGGAGAGTCCACCTCAAACAAATGAAGAGATGGAAACTCTCAAATTGGACAAACCATCTACAAGCCGACAAGAGGATAGTCTTCCTAAAGATTGGAGGTATATAAATTATCACCCGATTGATCAAGTGATTGGTGATCCTTCATAAGGGGTAAGAACTCGTTCCTCTATTAGAAATATTTGCAATTATATAGCTTATTTGTCTCAAATAGAACCTAAGAAATTTATTGAAGCCGAAAAGGATAATGATTGGATAATTTCCATGCAAGAAGAAATAAATCAATTTGAAAGAAACAATGTATGGAATCTAGTTCCTAGACCTAAGAATCATACAATAATAGGAACTGAATGGGTATTTAGAAATAAGATGGATGAAAATGGAATAGTGACAAGAAACAAGGCTAGACTAGCTGCTAAGGGATATAATCAAGAAGAAGGAATAGACTTTGATGAGACCTATGCTCCCGTAGCTAGATTAAAAGCTATTTAAATGTTATTAGCCTTTGTATACTTTAATAAGTTTAAGTTATTTCAAATGGATGTAAAAGGTACATTTTTAAATGGCTTTATAAAAGAAGAGGTTTATGTTGAGCAACCTCTTGGATTTGAGAATCCTAGTCTTCCAAATCATGTCTACTGTTGGTATTTGTCTAATGTTTGCACAGGTCCAACCATGGTTCAAAGATGGTTAAAGTCTAAACCAAAGTTGGAGGATTAAAGTTCAGCAAGTTAAAAGACTGAACACATGTCTGTGCATCAATTTGGAGCAAGGGAAGGCCATGCGCACTAGTGTGCGCACAGCTGCAGCATCAGTGTGCACCTAAGCGCCCTTCACCAGCACCTTAGTGCCCAGAATGATGTCTCCCTAACCCACACCAGTGCCTAGGTGCTTCCCACCAGCACCATGGCATCCAAAAGGTGTGCAAAGGTGCCTTGCCCAGCGCCATAGCTCCCCCTGTTGAGCGCCTAGGCGCTAGGCACACCAAAGCACACATGGACAGCCTACTTTAGCCTTCTCTTAGGTGCGTGAGTGCAAGGTTAAAATGCACAGCACCACTTAGGAGTGATGGAGGGCCAAGATTAAGTAGTAATCAAGATCCAAGGGTAGAGATTAACTCACAAGAATGACCAAGAAGTGTGTGGCTATAAAAGGGGTCTCCTAGCCTCATTTTTCACATATAGAATATATACAACAACACAAGTTTGTGACATTCTTTGAGATCAATTTTAATACAGGAGAGAATTGTGTGAGAGACATAAACACAAGAGGGACTCTTTGTAGTGAGGCTGGTTGTAAAGAAGAGAGAGTAGTATAGAGAGAAAGCATTGTAATCTTCTTTCTTCTCTTCTTGGTTTCTTCAAGAACTTAAGCTTCTTGAAGGGGATTGCTGTAACATATAAGAACCATTTAAGTTAGTGCAGAGAGTTTGGAGGAACTTACAGGGACGTAAGCATATTTCCGAACCTTGATAACAAATTGCTTATCTTCTTTCTTTCTTTGATTTTCTGTTCTTGTGTTCAATTGCTGAAATTCTTTCTACAAGTCATTATAGACTTGAGTGTTTGGAAGATCACCACCTGGGCATCTTGTCAATGTGATTTCCAACAGTGGTATCAGAGCTGCACAGTTGGGTATCAGAGTAAGAACAAGAAGGTGACGGAGCCAAGACTCTAAGAATCAAAGATTAACTTCTTGGGTGATTCAAGAACAGTGTAAAGATCAAGATCTGATCGTGTTCTTGAAGGTTGATTCAAGAATGGTGTTAATATCCATCTTTGATCTGTGTTCTTTAGGTTGAAGAAAGCATTTTTGGGTAGTGCATAAATCAGGGATCTTGTCCAAAAAATATGGCTTCAAATTTCTGTGTTGAGAAGTTTGATGGAAAGGGAGACTTTGCCCTTTGGAAGCGGAAGATCAAGGCGGTTCTAATGCAATAGAAAGTGGACTTGGCTATTGAAGAAGATGATGCTTTTCCAGTAAGTGTCATGGAGGACCAGTAGACTGAGATGAAGAAGATGGCTTACAGCACCATTTTCTTGCACATGTCGAATAGTATCACAAGGGAGTGCGGAGACTCGGAGGATCCGGTTGTCATATAGAAGAAACTAGATGAGTTGTTTCTTACCAAAACTCTTCCTAACAAGATTTATCTTCTTAAAAGAATCTTTGCTTTTAAAATGGATCATAGTAAAGAGTTGCAAGATAATTTTGATGTCTTTAATAAGCTAGTTCAAGATTTGAATAGCTGTAGCATTATTTTTCCGGATGAACAATTGGCTGTTATTTTGTTAAATTCTCTTCCTGATTGCTTTGATAATTTGATTAATGCTATTGAGTATGGAAGGGATACTTTAACAAAGGAGATTATGATCAATGCCATAAGGGCACATGATTTCAAGGCCAAGATGAAGGAGACATCAAGTGGAGATGGGTTATTCGTAAGAGGAAGGCCAGCAACTCGGAATGGTAGTAGCAACAATGGCTACTACCGGGACAAAGGTAGAGGAGAGAGCCATGGGAGATCTCATTCCAAGACAAGACTTGGAGGAGGAAGGAGATGCTTCTACTACAACAAGGAGGGCCATTTCAAGAAATATTGCAAGAAGAGGTTATGAGATGAGAGGAGAAGCCATACCAACATTGGAGAGGCTTCGATTGCCATGGGAGAATAGCAAGATAATGATGTTCTTGTTGTATGCTCGGATATGAGCAAGGGGCAAGAAGACAGCAGAAAGTGGATTCTTGATTCTGGGTGCACTTATCATATGTGCCCTCACAAAGAATGGTTCAAGAATTTCAAGGAGATCAATAATGGAAGGGTCTTCTTGGGGAATCATAATTCTTGCCAAGTGAAAGGGATTGGAGACATCCAATTGAGGATGTTTGATGGAATGACAAGGCTGTTGGAAAATGCGAGGTATATTCCAGATTTGAAGAGAAATTTGATCTCTTTGGGGCAGTTGGATTCCATGGGGTATACATGCAAAGTAGAGGGAGGAAAGATCAAGGTGGCCAAGGGATCTTTGGTAGTGATCAAGGCAGCAAGAAACGGTGGACTCTATGAGATGATCGGAGAGACAGAAATCAATGATCAAGCAGCAAGCTTGATGGTTGAGATGGATAGAGCAGCCCTTTAGCACACTCGCTTGGGACATATGAGCGAAGAGGGCTTGCAAGTTCTCAGTAAGGATGGCCTGCCTAGTGGAGACAAGGTAGAGGAGCTTGATTTCTGCGAGTGTTGTGTTCTTGAGAAGTAGCACCGGGTCAGCTTTAACACCGGAGTGCACAAGTCTAAGGGGATTCTTGACTACATTAATGCGGACCTTTGGGGACCAGCAAGGACACCAACACAGAGAGGTAACATTTACTTTCTGTCTTTAATTGATGATTATTCAAGAAGAGTGTGGGTCTATTTGCTTAGAAATAAATCAGATGCCTTGAATAAGTTAGTGGTGTGGAAAGGGCTGGTTGAGACTCAAATGGGTAGAGTAGTTAAAGAGATAAGAACCGATAATGGCTTAGAAATTTTTAACCAAGAACTTGATCAATTTTGTAGCTTAAATGGCATTCTAAGACATAGGACGGTTGTGGAAACCCCTCAGCAAAGTGGAGTTGCTGAGTGGATGAATATAACCCTTATGGAAAAGGTTAGGTGCATAGAATCCGGTTTACCAAAATATTTTTAGGGAGAAGCTGTGGCTACAGCTGCATACTTGGTAAATAGATCACCCTCTAGAGCTTTAGAGCTCAAGACTCCCATGGAGATGTGGAGTGGAAAACCCCCTGAATTAAACAACCTTAGGACTTTTGGTTGTGCTGCATATACACATCAAAAGGAGGATAAACTTAACCCAAGATCTAGAAAATGTGTATTTCTAGGATATGGTGATGGGGTTATGGGATATAGGCTGTGGTCCTTAGAAAATAAGGGCATGAAACTAATTATAAGTAGGGATGTTATTTTTAATGAATTATTATTTCCCTACTTGGAGAAAACTAACCCTGCAGGGGCTAGTGAGCAAACCAAACTGAAAGTTGTGGAGCATTGCATTAAGGAGAACTCAGTTCAGGTAGAGCAGAGGAGGCAAGAGGGTTCGGACCAGGTAGAGCCCTTGGATGAAGGCCAAGCTCAAGAAACTCAAGAAGAGGCTGAACAAGAATAGGTTGATGCAGCAAGTCGGAATAACTACCAGCTCACAAAAGACCGGGAAGGAAGGCTGGTTGGACCACCTTCAAGATATGGGCTTGTAGATGCTGTGGATGCAGCAGCTCCTTAGATAGAAGGAGAGATGAGTGAACAAGAGACTTACATAGATGCCATGGAGTGTAAGGATTCGTCAAAGTGGAAGCTAGCTATAGAGGAAGAAATGGATTCTTTGAGAAAGAACAACTTCTGGGAATTGATGAAAATTCCAGGAAAGCAGATAGTTATAGAATGTAAGTGCACTTACAAGATCAAAGAAGGGTACCCTCCAGGAGATAAAGTCCAGAACAAGGCTAGACTGGTGGCGAATGGGTTCACAAGAAGAAAAGACATAGATTTCACAAACTCTTTCTCACCTGGACACAAGGTGGAGAAGATGGTGAGTATCCTCAACTATGTCGATGATGTGCTATTGGTTCGAAACAGTAGGGAGAGGATGGAAAAGTTTACATCTCAACTCAGTGAGGAGTTTGAGAGGAAGGATCTCAGCCTTACACGAAAGATCCTTGGGATGTGTAGAATCCAAGAAAAGGATAGAAACTGGTTAAGGGTTTCTTGGGCAATGGGTGTTCTCTGCAAATTTGTGAGTAATCCTGGAAAGAAGCATTGGCTTGGGATGAAGAGGTTGCTAAGGTATTTGAAGGCTCAGTGGCAGCCTGTGGTAGCACTCATAATAACCGAGGCAGAATGCGTAGTGGCTACAGAAGCCATAAAGGAGGCTATGGGGTACAAAGGGTTGTTGGACAAGTGGGAGGTCCTAAAAGAGTAGGTGGTGGTATCTTTGGATAGCCAAAGTGTGTGGCACTTGCGGAAGAATCCGGTGTTCCATGAGAGGACGAAGCATATGGATGTTTGGTATCATTACATTCTGGAAAATGGTACGAAATGATGCATTCATGTTGACAAGAAGACCACGGGAGAAAATCCTACGGATTTGGGTACTAAAATTCTACCTCTAAGTAAGTTCAAGCATTGCTTTGGACTACTTAAGATTGGAGTTGGTTAATTGATGACTCAAGATGAGGTTGGATCCCGAAGCTTTCTGCACAATGGTTCAAGTTTAAACACTTAGACAAAGGTATAGATTGTTGGTTTTTTGAGTGGTCGCGCTTGCAGTTGAGAGAAGTTGACTTGGCTTTCTGTGTGAAAGAAAAACCTTTGGACTCATTTGGAAAGTCGGTCAAAGAGGTGAATGATCTGATGGGTTAGGAGGTATACTAATCCGACGGCTGTGTCAGTTAAGCTCCGAGGGAATAACCTAATCAATAGGTCATCCGTCGCCTCTAAGCTCGACAATCTCAGTGCAAAATGCCATCAGGTGGCTCTTAGGGTTACCTTTGTTTTCCCCTTATTTTACTAAATATAGGAGGTGCGTAAGTGGTTGGGAAAACTACCGTGGGGCAGTGAACATAATCAAAAATCGATGTTGGTGGCCTATGGCCAGACTGAATCCCGTCGGTCCTTCAGGGATTAAAGTCTAAGGTTTGCACAGGTCCAACCATGGTTCAAAGATGGTTAAAGTCTAAACTAAAGTTGGAAGATTAAAATTTAGCTAGTTAGAAGTTTGCACACATGTCTGTGCATCAATTTGGAGTAAGGGAAGGCCATGCGCACTGGTGTGCGCACTTCAGCACACAATCAGGAAAATGTGTGCATAACTGCAGCATCAGTGTGCGCCTAGGCGCCCTCCACCAGCGCCAGTGCCTAGGTGCTCCCCACCAGCACCATGGCATCCAGAAGGTGTGCAAAGGTGCCCTGCCAAGCGCCATGGCGCCCCCTATTGAGCGCCTAGGCGGTAGGCACACCAAAGCACACATGGACAGCCTACTTTAGCCTTCTCTTAGGTGCGTGAGTGCAAGGTTAAAACACACAGCACAACTTAGGAGTGATGGAGGGCCAACATTAAGCGGTAATCAAGATCCAAGGGTGGAGATTAACTCACAAGAATGACCAAAAAGTGTGTGGCTATAAAAGGGGTCTCCTAGCCTCATTTTTCACATATATAATATATACAACAACACAAGTTTGTGACATTCTTTGAGATCAATTGTAATACAGAAGAGAATTGTGTGAGAGATATAAACACAAGAGGGACTCTTTGTAGTGAGGATGGTTGTAAAGAAGAGAGAGTAGTATAGAGAGAGAGCATTGTAATCTTCTTTCTTCTCTTCTTGGTTGTTGAGCGATTATCCACCAAAATAAATGGGCAAATAATCGCACTCATTTTACTTGCAAGTGCACAAGGTCAACTTAGTAGTATAGTGTGTGAAAGCAAGATCATCTCCATAGGGATTGATGAATTTCTTTTTAGAATTATATTCACAATGTAAAAAAATAGAAATAATAAAAGAGTTGATTTTGATAAAGATAAAATAATAAATATAAAGGCGTAGGGACTTGATATCCACCACTAATTATGCTACCACAATATAACAGTATGCCAATGCTTTAATCATGCCATGTATACCTAATGGTTGTCAACCTAAGGGCATGGTATCTACTCCTTAAGCTATTGATCTCCCTAAGTAATGAGTTAGGCATAGTATCTACTCTAACTTTTTTCTCTCTCAAGGGATTCAACCTGGTGTATGCTGAGTTGTTCCTTAAGAGAGCATAGAATCTGTGGAAATCGACAACTACACGGGATCTAGGGCATGGTATCTACTCCCAGTTTCCCATGTTGATTAACTAAAGAATCCGGTGTGGATATCTTTTGTTACTAATGTCAGACCCAGGACTCTATCATCCAAATTGATCTAACTAACAAGTCCATACCACATGCGCATATTGATCAGACATATACATATGAGGAATTTAAATAAAAGCAGGTATTAATCAAGTTAAGCAACACAACATAAATATCGCAAAGGCGCCAATACTAATTATTGAATAAACATAATTAGGGCTTCAACCAAGCCCTTACTAAGAATTTAATTACACATAATAAAATAAAAAGGAAAGAAGAAACTCGAGAGAAGAGTCGCCAATTCCTCTCCACGGTCTCCTTCTCCAAGCTAAAGCAAAAGATAAAAGAAAAGATAAAAGAAGTCTAAGTTGTGATCTAAGAAGTCCTTATTTGTGTGTGCTTTACAGATGTATTTATAGGGCTTGAGTAGTCTTAGAAGACTCATGAGTTCCTAAACTTTCCTAAAACACAAAACTCCTTTATTTCTAAAATAGGGTTATGCAGTTTACTGTTCACGCTCTTACATATGCGCTCGATTGCATGCGTCTTGCGCTCGATCGCATTGCTGCGCTCGATCCTTCATGTGTGCGAACGATCGCATGTGCACTCGATCGCATGCAGTAGTGCGATCGATCGCACTTTGACCAGAAGCTGCTCCAAGATTTCCAGGCTTCTTCCCTTAAGTGCCAAAACTGTTTCCTTTTTCTCCAAGACCTATAAAAACCTGTGAAACACACAAAATGAAGTAAAACAGACTAAAACATATAGACAAAGAGCTTAACACATGTAAATTAAGGGGCTTAAATATGAATATTTAAGCACTTATCACATCCCCAAACTTACATATTGCTAGTCCCTTAGCAATACAAAACTAAAAACTAAATGAAGAACAAATTTAAAGATAAATTCACTTCCATGATACTCAAAGATTTAGGTTGCACAGAAAACTATGATAACAGTTAATGAGTAAGCTTAAAATAAAAATAACTTTTTGTATTGAAAAAGGATTTTCAAAAGTTCATGTTACTTACCAAAGGTTAGCTTAAGGCATCATAAGTTTGATTTGTGTGTGATGAATTAGCACATATAAGATGGGGCTTCCATATAATTTTAGTGTATAGGGTTTCGATGCCCAAACCTTTATCGAATTCCTTATCAAAGAGAACAAAAATGGCATAATACTTTCTTCTTCTTTCTTTTTCTTTCATCATGCGATCTTTGCCATGTTGAGTTCCATCGAGCTTTTTATTTGACCCTTGTAACGAGTGTTTAGCCAATGACTCCCAAACCAGATGGTTTTAGGGCATTAGGTGTAAAGACATCCCTAAAGACTTATTAAGTCGAATCAAAAAGGCCACGAAACTAACAGATTTTAATGCTTCTAAATGAAATTTCCACCTTTTGACGTGAACACTCAATACTTACTGAGGTAAGAGGCCCAGTTACTTAGTGGAAAGCTTTTTAATCACTTTTTGCATGATGAATATTTTTCTTATATATTTTTTTTCTTCTTTATTTTTCTTATGCCAAAGTGTTCTTTTAAACAAGTTATCCGATTACAGTTAGATTATGGAAACATATATAAGAGAATTATATGTCATTCCCCACACAAATGTGTGCTCAATGTGCTTGTGCAAATTTGGATCAAACTCATGAATTCTTAGGTGCCTTGAGGTAGGTAACTAAACTTTGTAAAATTCCTATTGCAAGACTATGTGTTCTAGCTTTTAAGCTTACTAATGAAGTGATATAGATTTTTAAATCAACCAAAATTTTTGTTTACCAAAAGAACATGCATTATACTTCCTAAAAACAAACTGGGACTTAGTGTGTGCATGTGTTCCAAGTGTGTGTGTGATAGTATCTAGTATCTCCCACTACCCCCAAACTTAAAATACACATTGTCCCCAATGTGTGTGGCATGGAAAGATCTGACCTGAGAGATGGAGAACTAGTTGCTTGCTTTGCTTGTGACACGCCCCCAAACTTGAACTGGATGCACGCACTGAGTACCTGACAAAGAAAAATAAACATTGTTCCAGAAAACAAGAAATATAAATACTAGATATGGAAATATAAATATAAACAAAAGAAAAATATTAAAATGAAAAGAATAAGTCTGGGGTGCCTCCCATGAGCGCTAAGTTTAACGTCTTCAGCCGGACCAAGCCTTATTTTTTTCCCAAAAGTAAGAGTGGCAGTAGCTAGCATAGGAAGTGTCTTATTCTCTCCCATATAAGCATAAGGTAAGTGCTCTTGCAACTGCTTGAATTCCAAGTTAGGTGCCTGTACAATAAAAGGGAAAATAGTATTAGTAGGCACATGAATATCAAATGGATCATTGTACTTACTTTGATGCTTAGGAGAAGCTTCAATGAGGTGCATAGTTTCGATGATGTCATCAGTAACATCCTCAGATTCTGGCACTGTACTTGATCTTGTGAGACTATATGTAAGAGCAGTTTCTAATGGATCAAAGTGATGGTCATGAAAAACTTGTTCAACAACACCTTGCTTTTGTTTACTTAGCTCCTTAGCTATATGCCCCACTTGTACATCTAATCTTTGAATAGCTTGCTCATGCCTTGCATTTATTTGTCTTTGCTCAGTCATAAACTGCTCTTGTAAGGTAAGCAGCTGTTGTTGTTGAATGACCAATTCCCTCACAATGCTCTCTAGGTCACTCTCTCTTGATTCTGGGACTAATTGAGCTGCTTGTTGGAAGTCCCTTTGCTGCCCTTGAAGGTTCAAGGCATTTTGATTGTTCCATGCGACGTTGGGGTGGTTCTGCCATCCAGGATTGTAGGTATATGCATATACATTGTTCAGTCCCTCATAATTTGCTTGCTCTTGATCTGTATATAAATATAAAGGGCAAGTTTCAGTAGTGTGATCAAAATGAGAACATATAGCACATACCTAGAGTTGTGTAGCTTGTGGTCGAGGTGGGATGCTCTGAGCAGTCATGGCTTCTATAAGTATATCTAGCTTCCTCTCCATAGCAGCTAGATAAGCATAACTAGCTTCCATCATTGGTGCTTCTCCCTCAAATGAATTAGTTGAAAAGCTTCAGTGCAGCAGTTTCAGTACTGCTGCTCGGGTACTCTCTGGAGCACACTAAACTGCGATCGATCGCAGACTTGCGCTCGATGGCACAAGGCACTGCGCTCGATTGCAATGAGGACAGAAACTTCTCCTCTGCACAGCAGAACAACAAAAAAAAAAACAAAAAGTGAAAAGAAGGAATAAATCTGAAAAAATAAACAAAACAGAATAAAATAGAATAAATTAAAATAAAAAAAAACTAACAAAAATAATTCCAAAAAGAAATTTAGCACAATCCCCGGCAACGGCGCCAAAAACTTGTTAAGCAATTATCCACCAAAATAAATGGGCGAATAATCGCATACGTTTTACTTGCAAGTGCACAAGGTCAACTTAGTAGTATAGTGTGCGAAAGCAAGATCATCTCCACAGGGATTGGTAAATTTCTTTTTAGAATTATTTTTGCAATGTAAAAAGATAGAAATAATAAAAGAGTTGATTTTGATAAAGATAAAATAATAAAGATAAAGGCGTAGGGACTTGATATCCACCACAATATAACAGTATGCCAATGCTTTAATCATGCCATGTATACCTAATGGTTATGAACCTAAGGGCATGGTATCTACTCCTTAAGCTATTGATCTCCCTAAGCAACGAGTTAGGCATGGTATCTACTCTAACTCTTTTCTCTCTCAAAGGATTCAACCTAGTGTATACTGAGTTGTTCCTTAAGAAAGCATAGGATCTGTGGAAATCGACAACTACACGGGACCTAGGGCATGGTATCTACTCCCGATTTCCCATGTTGTTTAACCCAAGAATCCAGTGTGGATACCTTTTGTTACTAATTTCAGACCCAGGACTCGGTCATCCAAATTGATCTAACTAACAAGTCCATACCACATGCACATATTGATCAGACATATACATATGAGGAATTTAAATAAAAGCAGGTATTAATCAAGTTAAGCAACACAACATAAATATCGCAAAGGTGCCAATATTAATTATTGAATGAACATAATTAGGGCTTCAACCAAGCCCTTACTAAGAATTTAATTACACATAATAAAATAAAAAGGAAAGAAGAAACCCAAGAGAAGAGTCGTCAATTCCTCTCCACGATCTCCTTCTCCAAGCAAAAGCAAAAGATAAAAGAAGGTATAAAAGAAGTCTAAGTTGTGATCTAAGAAGTCCTTATTTGTGTGTGCTTTACATGTGTATTTATAGGGCTTGAGTAGTCCTAGAAGGCTCATGAGTTCCTAAACTTTCCTAAAACACAAAACTCCTTTATTTCCAAAATAAGGTTCTACAGTTTACTGTTCACGCCCGTACATATGCACTCGATCGCATACGTCTTGTGCTCGATCGCATTGCTGCACTCGACCCTTAATGTGTGCGAACGATCGCATATGCGCTCGATCGCATGCAGTAGTGCGATCGATCGCACTTTGACCAGAAGCTGCTCCAGGATTTCCAGGCTTTTTCCCTTCAGTACCAAAACTGCTTCCTTTTTCTCCAAGACCTATAAAAACATGTGAAACACACAAAATGAAGTAAAAAAGACTAAAACATATAGACAAAGAGCTTAACACATGTAAATTAAAGGGCTTAAATATGAATATTTAAGCACTTATCATTGGTTTCTTCAAGAACTTGAGCTTCTTGAAGGGGATTGCTGTAACTTATAAGAACCATTTGAGTTAGTGCAGAGAGTTCGGAGGAACTCACAGGGACATAAGCACATTACCGAACCTCGATAACAAATTGCTTGTCTTATTTATTTCTTTGATTTTTTGTTCTTGTGTTCGGTTGTTGAAATTCTTTTTACAAGTCATTCTAGACTTGGGTGTTTGGAAGATCACCACCTAGGCATCTTGTCAACATGATTTCCAACATCTACAAGCTCTCTAAGGCTTTATATGGGTTGACGCAAGCTCCAAGGATATGGTATGAAAGACTAAGTAAATTTTTAATTGACGATAATTTTATAAGAGGTAAAGTAGACACAACTCTCTTCACAAAAACTCACATAAATGACACTCTACTAATCCAAATATATGTTGATAATATTATATTTGGTGCTACTAATGAATCTATATGTCAAAAGTTTGCCCAGTGCATGCAAGGTGAATTTGAAATGAGCATAATGGGAGAGCTTACCTACTTCCTTGGACTTAAAATCAAACATATGAAAGGTGGCATCTTCATCAATCAATCAAAATACACAAAGGACCTACTAAAGAGGTTCGGGATAGAAAGCTCAAAGCCACTTAGTACGCCTATGAGCACATCTACAAAACTTGATCTTGATGAACAAGGTAAGTGTGTAGATACTAAATACTATAGAAGCATGATAGGAGCTTTACTTTATTTGACTGCAAGTAGACCTGATATTATGTTCAGTGTATGCATGTGTGCTAGATTTCAAGCTAATTCTAAGGAATCACATGTAGTTGCAGTAAAAAGGAGCCTTAGATATCTACAAGGAACTTAAACCCTAGGATTATGGTACTCTAGAGATTCATCTTTTGAGCTTATAGGATATTCAGATGCTGATTTTGCTGGATGTACATTAGATAGAAAAAGCACAAGTGGAACATGCCAATTCTTAGGTGCAATGTTAACCTCTTGCTTTTCCAAGAAACAAAACTCTGTTGCACTATCAAGCGCCGAGGCGGAATATGTAGCAGCTGGAAGTTGTTGTGTCCAAGTGTTATGGATGAAACAACAACTAGAAGACTATGGCATGAACTTTAAAAGTATCCCAATACATTGTGATAGTACTAGTGCTATCAACCTAACCAAGAACCCTATTCAGCACTTTAGAACTAAACAAATAGAATTTAGACATCATTTCTTAAGAGACCGTGCTCAAAAAGGTGATATAAGACTAGAATTCATACCTTCAGAAGATCAAATAGCTGACATTCTTACAAAACCTCTAAGTGAAGCAAGATTTTGCAAAATAAGACTGTCAATGGGATTGTTATATTATGATAAACTGTATGTTTGATTGTTTCATCATTCATCATTTTGCATATTTGACATCTAGTGAAAGAGTATTAAACATTATTTAATAACTCCTTCACTCAAGATAGCATAGATACATAAATTTCGTGCTAAGACTCAAGACTGGAAATTTTTTTAAGGGTCCAGTCGACTGGTAAGTCTATCCCAGTCGACTGGTAAGTCTCTGCCCATTCTTCCAGTCGACTAGTAAGGCTATACCAGTCTTCTGGTAGTCAAAAACCTTATTTGGAGCCATATTCTGAAAATATGTTAACCACCCAGTCGATTGGTATAACTACCTAGTCGACTGGTATCCTTCTGCCAGTTTTCCTAGTCGACTAGTATCCCGACCCAGTCGACTAGTATGAGAAACTTTTCAAATCTGCAATGACCCCAGTCGACTAGTACCCTAACCCCAATTGACTTGTATCACGATTCTATATATAGTCTCTTCATTTTTTTCTAGATATTTACGCCATTTTCAAAACCTTAAGCTTTCTCTCTCTAAAAAAATTCATCTTTTTGATCAAAAAACCCTCAAAACACCTCGATCTACTCATCCAAACCATCCATTTCAACTTTCTATGGTTGAAACCCCCATTTTTTCACCAAAAACTCTTTTTCACCCAAAAACTTTTCTTCAAAAATGTCCGATCGAATCCGCATAGAAACCACCATTTGGGACCACATGTGCCTACTAGGCCAAGGTCCACCAAAGCCACGACTCCAGATTCCCGAGGGAAGGGCATGGCGTGCTCATCAAGCAAAAAGCCCAGAACAGAGCTTGACAACTCTCTGTTCTCTAGCCTGGCGGCGAAAGACAGGTGTACATCCGTCATCCGCCATAAGAAGATCATGACGGGTAGATTCGTGGACTTCGAATCTATTCGTCATGGTAATTTTGATATATTACCTGCCTTCACTACTATTAACTTGACCCCACTGGTCAAGATACATGAAAATTTTTACCCGAGACTGATTCACCAGTTCTATGCAAACTTGGTGAAACCTAGTCCACTGGCTCTAAGGTTCAGAACCAATGTTATGGGTATGGAGTTTGAGGTCAACATTGACCTCTTGATGAGTATCTCGAGGATCCTTGTAGGAGGGATCCAATGGAGTCTGGACAGATGGCTAGACAATTTTGATTATGATGAGGCATGTTAGATAGTTAGGGATGACCCTAACTATGTGTTTCGACCCATCACATTTCACACATGTAGTGACATGCCCCTTGACTCGAAATTGTTCAACCTCATTGAGAGTTGGACCATCCACCTAAGACTCGGGAGTCGGGGCTATCTATCTAAGATAGATATTGTATTGATTTGGTGCCTTAAAATTGGGCACCACTTCAATATTTACCCCCTGCTGCTCGCCAACATTCTAAATGGCGAAGCAAGCGACTCCGGATGCCTTCCCTACGGGATGCTCATCACGCTCATCCTCCAACACTTTCGAGTGCCTTTCCCCTCCTCCAAGGCTCAAAACATCAGCCTCAAGGACATCGTCAATGTCTTCTTGCTGAAGAAGATGGGTTGCATAGTACAAGACGGCTTCATTTACTCCAAGGTCGGGAAGCACATTCGGATAGGAGAGGACGAGAGCAGTGATGATGAGGACGAGGGTCCAAATGCTACTGCTGCTGCTGCTATGGATACGAATGACCGAGCACCTCTTATGGGTGACTCAAGTGCTAGTCATGCTGGATATGCCGGTCTCCTTCAGGCTATCGTAAGCCTCCAGCTGATCATGCAGTTCGACTTCTAGAGTTTGAGCTCCACAGTCGACACCATGCATCACGATCTCCACTCTCTCCGGGATGACTTCGAGTTGAACCATGAGCATACTGAGGGCTCTCTGGCTGAGCTTCGGGATCTCGCTCATGGTGGCTCTGACTCTCCTTCTCCTTGAGTCATTTTTATATCTTCTTTTTGATGTACATATTGATATAGTTTTTCATTGTTCTTAGCACGAACATATTTTCATATTTTACTGTATTTTATACTTCTGTTTTGGGCTCTACGAAACCTGTACTGTATAGATTGATGATATATATGACTATAGTTTCTGCTTAGACTTGGTTAATATACTTGTTTTACACTTTCGCAATATGGTTACATGCTTTATATCTCTTTATGTTTGGATAAATGCTTTAAACTGCTTTTGCATGTATGAAAATTTTCAGTTCTTCTTGGGAAGGCTTCCAAACATTGAATGATGCCAAATTTTTGTATACAAGTTTGTTTATGCATGCTCTTCATGCCTATAGTATCTATATAGCTTTTTTTTGGTTCTCTACCCCCTTTTCTGCTATTGTCAAAACATAGGAGAAATATGAGAAATCTGTAATCTCAAACTAGTGCATAGATTTAGGGGGAGCATTGCTCCAAAGATCTTGGTATATGATTATATATGTTGAGTTGAAGGGTTGGGTGGCATATAAAATGTTCTTTATCTTTTTACAGGTTGGTTTTATTCAAAAAACAGAGGAGACTCTGCCCGATTTTTTCAAAAAATCCAACACTTAGTTTTTAAAACAGTTTTCTCTCATTAGTTTTGTCATCATAAAAAATGGGGAGATTGTTTACCCTCACCTATATTTTAATGATGACAAAACACAACTCTTATTATACTAATAGTGCTATCTAAGGTTATTAAGCGATAAAAGCATACGGTCAGAAATCAAGGTGCAAGAACTCAACCTGAATCAAACTCCAAGTCAAGACAGAAGCTCTAATATAGGTTTAAGGTATTTAAACAAGTTGTAAATCTCACTTGTTCAGGTAAGAAGCTTGTCTTATGGCTCCTTTTGAAAAAGTCTTTTAATAGAACTTCTTAATTAAATGTTTTTAAGTTAAAAACTTTTCAAAACATGAAAACTAGGTTGATAAGCAACCCAGTCGACTGGGTACTTATACCAGAAAACTGGTATATGGGGCAGTGTGTCCCCAGTCGACTGGGTGCCTCATACCAGTTGACTGGTATATTGGATAGACTATCCTCAGTCGACTGGTAAAGAACCACCTAGTTGACTGGTACCTTCAATAGCCTTAAAAATGGGATTTTTAGCTTGACCCAGTTGACTGGTACTAAGATCCAATCGACTGGTAGCTAAAAAAATATGACCGTTGAGACGCGAGATTTCAGCACAAATTGCACCAAAAAATATCATAACAGTACAAAGTGGCCATATTACAACAAGGCTATAAAAACCCACTCTATTGAGTATTTTAAAAGAGAGATTACACACACAATCAAGTTTTTACTCATTGATACACAAAAGCTTTGAAATATTTATTGTTGAACCATACTTCAAGCTTTACCTTGAAAGAGAGATATTATTCAGTTGTATAAGCTTTCATTTCTATCTCTCTACCATTTACTTTACAGTATTTATTGTAAAGGGATTAGCTTTCGAAAGGAAGAGATTAGCTTCCGAGAGGAAGAGATTTTGCTTCCGAGAGGAAGGGATTTGCTTCCGAGAGGAAGGGATTGATTGTAAGGTTTGTACAACACCTACGAAGTTGCATGACTAAGTTTCTTAGTGGATTACTTCAAGGAGGTTCCTTGAAGAGAGTGGACGTAGGGTCAAAACCAATCTGATATTGCCGAACCATTATAAACTGAGTTTGCATCTTCTATTCCTTAAACTTTTTTGTTTACAGCACCATGCTTGTGGATTTATCTGTTTTTTATAAACTTGTGTTTAATTAGCAAAAGTTTTTAAAAACCCAATTCACTCCCCTCTTGGATTGAAACCTCAGTCTACAGACTTCTTATAACACATAGGAGAAAGAGAAATCTCAATAAGGAACTGTGCAATAAACTAAGCAAAATGGAGAAAGAAGACTTCCACTTTCCACACAAAAAGATGCAGTTTTTTTAAGCAATTAAGGTGTTGTTTTTTAGGTAGAAAAGGTGTTTCTTTAGTTGAAAAATGGAGGTTTTGGCACATAGGATGGGGTGGGAAACTAGGAGGGAAATGTGGTTTTAAAAAGGCAAAAAGAAAGAGGTAAAGTTCCTCTTTTCTCACACCATATGGCCTACCACATGGGACAGAGAAGGAAGACAACTTTTTTTATATAAAAAAGAGACTTTATCTTGAAAAAAGTGAAACAATCAAAAGGTGCCTAGTGGAGGGTGAAATTGAAATTCACTCACTAAATTGGATAGTCCTTTTAGGCTTGGATTTTGGGCCAAAGTGTTTTGGGCTCAGTAAAAATCAAATCGATTTTAGTGGATTTTAGGTTAGACCAAAATGAATTAAAGGATTTGGTCTTGAATTTAGTGAAATAAAATATAACCCAATTAAATAAAGCTTAGGGTGGATTTAGTGGATTGAATGGAAAGGGCTTGCAATTGTTTCAACTCCGAAATTAAATTCAAATCTCCAAATTTACCAAGCCCAAGTGCATTAGTATTAAAGATTCGTCATAGGAACCCGTGCGTGACCCATTCAAAATAATTTTGGAACAAAATTGGTATCTACAATTACACTAATCAACTGGATAAGCTACTCAATGTGCTTGGATTTCTGATAAGAGCTTGGTTCCTGGTCTTGAGTTATTGCCCATGTCCATCACAATAGAAGGTTTTATGAATTAAATGTTAGGAATAACACTAGGCTTTGTGATGAACTTTTCATCCAAACTGTCTTATTTGTATCCCTAGACGCAGCAATATATATTCAACCTCAGTGGTGGAATTTGCAATTGTAACTTGCTTACAACTCTTCCAGGTCACTACTCTACCATTCAAGGAAAAGATAAACCCATAAGTGGACTTTCTATCATCAATGTTAAATTGGAAGTCTGAATCAGTATACCTTTCCAATTTCAAGTAACCTCTTCCATGATGAACAAATCTTTTGTCATTCTTAAGTACTTAAGAATGTTCTTCACAGCAACCTAGTGTTCTAAACTTGGATTAGACTGATATCTGCTAGTAACATTTATAACATAACTGATATTAGGCATGATACATAATAAATCATACATAAGACTTCGTATCATCAAAGCATAGGGAATATAAATCATGTTCTCTCTCTCTTCAAGCTTAGGGAGATGTACTCTAAGCCGAAAAGGTAACAATTCTCTCTTGAAGTTTTCCATGTTGTACCTCTACAACATCTTATCTATGTATGTAGATTGGGATAAGCCAAGCATCTTTCTAGATCTATCTCTATAGACCTGTATTCTTAGAATATAGGATGCTTTTTCTAAATCTTTCATGGAGAAGTTTCTTGAAAGCCAGACTTTGATTGATTGTAACATGCCTACTATAAAGATCCATCTCAAGTGGGCTCTACTTGGAATGGTATCCAATACTTTTCATAACTGAGCACCTGGACAATCATTTATAACAATAATATAACCTGATATACAACAATACATATAAATACACTTTACAAAGTTATGCCAAAAGCTTTAAGCACAATGCTTAATAATTACAAAGGTACTTCAAGGGACACAACCTTCAAGGGTTATTATTTAGCATATACAAACTGAAAATAATTATTACTCTAACAAAAGACTTGGACGAGGATGCCCGACACGTGGACCAACCTAAAAGACTTCGTTTCTTTACAAACTTGCCAGTTAAGATCCAAGATCTTCTGAAAAACTTCCTGAAAATATTTAAAAGGAGGGGTTGAGCTATAAAACTCAGCGAGTACTTACCTTACTCAAAGTAATCATTGTTAATAGCTTTTATATCAAAAGTTATCATTACAATCATAAGTACTTCCAACAATTAAATCTTAATAATAATATTTTAATTCTTGACTATTGGGTATATATATATATATATATATATATATATATATATATATATATATATATATATTGCATCATTTAATAAATTTTATCAACATTAAAATCATAGTAACACAAGCCTCTCAATAGGAAAATGAAACCAAATACTCTTCCCGGGTCAATTAAATTCATACGCCCCTCATGGGCCAATCAATTTAACTTTCACATAATAAACAATGCAATGTAATATGATGCATAAATCAATTCATCACATAATCATTCATAATATAACAGGGAGATCTCCCTACCTACTGGTATGTTTTTCTCAATCATCATTTCATAAATTTCTAAAATTTTGGATCCCCTACACCAATCTTTCAGGTGAAGACTTACAACAAATTTCAAAGTTTCTTCGGTACCCTTATACCCCTTGTGGGAAAGAACCTACCGCAATCTCACCCCTCACTTCCCCCTTAATAACATACTGTCAAATCAATTGCATAATATGTGAAATATAAACATAAGTCAATCATTAATCCATTTCCAACTATTCATCATTTTCAACACAATATTCAATTACAAGAAGCTTCATTTTATCATCATATATAAACCATTTACATATATATAAATTATACTTCTCATAAGTATTAATCTTTCTATTTTTATTATAAATTTTCATGTTTACTAGGGGTAAGGTGAAACTCAACTTAGGAACCGAGTCCTATTCTTGAGTTACTTCCTTTCCCTTATTACATTCTTCAATCCCACCTATGGAAGATATTACTAATAGATGAGCTTATACATTCATAACATTTATTCAAGCCAAGAAAGAAAGTAAAGAAGGAAAAACTATGCCCTAAGTCAAAACATTTACTTTCTCTTGGTCTAAGCGTGTTGACTGAGGTTCCAACCCAAGAGGGGGGTGAATTGGGTTTTTAAAAACTTTCGCTAATTACTTGCAAGTTTATAAAAATAGTTAAATGCACAAGCATAAAAATAAGTAATGTGCTTTAAGTAAAAGAGTTTAAGGAAGAGAAAATGCAAACTCAGTTTATAGTGGTTCGGCAATATCGGATTCGTTCCGATCCTATGTCCACTCTCTTCAAGGAACCTCCTTGAAGTGATCCACTAAAAATTTTAGTCGTACAACTTCACGGGTGTTGTACAAACCTTACAACCAATCCCTTCCTCTCGGAAGCCAATCTCTTCCTCTCTGAAGCTAATCTCTTCCTTACAAAAGTTAATCCCTTTACAATAAATATGAGTTGTTGTAAAGTAAATTATAGAGAGAGCAATAAATACTTTTACAAATGAACAATTTCTCTCTTTCAAGAAAAAGCTTGATGAATGGCTCAATAATAAATTTTTCAAAGCTTTTGAGTATTAATGAGCAAACTTATGAATTGAATGTGTAATCTTCTTGTTTTAAATGCTCATTGAAGTGGATTTATATAGCCTTCAGTCATTATGGCCGTTAGACACTAACTTCGTAGGTTTGGTGCATTAAATGCTCAAGTCTCATGTCTCTAACAGTCATATTTTTCGAATTACCAGTCGACTGGGTCAAGTGAAAAATCTCACTTTTTGGCTGTGGGAGAGTACCAGTAAACTGGGTCATAAGCACCAGTCGACTGGAAACTTACTGTCCCATATGCTAGAGGTGATCTACACCAGTCAACTGAGGATATTCTGTCCCATACCCCAATCGACTGGTATTAGGAGCCAGTCGACTGGGTTGCCCTTTAACCCAGTTTTTCATGTTTCAAAATGTTTTTAACTTAGAAGAGTTTGAATAATTAGTTTTGTCAAAATTATTTTATAAAAAGAGCCATAAGACAAGCTACTTACTTGAACATAAGAGATTTACAGTTTGTTTCAATACCTTAATACCTATACTATATCTTCTGTCTTGACTTAGTGTCTGATTCGAGTTGAGTTCTTGCATCTTGATTTGCTGAAAGCTTTTATCGTCTAAACGCTTAGATAAAACTGTTAGTACAATTAAAGTACTATTTTGTCATTATTAAAATTTAGATGAGGGTCAACAATCTCCCCCTTTTTGATGATGACAAAACTAACGAGAGAAAACAGTTTTAAAAACTAAGTGTTGGGTTTTTAGAAAAAAATGGGCAGAGTTTCCTCTATTTTTTAGATAAAACCAACTTGTAAAATAGTTCAAATGCAGTTTATAAACAACCCAACGAATCAACTCAACATAGTCTTATATTCGTTAAGATCTTCAGAGCAATGCTCCCCCTAAATCTATGCTCTATTTTAAGTCTACAGTGATATTTCTCTGTTTCTCATTTTTCTCTCCTGTTTTGACAACCATAGAAAAGGGGGTGCTAACATAGAAAATAAGCAATGTAGATATTGTAGACAATAAGATTGTGCATAAACAAACTTGCATACGAAAACTAGGCATTATTCGGAGCTGAAAAGACTTCCCGAGGAGAGCAGGAAGTTTCCACACTAGCATAAATAGTTAAAGCATATTTCTGAGTAAAAAAATATTTAAACTAAGTATGCATATAGCGTAAATGTAAAGCAAGTATATGAACCATGAGCTAGACATGAAATATAGTCAAAGAAATACAAATATTCATACATCACAACCTTCTAGGAGCTGAATATAAAAACTGAAATGTATGATAATGTAATAAATGTTCGTGCCAAGGACAACTAAAAGCTATATACAACAAAAAGGATAATAACTGGTGACTCAGCGAGCAGGAGAATCAAAGCCATCCCGTATAAGATCCCGAAGCTCAGCCAAGGAACCCTCTATGTGCTCGCAGTGCAGCTCGAAGTCATCTCGAAGGGAGCGAAGGTCATGATGCATGGAATCAACAGAAGAGCTCAAGCTCTAGAACCTAGATTACATGGATAGTTAGAGGCTCGAAATGGCCTAGAGTAGATCATCGTATCCAGCTATACCAGTATTAGAACCACCACTTGGTGGTGCTCGGTCATCAGTGTCCATAGCAGTGGTAGGGGCTGCATCATCTGGACCCTTGTCATCCTCCTCAATGTTGTCACCCTCTCCAATCCTGATGTTCTTCCCGGCCTTGGAGTAAATCATCCCATCTCGGATCATACACCCCATCTTCTTCAAAGAAGAGACATTGATGATATCTTTAGGGTCGATGTCCTGAGTCTCAGAGGCCAGAAGAGGAACCTGAAAATGCTGAAGGATGAGGATGATGAGCATCCCATAGGGAAGGCACCCGAAGTCACTAGCTTCACCATTGATCATGTTGATGAGCAGTAGGGGGTAGATATTGAAGTGGTGTACAGTTTTAAGACACCAAATCAATACTACGTCCATCTTCGAGAGATAGCTCCGACTCCCAAGTCATGGGTAGATAGTCCAACTCACAATGAGATTGAACAACTTCGAATCGAAGGGTATGTCACTACATATGTGACATGTAGTGGGCCAAAAAATGTAGTTAGGGTCTCCCCTAACGATCTGACATGCCTCCTCATAGTTAAAGTTGTTCGGCCATCCGTCCAGACTCCATTGGATCCCTCCCACAGGGATCCCCAGTATGCTCACCAAGAGGTCAATGTTCACCTTAAATTCCACACCCATCACACTAGTTCTAAAACGAAGAGCTAGTGGACTAGGTTTCACCAAGTTTGCGTAGAACTGGTGAATCAGACGTGGGTAGAAGTTTTGGTGAATCTTGACTAGTGAGGTCAAGTGCACTACCTCAAAAGGAGGTAGTATGTCAAAGTTTGCATCATGAATAGATTCGAAGCCAATGAATCTACCCGTCATGATTTTTTTATGATGAATGATAGAATTATACCTCTCTTTGGTGGCTGGACTCCAAAAAAGTGAGTCATCAAGCTCTATCCTCGCCTTCTTGCTCGAGGATCCCGCCAAACAATTTCTTTTTGCATCTAATGTCGTGAATTTCGTGGATCGTGACCTAGCAGGCACGTGAGGTCCTCAAACGGTGGTTTTAATTCGAATTCTCTCAGACATTTTGGAAAAAGGTGTTTTTTGGGGAGACTGAGAGATTTTGAGGAAAAACAGAAATTTCAACCATGGAAAGTTGAAATAAAGGTTATGGGGGATGAGATTAAGGATACTAGGGAGTGTTTTTGCAAGATTTGGGAAGGAAAAGTGAGAATTTCTAAAGAGAGATTCAGGGTTTTGAAAATGGCGTAAAACCTTGAAAAACTGAAATGACTATTTATAGAATCGTGATACCAGTCGACTGGGTTAGGGCACCAGTTGACTGGGCCCTTCACAATTTGGGAATTTTTTATCATACTAGTCAACTGGGTAAACTGTCAGAGATATACCAGTCGACTGGGTCTTCCATACCAGTTGATTGGGTAACTACCAAAAATTTAAAAAATTGGCTCCAAACAAGGTTTTGGTCTACCAATCGATTGGGTACATGAACTAATCGATTGGGTACATGAACTAATCGACTGGGTAAAAAGGCAGTATGTTACCTGTCGACTAGGATCACCTTACCAGTCGATTAGACCCAAAAAAAAAAAAAAAAACTTCTAGCTTAGAGTCTTACCACGAATTTTGTTTATCTATGCCATCTTGAGTGAGGGAAATGTTAAATAAGGTTTAATACTCATTCACTAGATGTCAAATATGCAAATGATGAATGATGATGCAATAAAGCATACAGTTTATCATAGTATATTAATCCCATTAACAATCTAATTTTACAAAAACTAGCTTCACTTAAAGGTTTTGTAAGAATGTCAGCTATTTGATCTTCTGAAGGAATGAATTCTAGTCTTATATCACATTTTTTAGCATGATCTCTTGTTATGAGTTTTAAATTACTTGTAAGTGCACGAGTCGTTTGCAATATAGTGTTGTGCAAGTGCGAGGTCGAATCCATAGGGAATTGTGTTGTAAAAATATATTTTTATCTAAACTAAACCTATTTTAACCTAGTTCCAAATTTTGAGTTGTATTATGCAAAGAGTATAAACTAAACTAAATTGATTTGAAACAAATAATAAAAATACTAAGGTTTCTGAATCCACCCTACCAAAGTAAAGCATATATTTTCATGTTCTATATAAAAATAATCTATCAAATCATTCCATGAATCCACCATTATACAAATCATGGCGAATACCCAAACTAAACCAAAACCATCCAATGTATCCGTTTAATTCACAAATCACAATGGATATCCAATCTAATTTGAATGATTCGCCGTATCTGGCAAATGAAACACAATGAATATCCAATTTAACAATTTAAAAGCAATCAATCATAAGATTTTACTCAAATAATTGAACAGAACATTTATACTAAAAATATTAGAATTGTATGAACATATCTGAAAAATATTATGCCAAACAATGGTGAGGCTTCATTTTCAACCTTAGATGAAGATTTTAGCTTCTCATAATTATGAAACTAAAGTTCACAATAAAAATTCTAAATTTTAAACTTTAAAACTAAAAAAGAAATAAATTAAAACTGACTATACATTGGGAGAAATTCTACTCGCTGTTGGGCAGCGCTTCCCCTCGTGGTAGCAAAGCCTTCGAGATCCACTAGAATGCTAGCAGAAGTCCTCCGGATTGCACACCAATTGCTTCAGTGAGGTGGGGCTTTTATAAGGAAACTCAAGAGTGCGCAATATTTTCAAATTCGATGTGGGATACTACCCGAGTGCGCTCGATCACAGTCTTGTGCACTCGAGCGTAGCATGGTGCACTGCTTGACCTTTGTCTACTAAAACTGCCATAACTTTCTCTAAAAAAATCATTTTTATGAGTTGTAAAATTCCTCAGAAAATAGACATCCAGATCTTTCCAAGAATATATGGCTCATATCCTGGTTCTTCCTGAATCAATACAGTAAAATCCATAAAAATGACTATCTGTCACGCTGAAATCACACATAGCCTGACCTTTGTCTACTAAAACTGCCATAACTTTCTCTAGAAAAATCATTTTTACGAGCCGTAAAATTCTTCAAAAAATAGACATCTGGAACTTTCAAAACATATATGGCTGATTTTCTAGTTCTTCCTAAATCAATATAGTAAAATCTACAAAAATGAATGATCTGTACAGGCAATTCTGGCAATTTTAGTGAAACTCCTATCCGAGTGCTTGTAAACCTGTAAAACAATGAAAACAACTCAAAGTAAAAAATTTCTAAGCTAACAAATGTAAATTAAGGGGTCAAAATATGCAATATTTGGAACTCAACAAATACTCCTAAACTTACATTTTGCTAGTATCTTAGCAAAACAAAATAAAAAACTAAATGAAAAACAAAGAACATAAAGATAAGTTCATCACTCATGGTATCCAAAAATTTAAGGAGCACTCAAAACCATGATAGTCATTCATGAGCAAGCTTAAAAAAAGATATAACCCATGTTCACAATAAACTACAATTTTAAAACCTAATTACTTACAAGAGGCAGGCTAAGACATCACAAGCTTGAATCAGTGTAAAGTGAATTAGCATATATAGATGAGGTTTCCAAATAACTTCAATATACGATGTCTCCATGTCTCAAGATTCATATAATTTCTCATCAGAATGAATAGTGATGGCATAGTTTTATTTTTCTTTTACATTTTTTTTATTATAAGACTCTGCTATGTTTAGTTCCCTTAAGGTTTCTAATTGACCCACGTATCGAGTGTTGAGTCAACAACTCCCAACCAGATGGCTTTAGGGCATTAGGTGTAAAGACACCCCTAAGGACTTACTAATTCGAGTCAAAAAGGCTACGAAACTAAACTGGCCTTAATGCTAACAAGAAAAATTCTCACATTGTGACGTGAAAACTCACTGCTTACTGAGACCCTCCCGGATTCCCTCCCCTAGTTCCAAGTTATGGTCGCTCAGTGCATCCAGCACCATCACCCCCTTACCAAGCTCCCACTCAAGTGCCAACGCCGGTTTCAAAGTCTCTGGAGGACGCCCTCAACGATTTCATGAAGATGACTAGCCACTCCATCAGCGAAGCAAGGAGTACAAAATTAGTAAACACCCAAGAGATTGCCAAGATAGAGAGTCAAATTGATCAAATCGCAAGTTATATGGGTGAAGGAGAGAAGGGAAAGTTCCCCAGTCAACCTGTGCCCAACTCGAAGGAACAGTTTGCGGTGGGAAATTCATCGACTCCTACGCACGGACAGGAACAAGTGCAGTCGATTGCCACATTGAGGTCTGGGAGACAAGTGGATAATCAAGTGGAAGAGAACCCTGCAATGCAGTAAGAGCAAGAAAGTGGCAACAAGGAGAAGAGAGATGCTGAGCCATCTACAGCCATACCTACTATTAAAGATCTTCCTGGGTCGTTTGTAACTAAAGTGCCTTACCCTAAGAGATTACAAGCGCCCAAGAAAGGAGGGCAGCCTGAGGACATTGTGGAGGCATTCTTTGCTCAGTTTGGAGAGAATTTGGATTTGGATAAGCTACTTGAGCAAGCAAATGCTATCTCAGAGTCTGCTCCTTGGGACAGCAGTAAGACAGAGGAGACTGTGGGTGAATCAAGCATTGAGGATCCCCCAGAGGCATGCTTTGCTCAATTTAGAGAGGATTTGGATTTGGATAAGTTGCTTGAGCAAGCAAATGCTACTTTGGAGTCTGCTCCTCAGAAGAGCAGTGAGACGGAGGAGGCCACAACACCTGAACCCCCCAAGAAAGAACTTAAGCCTTTACCATACAATCTTAAGTATAAGTTCCTAGGTCCAGCAGATTCTTTGCCTGTGATTATAGCTTCAGATTTGGTTGAGGCTCAAGAGGAGAAATTAGTGGACATTTTTAAGAGAGCACAAGGAAGCTATCGGCTGGACTATTGAGGATATAAAGGGAATCAGTTCCTCAGTGGTGATGTACAAGATACAGTTGGAGGAGAATGCCAAGCCATCGAGGGAGCCACAAAGAAGGCTGAACCTACCTATGTAAGAGTTTGTGAGGACTGAAGTGATTAAGCTATTGGATGTAGGGATCATTTATCCAATCTTTGATAGCGAGTGGGTGAGCCTGATTCATTTCGTACCAATGTAGGCTGGATTGGCAGTAGTGATGAATAAAGACGACGAGTTAGTTCCAACTCGTGTGCAGTCAGGATGGAGAGTGAGTATAGACTACTGTAAGTTGAATGTTGCCACAAGGAATGATCATTTTCTACTCCCATTTATTGATCAGATGGTGGAGTGCTTAGCTGGGCATGATTACTAATGCTGGGTCTGGCTGAAGACGTTAAACTTAGCGCTTATGGGAGGCACCCCACAGCATATTCTTTTTGTTTGTTTATTATTTTACATATTTCTTATTACTGTGTTTCTCTAGTGTTTTTTGTTTTCTAGTCTTTATTTTTCAGGGACAAAGCGTACTTCAGATTAAGTTTGGGGGTATTCTATGAGCCATACCAGTCCAGATAGTTCTCCATATCCCAGGTCAGCTTTTTCCATATTATTCACACATTGGGGTCAATGTGTAATTTAAGTTTGGGGGTATGGGAGACACATTACACAAACTTTGTCCTAATTTGTTGTTGTTTTTCTTCATTTAAAAAAAATAAAAAGAAAGAAGGTAAATGTATACTCATGTTATTTTGAAATTTTAGTTGATCTAAACAAATATTGTGATGTGATGTCATTAGTGAGCTTAAAATTGTGAACACATGATTTGATGATAGAGTTTTAAAGCTTTTTTACTTACTTTAGGCATTTGAGAATTCACATGTTTGATCTAATCTGACACGAGCACATTAGCACAAACTTGTGTGAGGTATGACATGCAATTTCAATATGTGTGTTTCCTTGACTTAACTAAAACTGGATGACTTGTAAGATAAACACTTTGGCATAGAAACATCAAAAAAAAATTTATAATGATCATCATAAACTTTCCCCTGAGTAACTGGACCTCTTGCCTTAGTAAGCAGTGAGTGTTCACGTCAAAAGGTGAGAATTTTATTCATAATGATCATTGTGAAACTTTCCGCTGAGTAACTAGACCTCTTGCCTCATTGTGAGCATGATGAAGGGTTCTTCCCTGATTCATCAGTTGGTTCTACTTCCATGAAAAATTAGAGTGGTTCTGCCACCCTAGATTGTACGTCTCAGAGTAAGATCCATTTGATTGCCATCAATAGTCATTGAAAATGTTCATTTGTTCCATGGGATACTCGGTAAAAGCTAGCATAGATGGACAATTTTGTGCTAAATGCATAGGGCTAGCACAGATGGAACAGCTATCAACATTGAATGTATTAGCTACATTGATAGACTGGTCGGTCATGTTCATGAAATCCTTGAGGGTGTCCTCTAAAGACTGTGAAACCGGCGCTGGATTCATCCACATTTTTTTGTTAAATTTATATTTTTTTATGGGCGATTGCCAATATAAGCAAATAAACTAAAAGAAAATTGCAAATCAAAAATAAAAAAAATGCTAACTAAACTAGTAGAAAAATAAAATAAATTCAGACAAAATTTTAATTTTCACAAACAAAACAACTCCCCAGCAACGGCGCCAAAAACTTGTTGTGAGTTTTAAATTACTTGCAAGCGCACGAGTCATTTGCAATATAATGTTGTGCAAGTGCGAGGTCGAATCTACAGGGAATTGCGTTGTGAAAATATATTTTTATCTAAATTAAACCTATTTTAATCTAGTTCCAAATTTTGAGTTGTATTATGCAAAGAGTATAAACTAAACTAAATTGATTTAAAACAAATAATAAAAATACTAAGGTTTCTGAATCCACCCTACAAAAGTAAAGCATATATTTTCATGTTCTGTATAAAAATAATCTATCAAATCATTCCATGAATCCACCATTATACAAATCACTGCGAATACCCAAACTAAAACAAAATCATCCAATGTATCCGTTTAATTCACAAATCACAATGGATATCCAATATAATTTGAATGATCCGCTGTATCCAGAAGATGAAACACAAGGAATATCCAATTTAACAATTTAAAAGCAATCAATCATAAGATTTTACTCAAATAATTGAACATAACATTTATACTAAAAATATTAGAATTGTATGAACAAATTTGAAAAATATTATGCCAAACAATGGCGAGGCTTCATCTTCAACCTTAGATGAAGATTTTAGCCTCTCATAATTATGAAACTAAAGTTCACAATAAAAGTGCTAAACATTAAACTTTAAAACTAAAAAAGAAATAAATTAAAACTGACTATACATTGGGAGAAATTCCACCCGCTGTTGGGCAGCGCTTCTCGACGTGGTAGCAAAGCCTTCGAGATCCACCATAATGATAGCAGAAGTCCTCCAGATTGCACACCAATTGCTTCAATGAGGTGCGGCTTTTATAGGGAAACTCAAGAGTGCAATGTATTTCAAATTCGATTTGGTATACTGCCCAAGTTCGCTCGATCACAGTCTTGTGCGCTCGAGCGTAGCATGGTGCACTGGCTGACCTTTGTCTACTAAAACTGCCATAACTTTCTCTACAAAAATAATTTTTATGAGCTGTAAAATTCTTCAGAAAATAGAGACTAGAAAACAAAAAACACTAGAGAAACAAAATAATGAGAAATATGTAAAATAATAAACAAACAAAAAGGATATGCTATGGGGTGCCTCCTATGAGCGCTAAATTTAACGTCTTCAGCTAGTCCCAGCATTAGTAATTATGCCCAGCTAAGCGGTCCACCATCTTATCAATAAATGAGAGTAGAAAATGATCATTCCTTGTGGCAATATTCAACTTACGGTAGTCTATACTCACTCGCCATCCTGACTGCACATGAGTTGGAACTAACTCGTCGTCTTTATTCATCACTACTGCCAATCCAGCCTGTTTTGGTATGACATGAATCGGGCTCACCCACTCGCTATCAAAGATTGGATAAATGATCCCTACATCCAATAGCTTAATCACTTCAGTCCTCACAAACTCTTACATAGGTAGGTTCAACCTTCTTTGTGGCTCCCTCGATGGCTTGGCATTCTCCTCCAACTGTATCTTGTACATCACCACTGAGGGACTGATTCCCTTTATATCCTCAATAGTCCAGCCGATAGCTTCCTTGTGCTCTCTTAAAACGTCCATTAATTTCTCCTCTTGAGCCTCAACCAAATCTGAAGCTATAATCACAGGCAAAGAATCTACTGGACCTAGGAACTTATACTTAAGATTATCTGGTAAAGGCTTAAGTTCCTTCCTGGGGGGTTCAGGTGTTGTGGTCTCCTTCGTCTCACTGCTCTTCTGAGGAGCAGACTCCAAAGTAGCACTTGCTTGCTCAAGCAACTTATCCAAATCCAAATACTCTCCAAATTAAGCAAAGTATGCCTCCAGGGGATCCTCAATGCTTGATTCAGCCACAGTCTCCTCTGTCTTACTGCTCTCCCAAGGAGCAGACTCCGATATAGCATTTGCTTACTCAAGTAGCTTATCCAAATCCAAATCCTCTCCAAACTGAGCAAAGCATGCCTCCGCAATATCCTCAGGCTGCCCTCCTTTCTTGGGGGCTTGTAATCTCTTAGGGTAAGACGCTTTAGGTACAAACGACCCAGGAAGATCTTTAATAGTAGGTGTGGCTGTAGATGGCTCAGCATCTCTCTTCTCATTGTTGCCACTTTCTTAACCTTGCTGCATAGCAGGGTTCTCTTCCACTTGATTGTCCACTTATCTCCCATACCTCAATGTGGTAATCGACTACACTTGTTCCTGTCCGTGTGTAGGAGTCGATGAATTTCCCACCGCAAACTGTTCCTTCGAGTTGGGCACAGGTTGACTGGGGAACTTTCCCTTCTCTCCTTCACCCACGTGACTTGCGATTTGATCAACTTGACTCTCTATCTTGGTAATCGCTTGGGTGTTTACTATTTTTGTACTCCTTACTTCACTAATGGAGTGGCTGGTCATCTTCATGAAATCCTTGAGGGTGTCCTCCAGAGACTGTGAAACCGGCACTGGCGCTTGAGTGGGAGCTTGGTAAGGGGGTGATGGTACTGGATGTGTTGAGCGACCATAACTTGGAACTAGGGGAGGGAATCCGGGAGGGTATTGATTATGAGCATGATGAAGGGCTCCTCCTTGATTCATTAGTTAGTTCTGCTTCCATGAAAAATTAGGGTGGTTCTGCCACCCTAGATTGTACGTCTCAGAGTAAGATCCATTTGATTGCCACCAATAGTCATTGAAAGCGTTCATTTGTTCCATGGGATACTTGGAAAAAGCCGGCATAGATGGACAATTCTATGCTAAATGCATATGGCTAGCACAGATGGAACAACTATCAACATTGAATGTATTGGTTGCATTGATAGACTGGTCGGTCACCTTCATGAAATCCTTGAGCGTGTCCACTAAAGAGTGTGAAACCGGCGCTGGATTCATCCACATTTTGTTTTTAAATTTTTATTTTTTTTTATGAGCAATTGCCAATAGAAGCAAATAAACTAAAGGAAAATTGCAAAAGAAAAAAAAAACAAAAATGCGAACTAAACTAGTAGAAAAATAAAATCAATTCAGACAAAAATTTAATTTTCACAAACAAAACAACTCCCCGTCAACGGCGCCAAAAACTTGTTGTAAATTTTAAATTACTCGCAAGCATATGAGTCATTCGCAATATAGTGTTGTGCAAGTGCAAGGTCGAATCCACAGGGAATTGCATTGTGAAAATATATTTTTATCTAAACTAAACCTATTTTAACCTACTTCCAAATTTTGAGTTGTATTATGCAAAGAGTATAAACTAAACTAAATTGATTTAAAACAAATAATAAAAATACTAAGGTTTCTGAATCCACCCTACCAAAGTAAAGAATATATTTTCATGTTCTATATAAAAACAATCTATCAAATCATTCCATGAATCCACCATTATACAAATCAAGGCGAATACCCAAACTAAACCAAAACCATCCAATGTATCTGTTTAATTCACAAATGACAATGGATATCCAATCCAATTTGAATGATCCGTCGTATCTGGCTGATGAAACACAAGGAATATCTAATTTAACAATTTAAAAGCAATCAATCATAAGATTTTACTCAAATAATTGAATAGAACATTTATACTAAAGATATTAGAATTGTATGAACAAATCTGAAAAATATTATGCCAAACAATGGCGAGGCTTCATCTTCAACCTTAGATGAAGATTTTAGCCTCTCATAATTATGAAACTAAAGTTCACAATAAAAGTGCTAAACATTAAAATTCAAAACTAAAAAAAGAAATAAATTAAAACTAACTATACATTGGGAGAAATTCCACTCGCTGTTGGGTGGTGCTTCCCGTCGTGGTAGCAAAGCCTTCGAGATCCACCAGAATGCTAACTAAACTAGTAGAAAAATAAAATCAATTTAGACAAAAATTTATTTTTCACAAACAAAACAGCTCCCCGGCAACGGCGCCAAAAACTTGTTGTGAGTTTTAAATTACTTGCAAGTGCACGAGTCGTTTGCAATATAGTGTTGTGCAAGCGCGAGGTCGAATCCACAGGGAATTGCATTGTGAAAATATATTTTTATCTAACTAAACCTACTTTAACCTAGTTCCATATTTTGAGTTGTATTATGCAAAGAGTATAAACTAAACTAAATTGATTTAAAACAAATAATAAAAATACTATGGTTTCTGAATCCATCCTACCAAAGTAAAGCATATATTTTCATGTTCTGTATAAAAATAATCTATCAAATCATTCCATGAATCCACCATTATACAAATCACGGCGAATACCCAAACTAAACCAAAACCATCCAATGTATCCGTTTAATTCACAAATCACAATGGATATCCAATATAATTTGAATAATCCACCGTATCCGGCAAATGAAAAACAAGGAATATCCAATTTAACAATTGAAAAGCAATCGATCATAAGATTTTACTCAAATAATTGAACAAAACATTTATACTAAAAATATTAGAATTGTATGAACAAATCTGAAAAATATTATGCCAAACAATGGCGAGGCTTCATCTCTAACCTTAGATGAAGATTTTAGGCTCTCATAATTATGAAACTAACGTTCACAATAAAAGTAATAAACATTAAACTTTAAAACTAAAAAAGAAATAAATTAAAACTGACTATACATTGAGAGAAATTCCACTCGCTGTTGGGCGGCGCTTCCCCTCGTGGTAGCAAAGCATTCGAGATCCACCAGAATGCTAGCAAAATTCCCCCAGATTGCACACCAATTGCTTCAGTGAGGTGAGGCTTTTATAGGGAAACTCAAGAGTGCAATGTGTTTCAAATTTGATGTGGCATACTGCCCGAGTTCGCTCTATCACAGTCTTGTGCGCTCGAGCGCAGCATGGTGCACTGCCTGACTTTGTCTACTAAAACTGCCATAACTTTCTCTAGAAAAATCATTTTTATGAGCTATAAAATTCCTTGGAAAATAGAAATCTGGATCTTTCCAAGCATGTATGGCTCATATCCTGGTTCTTCCTGAATCAATACAGTAAAATCCACAAAAATGACTATTCTGCCACGCTGAAATCGCACATAGCCTGACCTTTGTCTACTAAAACTGCCATAACTTTCTCTAGAAAAATCATTTTTATGAGCCGTAAAATTCCTCGAAACATACACATCTGGATCTTTCAAAACATATATGGCTCATCTCCTACTTCTTCCTGAATCAATATAGTAAAATCCATAAAAATGACTGATTTGTACAGGCAATTCTGGCAATTTTAGTGAAACTCCTTTCCGAGTGCTTATGAACCTGTAAAACAATGAAAACAACTCAAAGTAACAAATTTCTAAGCTAAAAAATGTAAATTAAGGGACCAAAATATGCAATATTTAGCACTCATCATCTCCTAAGAAATGATGTGTAATTTCTATGTGTCTTGTTCTAGAGTGCTTAATAGGGTTTTTGGTTAAGTTGATAGCACTGGTATTATCATAATGAATTGAAATAATTTTAAAGTTCATGCCATATTCTTCTAGTTATTGTTTCATCCATAGCATTTGCACACAACAACTTTCAGCTGCTACGTATTGCGCCTCGGTGGTTGATAGTGCAATCGAGTTTTGTTTCTTGGAAAACCAAGAGGTTAGCATTGCACCTAAGAATTGGCATGCTCTACTAGTGCTTTTTCTATCTAACCTACACCCCACAAAATTAGCATTTGAATATCCTACAAGCTCAAAAGATGAATCTCTAGAATACCATAATCCTAGGTTTTGAGTCCCTTATAGATATCTAAGGATTCTTTTTATTGCAATCACATGTGATTCCTTAGGATTAGCTTGAAATCTAGCACACATGCATACACTGAACATCATATTAGGTCTACTTGCAGTTAAATAGAGTAAAGCTCACATCATGCTTCTTGAAGTTTTAGTGTCTACACACTTACCTCCTTCATCAAGGTCAAGTATTGTACATATGCTTATAGGAGTACCAAGAGACTTTGAGCTTTCCATCCCGAACCTTTTTAGTAGGTCCTTGGTGTATTTTGATTGATTGATGAAGATGCCTCCTTTTAATTGTTTGATTTGAAGTCCAAGGAAGTAAGTAAGCTCTCTCATCATACTCATTTCAAATTCACCTTGCATGCACCTGGCAAACTCTTGACATATAGATTCATTAGTAGCACCAAATATGATATCACCAACATATATTTGAACTAGTAGAATGTCATTTTTGTGAGTTTTTTAGAAGAGGGTTGTGTCAATTTTTCCTCTTGTAAAATTATTGTAATAAAAAATTTACTTAGTCTTTCATACCATGCTCTTGGAGCTTGCTTCAACCCATATAGAGCTTTAGAAAGCATGTAAACATGATTTGGAATACTAGGATTCTCAAATCCAAGAGGTTGCTCAACATATACCTCTTATTCTATAAAGTGATTTAAAAAGGCACTTTTTACATCCATTTGAAATAATTTAAACTTGTTAAAGCATGCAAAGGCTAATAACATTCGAATAGCTTCTAATCTTGCTACGGGAGCATAGGACTCATCAAAGTCTATTCCTTCTTCTTGATTATATCCCTTAGCAACTAGTTTAGTCTTGTTTCTAGTTACTATTCCATTTTCATCCATCTTATTTCTAAATACCCATTTAGTTCCTATTATTGTATGATTCTTTGGTCTAGGAACTAGATTCCATACATTGTTTCTTTCAAATTGATTTATTTTTTCTTGCATGGCATTTATCCAATCAACATCCTTCTCAGCTTCTACAAATGTTTTAGGTTCTATTTGAGACAAATAGGCTACATAGTTGCAAATATTTCTAATAAAGGAATGAGTTCTTACCCTTTGTGAATGATCACCAATCACTTGATCGATTGGGTGATAATTTACATACCTCTAATCTTTAGGAAGACCATCCTCTTGTTGGCTTGTAGATGGTTAGTCCAGTTTAAGAGCTTTTATCTCTTGATTTGTTTAAGGTGGGCTCTCCTTTGGGTCAACAATGGGAGTAGGTGTTTCTGTTCTTGGAATGAAATTTGCATCATCATTGAAAGAAACCACTCTACTACTAATTGGGTTAGACTCATCAAGGGCTATATGTACGGATTCTTCTACCACCATTGTTCTCTTGTTGAAGACTCTATAAGCTTTACTAGAGGTTGAATATCCTAAGAATATCCCCTCATCGATCTTTGAGTCAAATTTACCCAAGTTAGTTTTATTGTTATTTAGGATAAAGCATTTGCAACCAAAGGTACAAAAATAGGAGATATTACGCTTTCTACCTTTCCATAATTCATATGGAGTTTTGTTAAGCATAGGCCTGATTAAAATTCTATTTAAGATATAGCAAGAAGTCTTTACTGCTTCAGCCCAAAAGTATTTTGGCAAGCTATTTTCACAAAGAATTGTTCTTGCAAATTCTTCTAGAACTTTATCCTCTTAACAACTCTATTTTGTTGAGGAGTTCTAGGAGCTAAAAAGTTGTGATCAATTCTATTTTCATCACAAAATTTTGAAAAGCTTTGGTTTTCAAATTCTTTTCCATGATCACTTCTAATGCCTGAAATACAAATTTCTTTTTCATTTTGAACCTTTTTGAAAAAGTTTTCAAATCTTTTGTAAGCTTCATCCTTGTAAGCAATAAATATAACAAAGGTATATCTTGAATAATCATCAACAATAACAAGAGCATACTGATGGCCACCTAGGCTAATGGTACTTATTGGACCAAATTAATCCATATACAAAAGTTCCAATGGTCTAATAGTTGAAACTACCTTTTTTGATTTTAAAGAAATTCTAGTTTGTTTTCCCATTTGATAAGCATCACACAATTTATCTTTTCAAATTTGATTTTTGGAAGTCCAATGACTAAATCTTTTCTTGAAATGATTTTAAGCAAATCCATATTCACATGACCAAGCCTTCTATGCTATAGCCATGGGTTTTCACTAAATGCGGGAAAACATTTTTCATTTTTTGAATGCAAGGATTTTAAATCAACTATATGGACATTTTCGTGTCTATGGCCAACAAACTTGATCTTATTACTCTTGATGTCTATAACTAGACAATGAGAGGTTTCAAATATGACTTTGTTGCCTTTGTCACATAGTTGACTTATACTTAGTAAATTTGGCTTAAGGCCTTGCACAAATAATACATTATCAAGGGTTAAGAAATTATTACCAACTTTTTCATGCCCGATGATCTTTATTTTTGTGTTGTCTCTAATGGATCTCTTAGAGTTAGCTATTTGAATATAATTCGATCACCGATCATGTGCTTTGAGAATCCACTATCAAGGTACCAACAGTTATCTTTTTCTTTGGTGTGGAGACATATCTACATCACAAAAGGATACACAATTGCACTCTTAGGTACCCAAAACTTCTTGGGTCCTTTAGGGTTAGTCCTAGAAAATACAATTCCTTTAGGGACCCATACTTTCTTAACAATGTAAGGGGTTCTATATTTATAAACATGTTGATGATACACAATCGTAGGATAATAGTTATTGAAATTTCTAGGATTTCTTAGTTGTGCATGTCTATAACTCTTTGGATAAGTGTTCCTAGGATACATGTTTCTATTGTGAGGATTATGAACATGCATGTCATTTATAGGAAATGTATGATGATGATTTCTAGGATATATACTTGCATTATTATGAATATGCATATTATTTCTAGGATACACATGATGGTAATTCCTAAGATATACATATGTAGTGTGCAAGTTTTGAGTATACATAGTATCTCTGGGATGCACATGATGGTTACTCCGAGGATGTATATAAGCATTGCTTGAATGAGCATACATATAAGCATGAGTATTTCTAGGATGCTTATTTCTTGTATATGCATTAGAATTTGTATTTTTAGACCTACTAGCATTCATTGAGGGAGTGTTTTTGACCTTGCTAGTGGTCTTTGAAGTAGAGGCTCATTCACACATGATGCTTTCATGAATAAGGTCTCTTTTGATTTTTGCTTGCCTAATAGAGAATAACCTAATCCGGATTTTTCTCCTCTTAATCTTTGGCAAGATAGCACTTCATCTAGCTTTTCTTTTCCAAGCATAAGTCTTGATATAGTGCCATTCAATTCTATTATCTTCTTCTTTAAGTTTTCATTTTCATCTTTAAGAAAATCTTTAGAAGAATCGTAAAGCAAGGAAGATAGTTTTCTTTTCTTCTTTTAAGCCTTCCATCTCTTTAGAATGAGATGACACCTCTTTTTTGAGAATGGTGTTTCTAGAATTGAATTTCTTCAATTCTTCATCCATTTCATTTATGACCTCTATTAATTCTTCACTATTACTAACAATATTATTATTAGAAGGGGAAGAATTTGATACCTCATTTTCGTTGTCGATTGCCATAAGACATAGGTTGGCAATCACTTCAAGTGGTTGCAATCATAGCTTTCTTTTTAAAGCTCTTATATGGTTTGCTTGTTTCTGTACAATTGGCCTTGATGTGACTGGACTTCTTGCATCAATAACACACAAGTGGTTCCCTTTTTGAAGTGGGATCCTTTTGTGTATGGTTTCTTGCTTTTCTTCAAGAATCTATGAAACCGATTGGTGATTAGAGCCATCTCACCATCTTCTTCGCTACTCTCCACCTCTTCTTCCGTTTCTTCTTCTTTGTTGCTCGTAGAGGCTTTGAAAGCAATCACATTTTTCTTCTTCTCATCATCATTGACAACAGGATTTATTTCTTCCATCTCGTATGTCAATAGTGATCCGAGAAGTGTTTCGACATCAAGTTTGTCAAGATCTTTGGCCTCCGTGATGGTCGTCTTCTTTGCTTTCCAAGTGGCTGGCAAAGACCTTAAGATTTTCCTTGTTAGTTCAAATTCCTCAATATTCCTACCAAGAAGCTTCAAATCATTAATAATAGTGTTGAAATGTGAGTACATTTGAGAAACTGTTTCGTTAGGAGACAATTTGAAAGATTCATACTCGGACACTAGCATATAAATTTTTTATTTTTTAACTTCGCTAGTTCCTTCATATGTAACTTGCAATTTATCCCAAATCTCCTTAGTCGAAACACTACCAGAAATTTTATTATATTCAGAAATATCTAAAGCACAATGTAAAATACTTGTGGCTCTACTATTTAGTGACATCAGTCTACAATCCTCTTCATTAAACTCAGTTTTGAGTTTAGGCATTGTATGATTGATTTCTCTAATAGTTATTTCCTTTGTAGGAATTCTAGGTCCTTTCTCAATGACTCTCCATAGATTGTAATCGTGTCATTCGGCAAAGATTTTCATCCTATTTTTTCAATAGTTATAGTTGGAGCCATTGAACAAGGCAGACCTAGATCAACTCAAGGATTTTTAGCTATAAATTGAGAACAAGGCTTTGATACCAATTGTAGACTGAGGTTCCAACCCAATAGGGGATGAATTGGGTTTTTAAAAACTTTCACTAATTACTTGCAAGTTTATAAAAATAGTTAAATGCATAAGCATACAAACAAGTAATGTGCTTTAAGTAAAAGAGTTTAAGGAAGAGAAAATGAAAACTCAATTTATAGTGGTTTGGTAATATCAGATTCATTCTGATCCTATGTCCATTCTCTTCTAGGAACCTCCCTAAAGTGAGCCAATAAAACTTTTAGTTGTACAACTTCACAGGTGTTGTACAAACCTTACAACCAATCATTTCCTCTCAGAAGCTAATCCCTTCCTCTCAGTAGCTAATCTCTTCCTCTCGGAAGCTAATCTCTTCCTTATGGAAGTTAATCCCTTTACAATAAATATGAGTTGCTGTAAATTAAATCATAGAGAGAAAGCAATGAATGCTTTTACAAATGAACAATATCTCTTTCAAGAAAAAGCTTGATGAATGGCTCAACAATAAATTTTTTAAAGCTTTTGAGTATTAATGAGCAAACTTATGAATTGAATGTGTAATCTTCTTGTTTTAAATGCTCATTAAAGTGGGTTTATATAGACTACAATCAATATGGCCATTAAACACTGACTTAGTAGGTTTAGTGCATTAAATGCTCAAGTCCTGCGTCTCTAACGGTCATATTTTTCAAATTACCAGTCGACTGGATCTTAGTACCAGTCGACTGGGTCAAGTGAATAATCTCACTTTTAGGCTGTGGGAGAGTACCAGTCGACTGGGAATTCACTGTCCCATATGTCAGTCAACTGGGGACATTCTGTCCCATACCCCAATCGACTAGGTTGCCTTTCAACCCAATTTTTCATGTTTCAAAATGTTTTTGATGTAGAAGAGTTTGAATAATTAATTTTGTCAAAATTCTTTTAAAAAAGAGTCATAAGACAAGCTACTTACTTAAACAAAAAAGATTTACAGTTTGTTTCAATACATTAATTACTATACTATATCTTCTATCTTGACTTGGTGTCTAATTCGGGTTGAGTTCTTGCATCTTGATTATTTACTGAAAGCTTTTATCATTTAAACACTTAGATAAAACTGTTAGTACAATTAGAGTAGTGTTTTGTCATTATTAAAATTTAGATGAGGGTCAACAAAGTATTCTTGAAGATTAAGAATGAAAGGAAAAGGATATTCTTAAGAAATTTAAATTAATTTCTAACTCAAAGTTCATTTGAAATGGTTTAGAAGAAGTTATAAACTTAAAAAAAAAATAAGAAAAACTTTTAGAATTTTTTAAAAAGAAACTGATTCTATCAACTGTATTACTCTTTCCGTCGATTGAATGGCTTTTTCAGTCAATTGAATGGATCTTTTAGTCGATTGAAAAAGGTCTAGAGACTTTCTGCCTATTTTCTCAGTCAACTGTACCCCTTATGTAAGTCCTTTAATCAACTAGAGGAAGCTACCAGTCGACTGGCAACCCGTCTTCCAGTAAAATTATCTGAGAAAATCAGCTTTTTCCCTTAAAATCACCATGATTCACCTAGAATTTTGCAAATCCTTTTACATATAAGTGTTTCCCTAAAGTTTTAAGACAAATTCCCACTATACCCATAACAAATTTCAAGTTTAAAGGCTTCAAATCATTAAACTCAACACAATACCCATTCTTGAAACCTAAAAATCCATTTTCTCTTCAAATTCTTTCAATTCCAAAGTTCTTGAACTCAAACTCATGAAATCATCTTACAAGAACCATTTTGAAACCCTCAAGGTCTCTCTTTCAAATTATTCAATAAAAACTTAAATTAAATCAATTAAAACTTAGATTCTACATAATTTATATACAAGAACAAAGAAACTGAGCCAATAAATCCTTACTTGGTCTTTTCCTTCTCAAATCTTCAATTCTTCTAGCATACAAGTCAAGAGAAAGGAAGAGAGTATAAAAGTCTTGAAATTTTCGAAAATTTTGAGAGTGAGTCCAGAATGAGAGTTGTCTCTCTCTTTTTCTCTTCAATCTATTTATACTAATGAGTATTTTTTAACCTTCTCTTGTATTTTTTATTACCTTGCCACCAAAACTCCTTACTTTTAATACTAATTCTACTATAACCCTCATGATTCTTAATTCTCTTCAATGTTTCTTAAAGAAATTATCTCATTTCCAATTATAATTAAATTCTCACAATCAACACAAGGTATTTAATTATTTTTAAATTAAAGAAAATAATAATTCAAATAAAAACATTAAAATAAGATAATGGTCTCTACACCTACGTCATTCCCAATGAGTAGTATGCTATCAACGTACAATATTAAAATATGTAATTGAGATCCCAATAGTCTTCTTATACACACACGGTTCATCCACATCTTTGAGAAAACCAAATGTTTTCATTACCTTATCAAATCAGATGTTTCAGCTTCGGGAAGCTTACTTCAATCCATAAATTGATCTTTCCACTTTACACATTTTATGGTCACTACCACTGGATGAAAAATCCCATGGTTGCTCTACGTATATACCTTCCTCTATGTTACCATTGAAGAAGGTGATTTTAACATCCATTTGTCATGTCTCATTATCGTAGTGTGCAATTATTGTAAGCAAGATCTTGATTGACTTCAGCATGGCTAAAGAAGAAAAAGTTTTATCAAAGTCAACTCGATATCTTTGTTTGTAAGCTTTATCTACTAGTCTTGCCTTAAATGTCTCTATCTTTCCATTGGCACCCATCTTTCTTTTATAGACCTATTTGCAACTAATAGGTACAATACCTCTAGGGGGATCAACAAAGGTCCAAACTTGATTAGAATACATTGATTTCATTTAAGATTTCATGGTTTCAAGCCATTTTCCCTAATCAATGTCTAACATCGCTTCCTTGTAGTTCGTAGGATCCTTATTTCTAATAAGATGTACCTCTACATCACCCTTGATGAGATACTCATATCTCTCTGGCGCTCTAGGTATCCTACTCGAACTACGAGGAGGTTGTGTGATAGGAGACTATGTTACAATAGGCTCATTAGGTTGATCATTATTGATTTGTGGTTCTTGAGATACCTCTTCAAGTTCTATTTTACTCCCACTAATCCCTTCTAGAACAAACTCTTTCTCTAGAAAGGTAACAAATTTTAAGACAAATACATTTTTCTCATTAGGGAGATAAAAGTAATATCCCAAACTTTCTTGGGGATATCCCACAAATCTACCTTTATCAAACCTTTCTTCTAACTTATCTACAACTAATCTTTTGACATATGATGCACAACCTTAAATCTTAACATGCTTAAGAATAGGTTTTTTACCATTCCACATATCATATGGTATCTTAGGAACAAATTTAGAAATAACTATATTTAACAAATATGCGATAGTTTCTAGGGCATAACCCTATAAGGAATTTGGAAGATCAGTGTAACTGATCATCAATCGCACCATATCCAATAAAGTATGATTTCTCCTTTTGGACACACTATTCAGCTGAGGTGTTCTAGGAAAAGTCAATTATGAGAGAATCTCATTCTCTTTGAAAAGATCCAAAAAGTCATTGGTTAAGTATTAATCTCCTCAGTCAGATCGAAGAACTTTGATACTTCTGTTAGTTGTTTTCCACTTAATATCTAAATTCCTTGAACTTTTCAAAGGATTCAGATTTTTACTTCATAAGATACCTTGAATACTCATTGGTGAAGGTAATGAAGTAAGAATAACCTCCCCTAGCAATTGAGTTTAATGACCAACAAACATTTGTGTGGATCAATCCTAATATGTCAGCAGCTCTTTCTCCATATCAACTAAATGGAGTCTTAATCATTTTTTTCATGAGATAAGATTCGCATGTTGGGTATGACTCGAAAGTCAATGAATCTTTAGCCAACTTTCTAATCTTACTCTCATTGATATGACCAAGTTTGAGATGTCGTACATATCAATAATTAATTTAATCTATTTTTCTTTTATTACCTTGTTGTTTAATATCAAATATTTAACCATCCAATTCAAGATAATAAAGTTAAGTTAAAAGTCTATTCAGCTAATGCAACAACACTTAAAACATTTCTAAGGAAAAGATTTACTTCTCTTTTACATTGTTTTCTGCTTCTTCTTAACACTTGTAGCCATTTGCAAATGTGAGAACCACACTTGGTATCTAATACCCAGTAGAAGTTTCTTTAACTTATAAGATAATTTCAACAAGTAACAACTCAGTCATTACTTCCAAAGTTTGTCTTTTTAATCTTGCAAGATTATCTCTGTAATCTTTTAGTATCCATTTTTGCCACAATGGAAGCACTGTCCTTATCCTTTTGGCTTATAAAGAATTACCCTTCTTGACACCTCGATTTTTTTTCAATGGTTTATTCTTCTTCTTTGAGATATTCTTGCCCTTAGGTTTAGAAGAGGAAGATTCATCAACAAGCATAATGGGTGTCTTACATTTTTTTTATTGTTGCCTCCGTAGTCTTTAACATGTTAACTAGCTCTGGAAGCATAGCATGTATCTTATTCATATTATATTTCGTAACAAACTGTGAGAATGAATCTGGAAAGGACTGTAAGATCAAGTCATTACATAATTTTCCATCTATACTAGCACTGAGTTCGTCTAACAACTCGATATAGTTGATCATTTGAAATCCACCCTTATGGACTGATGATCCTTCGAGCATCCTGGCCCTAAAGATGTCCTTTAAGATATGAAACCTCATAGTGCGATTGTGCTCACCATAAAAACCTTGCAAATGAAGCAATATCACATAAGTGTTTTTCATCTTCTCGTGTTTCTTTTGAAGCTCATTAGAAATTGAAGTTAGCATGTAACACCTAGCCTTCATGTCTTCCTCCTGCCACTTCTCAAAAGTAGCGACCTCTTCTTCTAAAGCATTCTCAAATACACTTGCTGGAAGCATTTGATCAAGAATATAACTAATTTTTTTATAATTAAGAACAATTCTCAAGTTCCTTAGCTAGTCTAGAAAATTGGACCTAATCATTATATTGGTATCAAGAGTTCTTGATAGTGGGTTGAGGTTGGTTATTTTGATCTACAAGTCAGCAACAACAGAAAATTAGCATCTATTCAATTCTATTATCCACCAAAAGATTTGATCTTTAAACATATTGGTACCTCCTACTATTCTTTTCGAATTCCATAATCCATCCGTATAAAATTTGGGAAACCCCGTTGGAAGGTCTCCTAGTGAGGATTAGGATCCCATTACTCGTTTAAAATAGCCTCACATAATAGTTTTTTGGCTATAATAAATATTTAATAGGTAGATAACACTTATCAATTACATCTCATGTAATTCTCAATCATTCCTACTCTAAAATATATCATTTTACATGATAATTTCTTGGACAATATATTCTAGTTAAGTTAGACCCACCATTTTCACAAGCATAGGTGATTGAACCAAAGAGCCATCACATGATAGTTTCTTGGACCCACTAGTTTCATACCTTGTTATATCATATATTTAATATGGTATCATGAATCTCTCATAATGTAAGTCTTACATGTTTGTGGCAAAACATACTTAGAATAATAGATCTCGTATGTCCCTACAATGGTTGAAGGCTACTATAAGACATTCATAATGTCTCTTTGTTACAACTTAATAACAATTACTTTCATGAGGGAGTTTAATTGATCTTTAGTCATCATTTAATTTAAACATGTATCACATACACATCGTATATCATATAATATCAAATAAAATATGATTTTGAGTGATTATGGACTTTTGTGCATGATTCACTTGAGCCACTAAGTGAATTATTCCCCACATAATAGGACTTGTAATCCTCAAACAGGCCTCCATTGCTATCTTGCACACTCGATCATCCCCCAACTTTCCATGAAAACTTCGTATCTACTCCTATCAAGCTATTCTAACTAATTACATTACATAATCAATAAGAAACCTTGACTCAAAATCAATGGGAGTTACAATAAGAGTGAGATAGAATTTTATAACCAGAGATAAAAGAAAAGCGAGGTATGTAAACCCCATTTAAAATTAAATATCCCAAAAATAGATAATAAATTTTACAATCTATAAAATTACAACCATACATTCAATCACATTGAATAATGACCAATCACATAGCTCAATTATTTGGTCTTAATTCCATTATAACACATCTTTCAATATGCATAAAATCATATTGCATATACAAAATTTAATTGTAATTTATTCTAGTTATCGATTTAATTCCAAGATTGCTTACCCTAATCAAATTAGGTTTCCAAGACTTTTCTAATCCTATTCCAAATAGGATTTGAATTTCTTGTTCACTAGAATTCATAATTCTAAAGCAAAAAGGATTATGGAGTTTCATTCCCAATCAAATTCCGATTTTGTAAAACTTTAATTCAAAATTCTTAATTAAAAAATATAATATTTATAATAAAAATAATTTAATTAATTAAAAAATTTTGGATTTCGAAATCCAAGTCCAAACAAATTTAAAAACTCAAAAATGAGTAAAACAGTGAATTTAAAAAAAAAACCGTTTTAACTTATTTGAACACTGCTTGGTTTTCTAATCATAGATGAAAAAAAATACATAGTACTTTGAAACAAAGTCAGTGTCATATGAAACTAGACTTCCATATCTTTCGAAAACTCCAAAATTCGATTTAAAACGAGTAAATTATGCATGTTTGAAGTTTGACTAGAAAATTTGTTTTGCTTCAGGTTTTTTATACGTTTTTAATGATTTTTGACTCCAAAACAATTTTTCTTTGATGCAAAATCATATTTTCATCATAATTTTTTGCAATCAATCTCCATTGATTAAATATATTTCAAAAATAATCCATAATAATTTTATCATCATTACATGATGATAATCAATTCAAGAACACATTCTTGATCTATGGTTTAATAAACCCTAATCTAACTATTAATTTGCAATCATTAGAATTTAAAGATCAAATCTTTTACAATCATAACAATAAACTACCATGTTTTACATAAATCATAAGGATAACTTTTATACCACTCGGAGAAAATCGAAGTAAAAAATGCGACGAAAATTTAAAATTTTTCATTGATTCCTAGAAACCCTTAATAACCTTACAATTTATGTATAATATCAAGAACATTCAAGGATGGAAATATTATCTTTTATTTGTTATGGTCTTGACTCTTTGTAATTGTTGTGCCTGAATTCTACAATATGCCTGAATTCTCCAAGATGTCTGAACCTAAATTCTTGCATTCTTGAATCCACAAGAATCACAAAAGTATTGGATCTCTAAAGAAAGTCCACACAGGGCAAATCATGAATAAGGATTTCTCTATATGATTTTTATCTCTTTAGGAATAGAAGAGTCTAAAATCTCTTAGGAGAAACTTGTGTGTAGAATAATGTTATAGCAAAAATCTACACACTAATAAACTATTTATAGTGTTAAGGTTAGGAGCAACTAACTATTAATTGCAAAATAAACCCCTAAAGTTATTTTTTAATTACATATTACCCCTTTTTGTGTGACTCTTTAGGTTCAAACTAATCCGATTGTAGGTCATAACTTTTATATAATTACAATTGAAACCCTTTCCAATTAATTAGAACTCCTTATGATTTATTTTGAATCAAAACTCCTTTTGATTCTCCATTTTATAAGAATTAATTAATTGTTTGTTAAATTAATTTTTAAGGCTTCTACAATCATGAGTGATACCTAGCAGTATATTATAACTACCCATATAATATGAATTTGGTTGTGAAACCTTTAAGATTTCTATTATCAATTATTTTGCAATTCAATCCTTCCATCATGCAATGTCCCGATTAAGCTAATTTGGGTATGGAATTACTATTGAACTCTTAATATTAATACTATATGTCTAGATCTCAAAAATATAATTTTTATGGTGGAATTATAAATTTCTTTCTAATTCTCAGCCTACCTTGGATAAGGAACTTCTTGAAATATATCTTAGTAGATCATATAGGACATTCTCTCCTTTTACTTAGGATTGATAGATCCCTTATTGTACACTCATATACTTCCATATGAAACTCATTATACCTAATTACTACCAATTAATGATCAATGAATAGAATCATATTAAATAGCATCAGAGTATAATAAGTCGCATATAAGATAACCATGGTGCCTCAAGTCTAAGGATCACATGCACAAATGTAACATAAGAACTACCTATTGGAAGTAAAGTAAAACTTTATTAGGTGTTCTTAAGTCAATTCATGTTCAGTGAACTCATTCTCCAATGAGCACCGACCTACTTGTTTAGTGTTTACCAAACAAGTGACACTGAAATCAGTCATCCTCCCAATTGATCAAACATAGTTTATACTAGTCTATCTGGATTACTAATCATCCAATTAATATACTACAACTATGAACATTTAAGAGAAAATATTTCGAGAAGACTAGGCCTCAAAATTATGATCTCATTATAATCTTATCTTCATTGCTCTTGCTCCATAGACTTAATCATGACAATGTAATTAAACAAATATTCATGATAAGTAAACTTTCCATTAATTATGATAATAATTCAAATAAGATTGTTTTACAAATAATTTGCCAAGAAATCAATTGTCATTGACTTGTAGAGCATACTACTAACAAAAAGACCCATAAAATTGAAGGAAATCAATGTAGAAAACGCAATGGAAATTTAAATTTTTCATTGATTCTTATAAAACCTTAATCACCTTATGATTTATGTACAATATCAAGAACATTCAATAATAGAAATATTACCTTTGATTTGTTGTGTTCTTGACTCCTATATTTGTTGTGCCTGAATTCTACAATATGGTTGAATTCTCCAAGATGCTTGAATCCAAATTCATGCATTCTTGAATCCACAACAATCACAAAAGTATGTGACCTCTAAAGAAAGTCCATGCAGGGAAAATCTTGAATTATGGTTTCTCTCTTTGGGAATAAAAGAGTCTAAAATCTCTTAGGAGAAACTTGTGTGTAGACTAATGTGCTAGCAAAAATTAGCACAGTAACAAACTATTTATAGTGTTAGGGTTAGGTGAAACTAACCATTAATTGCAAACTAAATCTATGTAGTTATTTCTTAATTACACATTTCCTCTTTCATGTGTGACCCATTAAGTTCAAACTAATCTGGTTGTGGGCCATAACTCTTATGTAATTGAAATTAGAACCCTTTCCAATTAATCACAACCCCTTATAATTTATTTTGAATCAAAACTCTTTTTGATTCTTGCTTTTGTAAGAATTAATTAATTGTCCTTTAAATTAATTCTTAGGGCTTCTGCAATTATTAGTGACACCTAGCAACATATTATAACTACCCAAATAGTGTGAATTTTGTTGTGAAACCTTGAACCTTTCTGTTATCAATTATCATGCAATTCAATCCTTGCATCATGCAATGTCCCAATTAAGCTAATTAGGGTATGGAATTACTATCAAACCCTAAGAATTAATTCTATGTGTCTAGATCTCAAGAATATAATTCTTATGATGATATTAGAAATTCCTTTCTAATTCTTACCCTGTTTGGACAAGGAACTTCTCGAATTATATCTTAGTAGATCACATAGGACATTCTCTTTTTTTACTTAGGAGTGATAGATCACTTATTGTACACTCACACACCTCCATATGAAATCCATTATACCCAATTACTACCAATTAATGATCCATGAATAGAACCATATTAAATAGCATCAAGTATAATAAGTCACATACAAGATAACCATGGTGCCTCAAGTCTAAGGATCACATGCACAACTAGTATCCTACAACCAAGAACATTTTAGAGAAAAGCTTTCGAGAAGACTATGCCTCAAAATTATGATCTTTTCATAATTATATCTCCATTGTTCTTACTCTATGGACTTAATCATGATAATGTAATTAAACAAATATTCATAATAAATAAATTTTCCATTAATTATGATAATAATTCGAATAAGATTGTTTTACAAATAATATGCCTAGACATCCAATGTTGTTGGATTGTAGGGTATACTACTAACAATCTCTCACTTGCTCTAAAGCCAATCATTTATCTATCTAATATCCATCTTCTTAAATGACGATCAAAATGTTACTGTGTCAATGCCTTCGTTAGTGGATTTGTTTTATTCTCTGTTGATGCAATCTTTTATATCCTTACGTCCCCTCCTCTAATGATTATGCTAATCAATTGGATGAGCTACTTAATGTGCTTAGATTTCTGGTGAGACCTTGGTTCCTACGCTTAAGTTATCTACCATTACTATCACAGTACAAGGTATTGTGAATTCAATGTTAGGAACAACACCTAGCTCGGTGATGAAATTTTCATCCAAATCGTCTTATTTATAGCCTTAGATGCAGCAATATACATTCAACCTTAGTGGTGGAATCTCCAGATATAACTTTCTTACAACTTTTCCAGGTCATTATTCCACCAATTAAGCTGAATACAAACCCAAAAGTGGACTTTCTATCATCCATATCAGACTAGAAGTCTAAATCAGTATACTTTTCCAATTTCAGGTCACCTATTCCATATGCGATGAACAAATATTTAGTCCTTCTCAAGTATTTAAAAATGTTCTTCACAGCAACTTAGTGTTCTAAACTTGGATTAGACTGATCTGCTAGTAACATTTATAGCATGATTGATATCAGGCTTGGTACATAACATAGTATACAAGAAACTTCCTATCGTCGAAGCATAGGGGATCTAACTTAAGTTCTCTCTCTCTCTCCTCAGGTGTCTTTGGAGACATCTGCTTAGAAAGATGTACTCCATGTCGGAAAGGGAACAATCCTCTCTTGAAGTTTTCCTTTGCGAACCTTTTCAATATTTTATCTATGTATGTAGATTGGGATAAGTCAACCATTCTTCAAGATTTATCTCTATAGATCTTTATTCATAGGATATTTGATGCTTCTCCTAAATCTTTCATGGAAAAGTTTCTTGAAAGCCAGACTTTGACTAATTGTAATATACCTGCATCATTTTCAATGAGTAATATATCATCAACATACAATATAAAAAATATAATTACACTCCCACTAGTATTTTTGTACACACAACAGTTTATCCACATTTTTTACAAAACCAAACATTTTGATTGCCTCATCAAATCGAATGTTCCAGCTTCGAGAAGCTTACTTTAATCCATAAATTGATTTTTGAAACTTGCACACTTTGTGGTTATTACCAATAGATGAAATACCCTTTGGTTGCTCCATGTATATATCTTCCTCTATGTAACCATTGAAAAAGATGGTTTTGACATCCATTTGTCATATCTCAAAATCATAGTGCACAACTATTGCAAACAAGATCCTGACGGACTTAAGCTTGGCTACAAGATAAAAAGTTTCATCAAAATCAACTCTTTGTCTTTGTTTGTAACCTTTCGCTACTTGTCTTTCCTTAAAGGTCTCTACCTTTCCATTGGCACCCATCTTTCGTTTATAGATCTATTTGCATCCAATAGGTACAATACCTTCAAGAAGGTCAACCATGGTCCAAACTTAGCTAGAATACATTGATTTCGTTTTAGATTTAATGGCTTCAAGTCATATCCCGAATCGATGTCTAACATCGCTTCTTTGTAGTTTATAGGATTCTTACTCCCAATAAGGTGTACCTTTAGGTCACCCTCGATGAGATACCTATATCTCTTTGGTGCTCTAGGTATCCTACCTGAACTACTAGGAGGTTGTGTGATAGGAGTCTCTGTTACAATAAGCTCCTTATATTTATTCTTGTTGATTTGTGGTTGTTGAGACACCTCTTAAAGTTCTGTTTTACTCCCATTACTCCTTTCTAGAAAAAACTCTTTCTTTAGAAAGATAAAAAATTTTGAGATAAACATCTTTTCCTCATTAGGGAGATAAAAGTAATATACCAAACTTTCTTTGGGATATCCTACAAATCTACACTTATCAGACCTTGCTTCTAACTTGTATGCAACTAATCTTTTAAAATGTGTAGAACAACCCCAAATCTTAATATGCTTAAGTCTAGGTTTCCTACCATTCAACATCTTACATGGTGTCTTAGGCATAGACTTAGAAGGAACTGTATTTAACAAATATGTGGCGGTTTCTAAGGCGGTTTCTAAGGCATGGCCTTAGAATGATAATGAAAGATCAATTTAACTCATCATCGGTCGCACCATATCAAATAAAGTACGATTTCCCTTTTCAGACACACCATTCAATTGAGGTGTTCTGGGAGGAGTCCACTATGAGAGAATCCTATTCTCTTTGAGATGATCCAAAATTTCATTGGTCAAGTATTCACCTCCTCAATTAGATCGAAGAACTTTGATACTTTTGCTAGTTTGTTTTTCCATTCCATATCTAAATTCTTTGAATTTCTCAAAGGATTCGGATTTGCATTTCATAAGATACATATACCCTAACCTCGAGTAGTAATCAGTGAAGGTAATGAAGTAAGAATAACCTCCCCTAGCAATTGTGTTTAATGACCCACAAACATCTATGTTGATCAATCCTAATACGTCAGCAGCTCTTTCTCAATGTCCACTAAATGAAGTCTTAGTCATTTTTCCCTTGAGACAAGATTTACATATTGGGTATGACTCAAAAGTCAATGAATCAAAGTATCAATCTTTAGCCTAAGATGTCATATATAAGAAGGATTAATTTCATCATTTTTCCTTTTATTACCATGTTGATTAATATCAAACATTTGACCATCCAATTCAAGATGGCAAAGCTAAGTAAAAAGTTTCTTTAACTAATGAAACAACACTTACTACATTTCTAAGGTGAAGTTTGACTTCTCTTTCAGTTTGCTTTCTGCTTCTTCTCAGCACTTGCAACCATTTGCAAATGTGAGAACCATACTTGGTATCTAATACCCTAGTAGACATTTCTTTAACTAATAAGTTAATTTCAATAAGTAATAACTCAGATATTACTTCCAAAGTTTATCCTTTTAATCTTGTAAGGTGATCCTTGCGATTATCTTCCAGTGTCCATCTTTTCCACAATGGAAGCACTTATCAATTTTATTCTTGGCCTTCGAAAACTAGCCTTATTGGCACCTCCCTTTTCTTTTAATGGTTTCTTCTTCTTCTTTGAGACTTTCTTACACTTGGGCTTAGAAGAAGTAGCTCCATCAACTGGCATAATGGGTGCCTTATCTTTCTTGATTGTTACCTTTTCAAATTTTAACATGTTTACATGCTCTAGAAGTGTAGCTTCTATCTTGTTCATGTTATAGTTCATAACAAACAGCGAGAATGAGTAGGATCAAGTCATTACATAATTCTACATCCACACTAACACCGAGTTCATCCAACTAGTAGATGTAGATTATCATTTTCAATTCAAGCTCAAAGACTGATGATTCTCCCTCAAGAGGTCCTTTAAGATCGGGAACCTCGCAGTATGACTGTGCTCACCATACAACTCTTACAAGTGAAGCAACATCGCATAACCATTTTCCATCTTCTCATGTTGCTTCTGAAGCTCATTAGATATTGAAGCTAGCATATAACATCTAGCATTCATGTCATCTTCTTCCCATGTCTAAAAAGTAGCGACCTCTTCTTCCAATGTATTCTCAGCAATACTTGTTGGAAGCATTTGATCAAGAACATAGCCAATTTTCTCGGAATTGAGAACTAGTCACAAGTTTTTCACCTAGTCTAAGAAATTAGGCCTAATTAGTCTATTGGTATCAAGAATTTTGGATAGTTAGTTGAGGTTGGTCATTGTGATCTATATGTCAACAACAACAAAAAATTAGCATATATTCAATTTTATTATCCACCAATAAATTTGGCCTTTAATCATATTGGTACCTCCCACTATTCTTTTTGAATTTCATAATCCCTTGGTATGAAATCCGGGTGACCTATTGGAAGGTCTCTTAGTGGGGATTAGGATCCTATTATTCGTTTAAAATAGTCTAACATAATAGTTTCTTAGCTATAATAAACCTTTAACAAGGAGATAACGCTTATCAATTACATCTCATGTAATTCCCAATCATTCCTTCAGCCTCTAAAATATATCATCCTCATATGATACTTTCTTGGAAAATATATTTTAGTTAAGTCAGACCCACTATTTTCACAAGTGTAGGTGATTGAACCAATGGGCCTTCACATTGTAGTTTTTTTGGACCCATTAGTTTCCTACCTCGTTATATCATATATTTAATAGGACATCATGAATCTCACATAATGTAAGTCTCACATGTCTGTGGCAAAGCTTAATTAGAACAGTAGATCTTGTATATCCCTACAATGGTAGAAGGCCAAGATAAGACAATCATAATGTCTCTTCAGTAAAACTTAATAGTAATTACTTTCATGAGGGAGTTTAATTTGTCTTTAGTCTCATAATTTAATTTAAACATGCGTTACACACACATCATACATCATATAATATCAAATGAAATATGACTCTGGATGATTATGGACTTTTGTGCATGATTTACTTGAGCCACTAAGTGAATTATTGGTCTTAATTTAAGGTTCTATAATACTTTCACAAATTCTCACTTAATGGGCCTTATAATCTTTAAACGGGCATTCATTGTTTTTTTTTTGCGCACTCGATCATCTTCCAGCTTTATATGAAAAATTTCTATCTACTCCTATCAAACTATTCTAACTAATTGTATTATATAATAAATAAGAAACATTGATACAAAACCAAAGGGAGTAACAATAAGATAGAGATAGAATTTTACAACCAGAGATTAAAAAAAAAAGTCTAGGTTTGTAAACCCCATTTAAAATTACATATCCCAAAAATAGAGAATAGATATTACAACCCATAAAATTATAACCACACATTCAATCACATTGAATAATGATCAATCACATAGCTCACTTATTTGGTCTTAAGTACATAATCATCCTTCCTTAAATTTACATACAATTCAAATTACATATATAAAATTTAAATGTAATTTATTCTTGTTATGGATTTAATTTTAATATTTCTTATCAAATTAGGTTTCCAAGACTTTTCTTATCATATTCCAAATAGGATTTAAATTTCTTATTCACTAGAATACATATTTCTAATGCAATAAGGATTTTAGAGTTTCATTCCCAATCAAACTCCAATTTCTTAAAACTTTACTCCAAAATTAAAAAAATTCTTAATTAACAAAATTATAGTTTTTGATAATGAAACATCAATTATTTAATTAAATAAATTTTGGATTTTGAATTCTAAGTCCAAAAAAATTTGGAATCTTAAAAATGAGTAAAACAATGAATTTTTATAAAAATAAATTTTGTTAATTTGAACATTTTTCGGTTTTCTAATCATATCAGAAACAATTGTTAGAAATTTGAACTATAGTCAGTGGCATATTAAACTTGACTTCCACATCTTTCCAACACTTCTAAAAACTCCCAAATTTGATTTAAAACGAGTAAACTATGCCTTTTGGAAATTGGACTAGAAAATTGGTATTGCTTCAAGTTTTTTTACGTGATTTTCACAATTTTTCATCCCAAAATAATTTTTCTTTGATGCAAAATTATATTTTACTCATACTTTTTTTTACAATCAATTTCCATTGGTTTGATGCTAAAAATAATCCAAAACAATTTTATGATGACAATCAATTCAAGAACACATTCTTTAATTTTCTTGACATATGGTTTCATAAACCCTTATCTAACTTTTAGTTTATCAATTTGCAATATTTAAAATTCTAAAATCAAATCTTTTAAAGCCATAACAATAAATTACCATGTTCTACATAAAATCATAAGAATGGCTCTAAGACCACTTAAAGGAATTCAATATAGAAAACGCATCGAAAATTTAAATTTTTTCTTGATTCATATAAACCCTTAATCAGCTTATGATTTATGTATAACATCAAGAACATTCAAGAATAGAAATATTACCTTTGATTTGTTGTGCTCTTGACTCTTTTAATTTGTTATGCCTAAATTCTACAATATGCCTGAATTCTCTAAGATGTTTGAATCCAAATTTTTGCGTTCTTGAATCCACAATAATCACAAAATTATTTGATATCTAAAGAAAATTCACATAGGGTAAATCTTGAATTTGGATTTCTCTCTATGATTTTTCTCTCTTTGGGAATAAAAGAGTTTAAAATCTCTTAAGAGAAACTTGTGTGTAGAATAATGTGATAGCAAAAATTTGTACACTAATAAACTATTTATAGTGTTAGGGTTAGGAGCAAATGATCATTAATTGAAAACTAAACCCCTGCAATTATTTTCTAATTACACATTGCCCATTTTGTGTGGACTCTTTAGGTTCAAACTAATATGATTATAAGCCATAAATTTTTAGTAATTGTAATTGAAACCTTTTCCAATTAATTAGAACTCCTTCTAATTGATTTTGAATCAAAATTCTTTTTGACTCTTCCTTTTATAAGAATCAATTAATTGTCTATTAAATGAATTTTTAGGGCTTCTACAATCATGAGTAACACCTAGCAGCATATCATGACTACCCAGGTAGTGTAAATTTGGTTATTAAACATTGAACCCTTCTGTTATCAATTACCATGAAATTCAATCATTCCATGATGTAATGTCTTGATTAATTTAATTTGAGTATGGAATTACTGTCAAACCTTTAGCATTAATACTATATGTCTAGATCTCAAGAATTCTTTGCCTTGGCTAAAGAACTTCTCGAATTATATCTTAGTAGATCACATAGGGCATTCTTTTCTTTTACTTAGGAGTGATAGATCACTTATTATACACTCACATACCTCCATATGAAACCTGTTATACCCAATTACTGTGAATTAATGATCCATGGTGTTGACCCGTATTTGATTTTAATAATGAAAAAACACTACCCTAATTGTACTAACAGTTTTATCTAAGTGTTTAAGCGATAAAAGCATTCAGTACAGAAACAAGACAGAAGATCTAGAATAGGCATTAAAGTAATTGAAACAATTGTAAATCTCTTATGTTCAATTACATATCTTGATCTATGGCTCAATTTACAAAAGACTTTGACAAAACTAAAAATACAAAAAGTTTCTAATTCAAAAACTATTTTTGAAAAGGAAAACTGGGTTGAAGAACAACCTAGTCGACTGGGATATTGGACAAAAAGTTCTCAATCGACTGGTAACTTCACTCAGTCGACTGGTCCTCTAACCTAGTCGACTGGTACTCTTCTTAAGCCTAAAAAGTGAAAAAATTTTACTTAACCCAGTCGACTGGTAATTCGAAAATATGACCATTTGAGACGCGAGACTTAAGCATTTAATGCCACAAACCTACCAAGTCAGTGTCAAATGGCCATATTGATTCAAGGCTATATAAACCCACTTCAATGAGCATTTAAAAAGAAGATAATACATTCAATTCATAAGATGGCTCATTTTTTCTCAAAAAGCTTTGAAAAATTTATTGTTGAGCCATTCATCAAGCTTGTTCTTGAAAAAGAGATATTGTTCATTTGTAAAAGCACTTATTGCTATCTCTCTACCATTTACTTTACAACAAATTTCTTTTATTATAAAGGGAAAGAGTTGGTATAACTCTTAAGAGTATTTAGGATTAAACACTTCATTGTAGCTTCTGTGATGAAGAGATGAGTTGTAAGGTTTGTGTAACACCTGTGAAGTTGTACGACTAAATTTTAAGTGGATTACTTCAAGGAGGTTCCTTGAAGAGAGTTGACGTAGGGTCGGAAAGAATTTGATATTACTGAACCACTATAAATTGAGTTTGCATTTTCTCTTCCTTAAACTCTTTTACTTTCAAGCATATTATTTATTTGTGTTCTATGTGTATTTAACTGTTTAAAAACTTGCAAATTAATTAGAAAAAGTTTTTAAAACCCAATTCACCCCCTCTTGGGTTTGAACCTCTGTTTACAATTGATATCAGAGCTTCGTACTCAATTTCAAGCTTAAAATCCTTGAGTTGATCCGATGACATCAAATAGCTATACCGAAGGGCATTCCTACACTAAGCCTCCTTTGTTCAATGGCTACAATTATAACTACTGGAAAAATAGAATGAAAATATTTGTTGAAGAACAAGATTACAATCTATGGAGAGTCATTGAGGAAGGACCTATAATTCCTACAAAGGAAATAACTATTGGAGAAATCAATCATACAATGCTTAAACTCAAAACTGAGTTTAATGAAGAGGATTTTAGAATGATGTCTCTAAATAGTAGAGCCACTAGTTTTTTACATTGTGTTTTAATATTTTTTAGTATAATAAAGTTTCTGCATGTGTTTTGGCTAAGGAGATTTGGGACAAACTGCAAGTTACATATGAGGGCACTAGCAAAGTCAAAAAATCAAAAATCTATATGCTAGTGTCCGAGTATGAATCTTTCAAAATGTCTCCAAAGAAACAATTTCTCAAATGCACTCACGTTTCACAACTATTGTTAACGGCTAGCTTCTTGGTAGGAACATTGAGGAGTTTGAACTAACAAGGAAGATTTTAAGGTCTTTGCCATCCACTTGAAAAGCAAAGAAGACGGCTATCACGGAGGCCAAAGATCTCGACAAACTTGATGTTGAAACATTTCTCGGATCACTATTGACTTACAAGATGGAGGAAATGAATCCCGTTGTCAATGATGACAAGAAAAAGAAAAAGATAACTGTTCTCAAGGCCTCTACAATCAACAAAGAGGAAGAGAAAGAAGAAGAGGATGAGAACAGTGAAGAAGATGGTGAGCTAGCTTTAATCACCAAAAGGTTTCACAAGTTCATGAAAAAGAGCAAGAAACCTTACATAAGGGATTCCACTCCAAAAAGGGAACCTCTTGTGTGTTATAGTTGCAAGAAGCCCGATCATATCAAGGCCGATTATCCAACTACGAGCAAACCTTATAAGAGCTTCAAAAAGAAGTCCATGATTGCAACCACGTGGAGTGATGACGAAGAGGAAGAAACTTCGGACAATGAAGTTGGATACGAAGAGATTGTCAACCTATGCTTGATGGCAATCGACGATGAGAATGAGGTATCAACTCTTTCCCCTTCTAATAATAACATTGTTAGTAGTAGTGAAGAGTTAATTGAAGTTATAAATGATATGTATGAAGAATTGAAGAAATTCGATTCTAGAAATGTGGCTCTCAAGAAGGAAGTCTAATCTCTTTCCAAAGAGATGGAGGGCTTAAAGGAAGAAAAAGAAAAATTGTCTTCCATGCTTTATAACTCTTCGCAAGATTTTCTAAAAAATGAAAATGATATTTTAAAGAAGAAAATAATAGATTTGAGTAGCACTATATCTAGACTTATGCTTGGAAAAGAAAAGCTAGATGAAGTGTTATCTAGCCAAAGGTTAAATGAGAGGAAAATCTGGCTTGGGTTATTCTCCATTGGGCAAGCAAAAGTCAAAAGAGACTTTGTTCATGAAAACAACATGTTTGAATGAAGCCTCCACTTCCAAAACCTCTAGCAAGATTAAAAGTACTCCTTCAATATATTCTAGTAGTTCTAAGAATGCAAATTTAAATTCTAATGCATATACTAGAGATAAGCATCATAGAAATACTCATACATATATGTATGCTCACTCAAGAAATGCAAATGATAGGAATAATCATTCAAGGAATGCACATACTAGAAATACACATCCTAGGAACTATCATCATGCATATCCTAGAGATAATGTATATGCTTATAACTTGCATGGTAAAAGTGGACATCCTAGGAATCACCATCATGTATATCCTAGAAATAATATGTATGTTCACAATAATACAAGTGCATATCCTAGAAATTATCATCACACATCTCCTAGAAATAACATGCATGTTCATAATTTTCACACTAGAAACATGTATTCTAGGATTGCTTATCAAAGGAACTATAGACATGCACAATTAAGAAATCCTAGAAATTTCAATAACTATTATCCTAGGATTATGCATCATCAACATGTCTATAATTATTGAGCACCTTATAATGTTAAGAAAGTATGGGTCCCGAAAGGAACCGTATTTTCTAGAACTAACCCCAAAGGACCCAAGAAATTTTGGGTACCTAAAAGTGCAATTGTATATCCTTGTGTAATGTAGATATGTCACCACACCAAGGAAAAAGGTAACTATTGGTACCTTGATAGTGGATGCTCAAAGCACATGACCGGTGATCAAAGCATGTTCAAATAGCTAACTCTAAGGGTGGTGGACACGTCACCATTGGGCATGGCAAAGTTGGTAATGATTTCTCAACTATTGATCATGTATTGTATGTGCAAGGCCTTAAGCCAAACTTGCTTAGTATTAGTCAATTATGTGACAAAGGAAACAAAGTCATATTTGAAACCTCTCATTTTTTAGTTATATACATCAAAAGTAACAAGATCAAGTTTGTTGGCCATAGACATGAAAAGGTCTATATAGTTGATTTAAAATCTTTGCATTCGGAAAATGAAAAATGTTTTCCCACCTTGAGTGAAAATCCAAGGCTATGGAATAGTAGACTTGGCCATGTGAACATGGACTTTCTTAAAATCATTTCAAGAAAAGATTTCGTCATTGGACTTCCAAAAATCAAATTTGAAAAAGACAAGGTGTGTGATGCTTGTCAAATGGAAAAGCAAACAAGAATTTATTTTAAATAAAAAAAATATAATCTCAACTTGTAGACCATTAGAACTTTTGCATATGGACTTATTTAGTCCAATAAGTACCATTAGTCTAGGTAGCCATCAATATACTCTTGTTATTGTTGATGATTATTCAAGATATACCTTTGTTATTTTTATTTCTTACAAGGATGAAGCATATAAAGGATTTGTGAACTTTTCTAAAAAGATTCAAAATGAAAAAGGTATTTCTATCTTAAGCATTAGAAGTGGTCATGGAAAAGAATTTGAAAACCAAAGTTTTTCAAAATTTTGTGATGAAAATGGAATTGATCACAACTTTTCAGCACCTAGAACTCCTCAACAAAATGGAGTTGTTGAGAGGAAAAATAGAGTTCTAGAAGAATTTGCAAGAATAATGCTTTGTGAAAATAATTTGCCAAAATATTTTGGGGCAGAAGCCGTAAACACTTCTTGCTATGTGTTAAATAGAGTGTTAATTAGGCCTATGCTAAATAAAATTCCATATGAATTATGGAAAGGTAGAAAGCCTAATATCTCTTATTTTCATGCTTTTGGTTGTAAATGTTTTATCCTAAATAAAAATAAAACTTACTTGAGTAAATTTGACTCAAAGATCGATAAGGGGATATTTTTAGGATATTCAACATCTAATAAAGCTTATAAAGTCTTTAACAAAAGAACTCTAGTGGTTGAAGAATCCGTACATGTAGCCTTTGATGAGTCTAACCCAATTAGTAGTAGAGTAGTCTCTTTTAATGATGATGCGAATTTCATTCCAAGGATAGAAACATTTACTCCCATTGTTGACCTGAAGAAGAGTGAACCTCAATTAAATCAAGAGGTAGACACTCATAATCTTGATTAACCATCTACAAGTTAAGAAGAGGATAGTCTTTCCAAAGATTGGAGGTATGTGAATTATCATCCAATCGATCAAGTGATTGGTGATCCTTCACATGGGGTAAGAACTCGTTCCTCTATTAGAAATATTTGTAATTGCATAGCTTATTTATCTTAAGTAGAACCTAAGACTTTTAAGCAAATAAACCCAAACTTTTCTTGAATAATCATCAATTAAAGACAGAAAGTAAAAGTTACCTCCCTGTGTTGTTGTTCTTGCTAGTCCCCAAAGGTTCGAATGAATGTAGTCAAGAATTCCATTAGACTTGTGCACTCCGGTGTTGAAGCTGACCTAGTGTTGCTTCCCAAGAACGCAACACTCGCAGAAATCCAATTTCTCTACTTTGTCACCACCAAGTAGACCATTCTTGCTGAGAACTTGCAGGCCCTTTTTCGCTCATATGTCCCTAGCGAGTGTGCCAAAGGGCTGTCCTCTCCATCTCAGCCATCAAGCTTGCTGCTTGATCCTTGATTTATGTCTCTCCGATTGTTGTGAGTTTTAAATTACTTGCAAGTGCATGTGTCGTTTGCAATATAGTGTTGTGCAAGTGCGAGGTCGAATCCACAGGGAATTGCATTGTGAAAATATAATTTTATATAAACTAACCTTATTTTAACCTAGTTCCGAATTTTGAATTGTATTTTGCAAAACAAATATAAACTAAACTAAATTGATTTAAACACAAATGATAAAAACACTAAGGTTTCTGAATCCACCCCACCAAAGTAAAGCATATATCTTCATGTTGTATATAAAAGAGATTTATCAAATGATTCCATGAATCCAACTTTAAACAAATCACAACATATATCCTAATTAAACCAAAACCATCCAATATATCCGTTTAATTTACAAATCACAAAGGATATCCAATTTAATCAAAATGATTCGATGTATCGATCAGATGAAACACACGGAATATCCAACTTGAACAATTTAAAAGCAATCGATCATAAGATTTTACTCAAATAACTGCACAAAAACATTTATACTTAAAAATATCAGAATTGTATGAACAAGTGCAATATGTTTCCAATCCGATGTGGGATACTGCAGATTCCAGCTTTTGCTCTTTGACCTTTGTCTACTAAAACTGCCATAACTTTCTCTAGAAAAATCATTTTTATGATCCGTAAAATTCCCCAAAAAATAGACATCCGGATCTTGCCAATCATATATGGCTCATCTCCTGGTCCTTCCGGAATCAATACAGTTTAATCCTCAAAAATGGCTGATCTGTCACGCTGAAATCATGCACAGCCTGACCTTTGTCTACTAAAACTGCCATAACTTTCTCTAGAAAAATCATTTTTACGAGCCGTCAAATTCCCCAGAAAATAGACATCCGGATCTTTCCAAGCATATGTGACTCATCCCATGATTCTTCCTAAATCAATACAGTTTAATCCTCAAAAATGGCTGATCTGTATGTGCAATTCTGGCAATTTAGTGAAACTCTTTTCCAAGCTTGTAAACCTGTAAAACAACGAAAAACAACTTAAAGTAAGAAATTTCTAAGCTAACAAATGTAAATTAAGGGGCCAAAACATGCAATATTTGGCACTCATCAAATACCCCCAAACTTACATATTGCTAGTCCCATTGCAATACGAAACTAAAAATTAAATGAAAAACAAAGAACATAAAGATAAGTTCATCACTCATGGTATCCAAAAATTTAAGGAGCACACATCACCATGATATTCATTCATGAGCAAGCTTAAAAAAGATATAACTCATCTACACAATGAATAGCAATTTTAAAACCTAAATACTTACAAGAGGCAGGCTAAGACATAATAAACTTGAATCAGTGTAAAGTGAATTAGCATATACAGATGAGGTTTCCAAATAACTTCAATGTACAATGTCTCCATGTATCAAGATTCACAGAATTTCTCATCATAATGAAAAATGATGGCATAGTTTTATTTTATTTTTTTATAATAATTTTTTTTATTATAAGGCTCTACTATGTTTAGTTCCCTTAAGCTTTCTAATTGACCTATGTATCGAGTGTTGAGTCAACGACTCCCAAAACAGATGGTTTTAGGGCATATGGTGTAAAGACACCCCTAAGGACTTACTAACTCGAGTCAAAAAGGCTATGAAACTAAACTGGCCTTAATGCTACCAAGCAAAATTCCCACCTTTTGACGTGAACACTCACTGCTTACTAAGACAAGAGGTTCAGTTACTCAGTGGAAAGTTTCGCAATGATTATTACGAATAACCTTTTGATGTGAACACTCACTGCTTATTGAGGCAAGAGGTTCAGTTACTCAGTGGAAAGTTTATTGATGATCATTATAAATACTTCTTTTTTTATTTTTACATTTCTATGTCAAAGTGTTTATCCTACAAGTCATCTAATTTCAGTTAAGTCAAGGAAACATACACATTGAAATTGCATGTCATACCTCACACAATTTTGTGCTAATGTGCTCGTGTCAGATTAGATCAAACATGTGAATTCTCAAATGCCTAAAGTAACAAAGTTTTAAAACTCTATCATCAAATCATGTGTTCACAATTTTAAGCTCACCAATGACATCACATCATAGTATTTGTTTATATCAACTAAAATTTCAAAATAACATGAGCATGCATTTACCTTCTTTCTTTTTCTTTTTTTTAAATGAAGAAAAACAACAACAAATTAGGACAAAGTGTGTGTAATGTGTCTCCCATACCCCCAAACTTAAATTACACATTGACCCCAATGTGTGAATAATATGGAAAGAGCTGACCGGGGATATGGAGAACTATCTGGATTGGTATAGCTCATTGCATACCCTCAAACTTGATCTGAAGTATGCTTTGTCCCTGAAAAATAAAGACTGAAAAACAAAAGAAACACTAGAAATAAATAGTAACAAGAAATATGTACAATAATAAACAAACAAAAAGGATATGTTGTGGGGTGCCTCCCACGATCGCCAAGTTTAACGTCTTCAACCAGACCCAGCATTAGTAATTGTGCCCACCCAAGCGCTCTACTGTCTGATCAATAAATGGGAGTGGAAAATGATCATTCCTTATGGCAGCATTTAACTTACGGTAGTCTATACTCACTCTCTATCCTGACTGCACAAGAGTTGGAATCAACTCGTCATCTTTATTCATCACTACTGTCAATCCAGCCTGCTTTGGCACGACCTGAATCGAGCTCACCCACTCGCTATCAAAGATTGGATACATGATCCCTACATCCAATAGCTTTATCACTTCAGTCCTCACAACCTCTTGCGTAGTTGGGTTGAGCCTTCTTTGTGGCTCCCTCGATGGCTTGGCATTCTCTTCCAAATGTAACTTGTGTATCACCATCGAGGGGCTGATTCTCTTGATATCCTTAATAGTCTAACTGATAGCTTCCTTGTGCTCTCTTAAAATATCCACTAATTTCTCATCTTGAGCCTCAACCAAATCTGAAGCTATAATCACAGGCAAAGAATCTGCTGGACCTAGGAACTTATACTTAAGATTGTCCGGTAAAGGCTTAAGTTCCTTCTTGGGGGGTTTAGGTGCTGTAGTCTCCTCCGTCTCACTGCTCTTTTGAGGAACAGACTCCAAAGTACCATTTGCTTGCTCAAGTAACTTATACAAATCCAAATCCTCTCCAAACTGAGCAAAGCATGCCTCCAGGGGATCCTCAATGCTTGATTCACCCGCAGTCTCCTCTCTCTTACTGCTCTCCCAAGGAGTAGATTCCAAGATAGCATTTGCTTGCTTAAGTAGCTTATCCAAATCCAAATCCTCTCCAAACTGAGCAAAGCATGCCTCCACAATGTCCTCAGACTGCCCTCCTTTCTTGGGCGCTTGTAATCTCTCAGGGTAAGGCGCTTTAGGTACAAACGCCCCAGGAAGATCCTTAATAGTAGGTGTGGCTGTAGATGGCTCAGCATCTCTCTTCTCCTTGTTGCCACTTTCTTGCCCTTGCTGCATAGCAAGGTTCTCTTCCATTTGATTGTCCACTTGTCTCCCAAACCTCAATGTGGCAATCGATTGCACTTGTTCCTGCCCGTGCGTAGGAGTTGATGAATTTCCAACCGCAAACTGTTCCTTTGGGTTGTGCACGGGTTGACTGGGGAACTTTCCCTTCTCTCCTTCACCCAAGTGACTTACAATTTGACCCATTTGACTCTCTAGCTTAGTAATCGCTTAGGTGTTTACTATTGTTGCACTCCTCACTTCACTTATAGATTGGCTGGTTATCTTCCTAAAATCATTGAGGGCATCCTCCAATGACTGTGAAACCGACACTGGCGCTTTAGTAGGAGCTTGGTAAGCGGGTGATGGTGTTAGATGGGCTGAGTGACCATAACTTGGAACTGGTGGAGGAAATCTGGGAGGGTATTGATTATGAGCATGATGAGAGGCTCCTCCCTAATTCATCAATTGGTTTTGCTTCCATGAAAAATTAGGGTGGTTCTGCCACCCTGGATTGTATGTCTCGGAGTAAGATCCATTTGATTGCCACCGATAGTCATTGAAAGCGTTTATTTGTTCCATGGGATACTCGGCAAAAGCCGGCGTAGATGGACAATTTTGTGCTAAATGCATAGGATTAGTACAGATGGAACAACTATCAACATTGAATGTATTGGCTATATTGATGGATTGGCCGGTCATCTTCATGAAATCCTTGAGGGTGTCCTCTAAAAACTGTGAAACCGGCACTGGAGTCATCCACATTTTTTTAATTTTTATTTTATTTTATTTTAATTTTTTATGGGCAATTGCCAATAGAAATAAATAAGCTAAAATAAAATTGCAAAAGAAAAATAAAATAAAAATGCTAACTAAACTAGTAGAAAAATAAAATCAATTCAGACAAAAATTTCATAAACAAAACAATTCCCCGGCAACGGCGCCAAAAACTTGTTGTGAGTTTTAAATTACTTGCAAGCGCACGAGTCGTTTGCAATATAGTGTTGTGCAAGTGCGAGGTCGAATCCATAGGGAATTGCGTTGTGAAAATATAATTTTATCTAAACTAACCTTATCTTAACCTAGTTCTGAATTTTGAATTGTATTTTGCAAAACAAATATAAACTAAACTAAATTGATTTAAAAACAAATGATAAAAGCACTAAGGTTTTTGAATCCACCCCACCAACGTAAAGCATATATCTTCATGTTCTATATAAAAGAGATTTATCAAATGATTCCATGAATCCAACCTTAAACAAATCATAACAAATATCCTAATTAAACCAAAACCATCCAATGTATCCATTTAATTTACAAATCGCAAAGGATATCCAATTTAATCAAAATGATTTGATGTATCTATCAGATAAAACACACTGAATATCCAACTTGAACAATTTAAAAGCAATCAATCATAAGATTTTACTCAAATAATTGAACAGAACATTTATACTAAAAAATATCAGAATTGTATAAACAAATCTGAAAATATTATGCCAAACAATGGTGAGGCTTCATCTTCAACCTTAGATGAAGATTTTAACCTCTCATGATTATGAAACTAAAGTTCACAATAAATGTGCTAAACATTAAACTTTAAAACTCAAAAAGAAATAAATAAAAACTAACTAGACATAGAAAGAAATTCCACTCGCAGATGTTGAGCAGCACTTCCCCCCTTTGTAGCAAAGCCCTTGGAGATCCACCAGAATGCTAGTAGAAGTCCTCCAAATTGCACCAAAATGGCACCAGGATTTTTGTTTTAAGATGAAGTGAAGAGGGGCTTATATAGGGAAACACGACAAGTGCAATACATTTCCAATCTGATATGGGATACTGCAGATTCCAGCTTTTGTTCTTTGACCTTTGTCTACTAAAACTGCCATAACTTTCTCTAGAAAAATCATTTTTATGATCCGTAAATTCCTCAGAAAATAGACATCTAGATCTTTCCAAGCACATATGGCTGATCTCCTGGTTATTCTTGAATTAATACAGTTTAATCCTCAAAAATGGCTGATCTATCACACTGAAATCATGCACAGCCTGACCTTTGTCTACTAAAACTGCCATAACTTTCTCTAGAAAAATCATTTTTATGAGCCCTCAAATTCCCCAAAAAATAGATATCCGGATCTTTCCAAGTATATATGGTTCATCCTCTGGTTCTTCCTGAATCAATACAGTTTAATCCTAAAAAATGATTGATCTATACGTGCAATTCTGGTAATTTAGTAAAACTCCTTTCCAAGCTTGTAAACCTGTAAAACAACGAAAAACAACTCAAAGTAACAAATTTCCAAGCTAACAAATGTAAATTAAGAGGCCAAAACATGTAATATGAGTGCCAAATATTGCATATTTTGGCCCCTTAATTTACATTTTTTAGTTTAGGAAATTGTTACTTTAGTTGTTTTTTGTTGTTTTACAGGTTTACAAGCTTGGAAAGGAGTTTCACTAAATTGCCATAATTGCTCGTACAGATCAGCCACTTTTTAGGATTAAACTGTATTGATTCAGGAAAAACCAGAAGATGAGCCATATATGCTTGGAAAGATCGGGATGTCTACTTTTTGGGGAATTTTACGAATCAATAAAATGATTTTCCTATAGAAAGTTATGGCAGTTTTAGTAGACAAAGGTCAGGCTGTGCATGATTTCAGCGTGACAGATCAGCCATTTTTTAGGATTAAACTATATTGATTCAAGAAGAACCAGGAGATGAGCCATATACGCTTAGAAAGATCCAAATGTCTGTTTTCTAGAGAATTTTATGAATCAATAAAATGATTTTTTAGAGAAAGTTAAAGCAGTTTTAGTAGACAAAGGTCAAAGAGCAAAAGCTGGAATCTGCAGTATCCCACATTGGATTGGAAACATATTGCACTTGTGATGTTTCCCTATATAAGCTCCTCTTCACTTTATCTTTAGTAACCAATCCAAGTGCCATTTTGGTGCAATTTGGAGGACTTCTACTAGCATTCTGGTGGATCTCCAGGGACTTTGCTACAAAGGGGGGAAGCGCTGCTCAACAACTGCAAGTGGAATTTCTCTCAATGTATAGCCAGTTTTAATTTATTTCTTTTTGAGTTTTAATGCTTAGCGCTTTAATTGTGAAATTTAGTTTCATAATCATGAGTGGCTAAAATCTTCAGCTAAGGTTGAAGATGAAGCCTTTCCATTGTTTAGCATTATATTTTCAGATATGTTCGTATAATTCTGATATTTTTAGTATTAAATGTTCTATTTCAATTGTTTGAGTAAATTCTTACAATTGATAATTTTTAAATTGTTCAAGTTGGATATTATGTGTGTTTCATCTGATGGATACATCGAATCATTTTGATTAAATTGGATATCCTTTGTGATTTGTAAATTAAACGGATACATTGGATGGTTTTGGTTTAATTAGGATGTTTGTTGTGATTTGTTTAATGTTGGATTCATGGAATCATTTGATAAATCCCTTTTATATACAACATGAAGATATATGTTTTACTTTGGTGGGGTGGATTCAGAAACTTTAGTGTTTTATTATTTGTTTTTAAATCAATTTAGCTTAGTTTATATTTGTTTTGCAAAATACAATTCAAAATTCGGAACTAGGTTAAGATAATGTTAGTTTAGATAAAATTATATTTTCACAATGCAATTTCTTGTGGATTCAACCTCGCACTTGCACAACACTATATTACAAATGACTCGTGTGCTTGCGAGTAATTTAAAACTCACAACAAGTTTTTGGCGCCGTTGCTGGGAAGTTGTTTTGTTTGTGAAATTTTTGTCTAAATTAATTTTATTTTTCTACTAGTTTATTAGCATTTTTGTTTTATTTTTTTAATTTTAATTTTAAAATTTTTTTTATTTTGAATTTTGAATTTTATTGCTTTTTTGTGTGATGTATGCTTAGTAGGAGATCCCTGAATTTGGAATTGACACTTTTAGATCCCGACTTAGAAAGAACTCTTAGGAGACAGAAGATAGCACTTGTTGAAAGAGAGACAATTGAGATGGGAGACAATTTCAGGAATGCAAATGAACTAGAGAATGTAGAGCAACCTAGAGCTTGGAACGTGGACTCCACTACATCCCTTAGGGATTTGTTCGCACCCGTTGCAACTAACTCATCCTCTTGTATAGTGTTGCCACCCACCAATGCTACCCATTTTGATTTAAAGCCACATGTCATCCAACTCCTACCCTCATTTCTTGGCTTAGATCTTGAAAATCCTTACAGCCATGTGAAGAAGTTCAGAGATATTTGTGCCACATTCAAGTTCCAGAACTTCTCTGAGGAGTCAGTCCATCTTCGACTTTTCCCTTTTTTTGTTCATGATGGAGCTAGGGCATGGTTGGATTCCAACACGCCTGGGTCTATTACATCTTGGGAAAATCTGTTGAGTAAATTCTATAACAAGTTTATCTTAATGTCTAGAGTGAATAAGTACCAAAAGGAGATTAGTTCTTTCACTCATGAGGAAGATGAGAAGTTTTCTGAGAGTTGGGAGCGTTTTAAAGAGTTACTGATTAGATGCCCTCCACATAGATATGAGAAGTGGAGACTCGTTCAGTTCTTCTACCAAGGGTTGACTCAACCCAACCATAGCATGATCGAGTCTATAAAAGGGGGGGCATTCTTAAGTCTGACGGGGGATGAAGCATACAAAGCATTGGACAAGTTGTCTGACAACTTGCAGCAGTGGGATTTTTCAAGCTGTCAGGACAAGTCCAGTCGTGCTCCTAAGAAAGGAGGCATCTATGAGATTAAGGAGGATACTGACTTAAAGATAAAGATAGATGCTCTCACAAAGAAGATTGACGCTCTCGCTGTGGGTAAGTCCATCAATGCTCCCAATACATTTAATGTTGATAGTTGTTCCATCTATGCTAGTCCTATGCATTTAACACAGAATTGTCCATCTATGATGGCTTTTGCCGAGTGTCCCACGGAACAAGTAAATGCTTTCAATGACTATCAGAGGCAATCAAATGGATCTTACTCCGAGACTTACAATCCAGGGTGGCGGAACCACCCTAATTTTTCAAGGAAGCAGAACCAACTGATGAATCAGGGAAGAGCCCCTCAGCATGCTCACAATCAATACCCTCCCGGATTTCCTCCACCAATTCCAAGTCATGGTCGCTCAGTCCATCCAGCACCATCACCTACTTACCAAGCTCCCACTCAAGCACCAACGCTGGTTTCACAGTCATTGGAGAACACCTTCAAGGAGTTCATGAAGATGGCCGACCAATCCATCAACGAAGTGAGGAGTGCGACAATAGTAAACACCCAAGCGATTGCCAAGCTAGAGAGTCAAATAGGGCAAATCGCAAGTGACTTGGGTGAAAGAGAGAAGGGAACGTTCCCCAATCAACCCGTGCCCAACCCGAAGGGACAGTTTGCGATTGAAAATTCATCAAATCCTATGCATGGGTAGGAACAAGTGCAATTGATTGTCATATTGAGGTCTGGGAGACAAGTGGACAATCGAGTGGAAGAAAACCCTGCTATGCAACAAGGGCAAGAAAGTGGCAACAAGAAGAAAAGAGATGTTGAGCCATCTACAGCCACACCTACTATTAAGGATCCTCCTAGGTTGTTTACACCTAAATCGCCTTACCCTGAGAGATTACAAGTGCCCAAGAAAGGAGGGAAGTTTGAGGAAATTATGGAGGTGTTCAAGCAAGTCCAAATCAATATCCCAATTTTGGACGCCATCCAGCAAGTGCCGTCATATGCCAAGTTCTTAAAGGAATTTATCATTGTCAAGAGGAGGACGAAGGTCCCAAAGAAGGCATTTTTAACCGAGCAGGTTAGCTCAATCCTTCAGTGCAAGATGCGGATCAAGTATAAGGACGCAAGGTGTCCTACCATCTCTTGCATGATAAGAGTCAGCCAGATTAAGAGGGCTCTATTAGATCTAGGAGTGAGTATGAATCTTCTGTCCTACTCAGTCTATTTGCAGTTAGGGTTAGGAGAATTGAAGCCCACATTAACAACGCTTTAATAGGCTGACAGGTCAGTGAAAATACCACGGGGAGTAGTTGAGGACGTTTTGATAAAGGTGGATAAGTTTTATTTTCCCATGGATTTTATTGTGCTAGACACAGAGCCGGTTCATAATGTAGGGATTCAGATACTGGTGATTCTAGGGCAACCATTCTTAGCCATAGCTAATGCCCAGATAAATTGTAGGACAAGAGAGCAGTAAGATTTCCTTCGAAAATATGACAGTGGAGTTGAATATCTTTGATATCACTAAGCAACCACTGGAATTTGATGAAATGAGAAATGTATGCTTGAGAGAGGAGATTATTGAGGAGACTGTGGATGAATCAAGCATTGAAGACCCCCTGGAGGCATGCTTTGCTCAGTTTGGAGAGGATCTGGATTTGGATAAGTTACTTGAGCGAGCAAATGCCATTTTAGAGTCTGCTTCTCAGTTTGGCATGTGATGAGTGCCAAATATTGCATATTTTGGCCCCTTAATTTACATTTGTTAGCTTACAAATTTGTTACTTTGAGTTTTTTTCGTTGTTTTACAGGTTTACAAACTTGGAAAGGAGTTTCACTAAATTGTCATAATTGCTCGTACAGATCAGCCATTTTTTAGGATTCAACTGTATTGATTCAGGAAGAACCAGGAGATAAGCCATATATGTTTGGAAAGATCTAGATGTCTATTTTCTGGGGAATTTTACGGATCAATAAAATGATTTTTCTAGAGAAATTTATGGCAGTTTTAGTAGACAAAGGTCAGGCTGTGCATGATTTCAACGTGGCAGATCAGCCATATTTTAGGATTAAACTGTATTGATTTAGAGAGAACCAGGAGATGAGCCATATATGATTGAAAAGATCCGGATGTCTATTTTCTGGGGAATTTTACAGATCAATAAAATGATTTTTCTAGAGAAAGTTATGACAGTTTTAGTAGACAAAGGTCAAAGAACAAAAACTGGAATCTGCAGTATCCCACATCGGATTGGAAACACATTGCACTTGTGATGTTTCCCTATATAAGCCCCTCTTCACTTCATCTTTAGTGTGCAATTCTTGGTGCCATTTGGTGTAATCCGGTGGACGTCTGCTAGCATTCTGGTGGATCTCGAAGGCTTTGCTACCATGAGGGGAAGTGCCGCCCAACAGCGAGTGGAATTTCTCCCATGTATAGTCAGTTTTAATTTTCTGATTTTTTTAGTTTAATGTTTAGCACTTTTATTATGAACTCTAGTTTCATAATTATGAGTGGCCAAAATCTTCAACTAAGGTTGAAGATGAAGCCTCGCCGTTGTTTGGTATAATAGTTTCATATTTGTTTATACAATTCTGATGTTTTTTTTAGTATAAATGTTCTGTCAATTATTTGAGTAAAATCTTATGATTGATTGTGTTTAAATTGTTCTGTTGGATATTCTGTGTGTTTCATCTAATGGATACATCAAATTATTTTTTATTAAATTGGATTTCCTTTGTGATTTGTTAAAATCGGATACATTGGATGCTTTTGGTTTAATTGGGATATTTGTTGTTTTTTGTTTTAAGTTTGATTCATAGAATATTTTGATAGGCTATTTTTAGAACATAAAGATATATGCTTAACTTTGGTGGGGTGGATTCAGAAACCTTACTGTCTTTATTATTAGTTTTAAATCAATTTAGTTTAGTTTTTATTTGTTTTGCAACATATAATTCAAAACTCGGAACTAGGTTAAAATAGGCTTAGTTTAGATAAAAATATTTTCACAACACAATTCCCTATGGATTCGACCTCGTACTTGCACAACACTATATTACAAACAACTCGTGCACTTGCGAGTAATTTAAAACTCACAACAAGTTTTTGGTGCCGTTGCCGGGGGAGTTGTTTGGTTTGTGAAAATTAAATTTTTGTCTGAATTAATTTTATTTTTCTACTAGTTAGTTAGCAATTTTTGTTTGATTTTTTATTTTTGCAATTTTATTTTATTTTATTTGTTTCTATTTGCATTGGCCTATAAGAAAATAAAATATATATATATAAAAAAATGTGGATGAATCCAGTGCCGGTTTCACAGTCTTTAGAGGACGCCCTTAAGGATTTCATGAAGATGACCGGCCAATCCATCAATTCAACCAATACATTCAATGTTGGTAGTTGTTCCATCTGTGCTAGTCCTATGCATTTAGCACAGAATTGTCCATCTACGCCGGCTTTTGTCGAGTATCCCATGGAACAAATGAACGCTTTCAATGACTATCGATGGCAATCAAATTGATCTTACTCTGAGACGTACAATCCAGGGTGGCGGAACCACCCTGATTTTTCATGGACGCAGAACTAACTGATGAATCAGGGAGGAGCCCCTTATCATGCTCACAATCAATACCCTCCCAAATTTCCTCCACCAGTTCCAAGTTATGGTCACTCAGCCTATCTAGCACCATCACCCGCTTACCAAGCTCCCATTCAAGCGCCAGCGTCGGTTTCACAATCATTGGAGGATATATTTAATGATTTCAGGAAGATAACCAGCCAATCCATAAGCGAAGTGAGGAGTGCAACAATAGTAAACACCCAAGCAATTGCCAAGCTAGAGAGTCAAGTCAAATCGCAAGTCACTTGGGTGAAGGAGAGAAGAGAAGGTTCCCCAGTCAACCTGAGCCTAACCCGAAGGAACAGTTTGCGGCGAAAAATTCATCAACTCCTATGCACGGGCAGGAACAAGTGCAATTGATTGTCCTATTGAGGTCTGGGAGACAAGTGGACAATCAAGTGGAAGAGAACCCAGCTATGCAATAAGGGCAAAATAGTGGCAACAAGGAAAAGAGAGATGCTGAGCCATCTACAGCCACACCTATTATTAAGGATCTCCCTAGGTCGTTTGTACCTAAAGCGCCTTACCCTGAGAGATTACAAGCGCCCGAGAAAGGAGGGGAGTCTGAGGACATTCTGGAGGCATGCTTTGCTTAGTTTGGAGAGGATTTGGATTTAGATAAGTTACTTGAGCAAGTAAATGCCATTTTGGAGTTTGCTCCTCAGAAGTGCAGTGAGACAGAGGATACTGTAGATGAATCCCGTATTGAGGACCCCCTGGAGGCATGCTTTGCTTAGTTTGAAGAAGATTTGGATTTGAATAAGTTGTTTGAGCAAACAAATGCTACTTTGGAGTCTGCTCCTCAGAAGAGCAGTGAGACGGAGGAGACCACAACACCCGAACCCCTCAAGAAGGAATTTAAGCCTTTATCAGACAATCTTAAGTATAAGTTCCTAGGTCCAACAGATTCTTTGCCTCTAACTATAGCTTCAAATTTGGTTGATGCTCAAGTGGATAAATTATTGGACGTTTTAGGAGAGTATAATGAAGCTATCGGCTGGACTATTGAGGATATCAAGGGGATCAACCCCTCGGTGGTGATGCACAAGTTACATTTGGAGGAGAATGCCAAGCCATCGAGGGAGCCACAAAGAAGGCTAAACCCAGCTATACAAGAGGTTGTGAGGACTGAAGTGATAAAGTTGTTGGATATAGGGATCATTTATCCAATCTTTGATAGCGATTGGGTGAGCCCGATTCATGTCGTGCCAAAGCAGGCTAGATTGACAGTAGTGATAAATAAAGACAACGAGTTGGTTCCAACTCGTGTGCAATCAGGATGGAGAGTGTGTCTATACTACCGTAAGTGGAATGCTACCACAAGGAAGGACCGTTTTCCACTCCCATTTATTGATCAGATGGTGGAGCGTTTAGCTGGGCACAATTACTAATGTTGGGTCTGGCTGAAGACGTTAAACTTAGTGCTCATGGGAGGCACCCCACAGCATATCCTTTATGTTTATTTATTATTTTACATATTTATGATTAATGTTTGTTTCCAGTATTTTTGTGTTTTTCAGTCTTTATTTTTCAAGGACAACACGTACTTCAGTTCAAGTTTGGGGGTATGCTATGAGCCATACCAGTCCAACTACTTCTCCATCTCCGAGGTTAGCTCTTTCCATATTATTCACATATTGGGGAAAATGTGTAAATTAAGTTTGGGAGTATGAGAGACACGTTACACACACTTTGTCCTAATTTATTGTTGTTTTTTCTTCGCGAAGATAAATTCATGTTCATGTTCGTCTGAAAATTTTGGTTGATCTAAAAAATTGTGATGTGATTTCGTTGGTGAGCTTAAAATTTTTAACACATAATCTGATGATAGAGTTTAAAACTTCAGTTACTTACTTTAGGCATTCGAGAATTCACATGTTTGATCTAATCTGACACAAGCACATTAGCACATAATCATGTAAGGTATGACATGTGATTTTAATGTGCATGTTTCCATGACTTACCTGAAACTGGATGACTTGTGGGATTAACACTTGGGCATAGAAAAGCATAAAAAAAAGAAAAAAAAACAAATAATACTACTAATATTTATAATGATCATCATCAATAAACTTTCCACTGAGTAACTGGACCTCTTGCCTCAGTAAGCAGTGAGTGTTCACATCAAAAGGTGAGAATTTTATTCATAATGATCATTGTGAAACTTTTCGCTCAGTAACTGGACCTCTTGCCTCAGTAAGCAGTGAGTGTTCACATCAAAAGGTGGAAATTTTGCTTGGTAGCATTAAGGCCAGTTTAGTTTTGTAGCCTTTTTTACTCGAGTTAGTAAGTTCTTAGGGGTGTATTTACAACTAATGCCCTAAAACCATCTGGTTTGGGAGTCATTGACTCAACACTCGATACATGGGTCAATTAGAAAGTTTGAGGGAACTAAACATAGCAGAGCCTTATAACAAAAATAAATAAAATAAAACTATGCCATCGTTGTTCATTCTGATGAGAAATTATATGAATCTTGAGACATGGAGACATTGTACATTGAAGTTATTTGGAAACCTCAATAAGCAGTGAGTGTTCACATCAAAAGGTTATTCGTAATAATCATTGCAAAACTTTCCACTGAGTAACTGAACCTCTTGTCTTAGTAAGCAGTGAGTGTTCACGTCAAAAGGTGGGAATTTTGCTTGGTAGCATTAAGGCCAGTTTAGTTTCATAGCCTTTTTGACTCGAGTTAGTAAGTCCTTAGGGGTGTCTTTACACCATATGCCCTAAAACCATCTGTTTTGGGAGTCGTTGACTCAACACTCGATACATGGGTCAATTAGAAAGCTTAAGGGAACTAAACATAGCAGAGCCTTATAATAAAAAAAAATTATTATAAAAAAATAAAATAAAACTATGCCATCATTTTTCATTATGATGAGAAATTCTGTGAATCTTGAGACATGGAGACATTGTACATTGAAGTTATTTGGAAACCTCATCTGTATATGCTAATTCACTTTACACTGATTCAAGCTTGTGATGTCTTAGCCTGCCTCTTGTAAGTAATTAGGTTTTAAAATTCCTATTCATTGTGAAGATGGATTAAATTTTTTAAGCTTGCTCATGAACGAATATCATGGTTTTGAGTGCTCCTTAAATTTTTGGATACCATGAGTGATGAAGTTATCTTTATGTTTCTCGTTTTCCATTTAGTTTTTATTTATTTATTTTGTTTTGCTAAGGGACTAGCAAAATGTAAGTTTAAGTTTGGGGGTATTTGATGAGTGCCAAATATTGCATATTTTGGCCCCTTAATTTACATTTGTTAGCTTAGGAATTTGTTACTTTGAGTTGTTTTTCATTGTTTTACAGGTTTACAAACTTGGAAAGGAGTTTCACTAAATTGCCAGAATTGCTCGTACAGATCAGCCATTTTTTAGGATTAAATTGTATTGATTCAGGAAGAACCAGGAGATGAACCATATATTTTTGGAAAGATCCGGATGTCTATTTTCTGGAGAATTTTACGGATCAAAAAAATGATTTTTCTAGAGAAAGTGATGGCAGTTTTAGTAGACAAAGCTCAGGCTGTGCATGATTTTAGCATGGCAGATCAGCCATTTTTTAGGATTAAAATGTATTGATTCAGGAACAACCAGGCGATGAGCCATATATGCTTGAAAAGATCCGAATGTCTATTTTTTGAGGAATTTTACGAATCAATAAAATGATTTTTCTAGAGAAAGTTATGGCAGTTTTAGTAGACAAAGTCAAAGAGCAAAAACTGGAATCTGCAGTATCCCACATCGGATTGGAAACAAATTGCAGTTTTGATGTTTCCCTATATAAGCCCCTCTTCACTTCATCTTTAGTGTGCAATTCCTGGTGCCATTTGGTGTAATCCGGTGGACGTCTACTAGCATTCTGGTGGATCCCGAAGGCTTTGCTACCACGAGGGGAAGTGCCACCCAACAGCGAGTGGAATTTCTCCCATGTATAGTCAGTTTTAATTTACTGCTTTTTTTAGTTTAATGTTTAGCACTTTTATTATGAACTCTAGTTTCATTATTATGAGTGGCTAAAATCTTCAACTAAGGTTAAAGATGAAGCCTCACCGTTGTTTGGCATAATAGTTTCAGATTTGTTTATACAATTCTGATTTTTTTTTAGTATAAATGTTATGTCAATTATTTGAGTAAAATCTTATGATTGATTGCGTTTAAATTGTTCTGTTGGATATTCCATGTGTTTCATCTGATGGATACATCAAATTGTTTTTGATTAAATTGGATTTTCTTTGTGATTTGTTAAAAGTGGATACATTGGATGCTTTTGGTTTAATTGGGATATTTGTTGTTTTTTGTTTTAAGTTGGATTCATGAAATGTTTTGATAGGCTATTTTTAGAACATGAAGATATATACTTAACTTTGGTGGGGTGGATTCAGAAACTCTAGTGTCTTTATTATTAGTTTTAAATCAATTTGCTTTAGTTTTTATTTGTTTTGCAACATATAATTCAAAACTCGGAACTAGGTTAAAATAGGCTTAGTTTAGATAAAAATATTTTCACAACGCAATTCCCTGTGGATTCGACCTCGTACTTGCACAACACTATATTGCAAACGACTCATGCACTTGCGAGTAATTTAAAACTCACAATAGCATGCTTTGCTCAGTTTGGAGAGGATTTGGGTTTGGATAAGTTGCTTGAGCAAGCAAATGCTACTTTGGAGTCTGCTCCTCAAAAGAGCAGTGAGAATGAGGAGACTATAGAACCTGAGCCCCCTAAGAAGGAACTTAAAGCTTTAAATGACAATCTTATTCCTAGGTCCAGCAGATTCTTTGCTTGTGATTATAGCTTCAGATTTGGTTGAGGCTCAAGAGGAGAAATTAGTGGACGTTTTAAGAGAGCACAAGGAAGCTATCGGCTGGACTATTAAGGATATCAAGGGAATCAGCCCCTCGGTAGTGATGCCCAAGTTACATTTGGAGGAGAATGCCAAGCCATCGAGGGAGCCACAAAGAAAACTCAACCCAGCTATACAAGAGGTTGTGAGGACTGAAGTGATTAAGCTGTTGGATGTAGGGATCATTTATCCAATCTTTGATAGCGAGTGGGTGAGCCCGATTCATGTCATGCCAAAGCGAGCTGGATTGACGGTAGTGATAGATGATGAGTTGGAGCCAACTCGTGTTCAGTCAGGATGGAGAGTGTGTCTAGACTACCGTAAGTTGAATGTTGCCACAAAGAAGGATCGTTTTCCACTTCTATTTATTGATCCAATGGTGGAGCACTTAGCTGGGCACGATTACTAATATTGGGTTTGGTTGAAGATGTTAAACTTAGCGCTCATAGGAGGCACCCCACAACATATTCTTTCTGTTTGTTTATTATTTTACATGTTTCTTGTTACTATTTTTCTCTAATGTTTTTTGTTTTCCAGTCTTTATTTTTCAGGGATAAAGCGTACTTCAGATCAAGTTTGGGGGTATGCTATAAGCCATACCAGTCCAGATAGTTCTCCATATCCCAGGTCAGCTCTTTCCATATTATTCACACATTGGGGTCAATGTGCAATTTAAGTTTATGGGAGACACATTACACACACTTTGTCCTAATTTGTTGTTGTTTTTCTTCATTTAAAAAAAAAAGAAGGTAAATGCATGCTCATGTTATTTTGAAATTTTAGTTGATCTAAACATTTTCTGTGATGTGATGTCATTGGTAAGCTTAAAATTTTGAACACATGATCTGGTGATAAAGTTTTAAAATTTAGTTACTTACTTTAGGCATTTGAGAATTCACATGTTTGATCTAATCTAACACGAGCACATTTGCACAAATTGTGTGAGGTATGACATGTGATTTTAATGCGTACGTTTTCTTATCTTAACTGAAACTAGATGACTTGTTGGATAAACACTTTGGTATAAAAAAGTACCAAAAAAAATTTTAAAAAAATTTATGATCATAAATAAACTTTCCGCTGTGTAATTGGACCTCTTGCCTCAGTAAGCAGTGAGTGTTCACGTCAAAAAGTGGGAATTTTGCTTGGTAGTATTTAGGTCAATTTAATTTTGTAGCCTTTTTTACTCGAGTTAGTAAGTCCATAGGGGTTTCTTTGCACCTAATGCCCTAAAACCATCTGGTTTGGGAGTCATTGACTCAACACTCGCTAGATGGGTCAATTAGAAAGCTTAAGGGAACTAAACATAGCTGAGCCTTATAATAAAAAAAAAGGAGAAGAAAATAAAAACTATGTCATTTTCGTTCATTCTGATGGGAAATTCGGTGAATCTTGAGACATGGAGACTTTACACATTGGAGTTATTTGGAAGCTTCATTTTTATATGCTAATTCACTTTACACAGTGTCAGACTTGTGATGCCTTAACCTGCCTTTTGTAAGTAATTAGATTTTAACATTTCTATTCATTGCGAAGATGGGTTTATCTTTTTAAGCTTGCTCATGAATAATACCATGGTGATGTGTGCTTGATGAGAGTCATAAAATGCATCTTAACAGTACTTAACTGTTATCACTTTAGGGTTGATCTAGGTTTTAATTGCACTTTTATACGTTAACAACTCTAAAGTATCATTCTTGGATCATTGATCTATTTTGGTACATTTTCAGGTACTTTAAGCTCAAAAGAGGAGGAAAAGTTATCATTGCTTGAAGCACAAAGACACGAGGCATACTGGAGTGAAGAAATGCTTCCGAAAGGACAAGATGGAGGGCTTAAAAGAGCAACAGCTACTGCCCGCACTGGAAAGAGTTTCGCTAAATTGCGAGAATTGCCCGTACAGATCAATCATCTTCGAAAATTAAACTGTATTGATACAAGAAGAACCAGGAGATGAGCCATATATGCTTAGAAAGATCCGGAAGTCTATTTTCTGGAGAATGTTATGGTTCGTCAAAAGGATTTTTCTAGAGAAAGTTATGGCAGTTTTAGTAGACAAAGGTCAGGCTGTGCGGGCTGTGCGGGATTTCAGCGTGATTTTGGGCTTAAATCCCACATCCCACATCGGTTGGAAAACACATTGCACTCTTGGTATTTGCCTATATAAGACCCACTCCACTTTAGCTTTGGAAATAAATCGGGGATGAATCCAGAGGGCCTTTAGGAGCAATCCAGAAGGCCTTTAGGAGGAACCCGAAGTTTAAAGTTTGAAGGTCGGGAGAGATGATCGTCAGGAGGCCAGAGGCAACTCGAGGACGCATGAGCCCCATGACGGGCTAGTCTCCAAGCAAGGCGAAGGGATGAATCCCTAGGTGTAGTTGTTCTTATTTTCCTTTATTTGATTCGGTTGTAGTTGGAATTATTTTCATTAAATATTGTTATGTTTTATTCTTAATTTAATTAGTAGATTTATTATAACTTCGGTGGTTGCATGCTTCTTTTCCATATAAGTTCAGTCAGGCTTTTCTTATGTGTACCTATTTGGGTGTGATTGAGTCCGGTAGATCTCTTTTATAGATTTGTCCATTGCTGCGGTATCGTCATTTTAGATATATCGTCGTCTCTTGATAATTTATAAGTTAGGTCATGTGTGTTAGAAAGAAAAGAATAATTCATAGCGATTACATTAGGATTTATAAATGCGCTTTAATTGAATATTTTCCGATTGCCTGTTTGAGATGTGAAATCTGCAATCGAGATAAAAACAACTGAATCAAGTTAGGATTAGAGCAACGAACCTAGGGAGGATTCTCAGAACCTTGTTGTCATTTTTATTTTAAACTTTTTTACAAAATTACCCTTTCCTCAAAACAACTCAGATTTTATCCTTTTAATCTTTTATCGTTTGTGTTGAGGTTTACACCTTCTGTTGTACTTAACTTGTTTCCCTATGGAATCGACACCCCAAAACTGTACTACAATAACCACGTTATGTTTTGGGCGTAATCAAATTTTGGAACTGTTGCCAGGGAAACGCACTTAAGTACAAGGAAGCTTGTCAACTTTGAGTGTGACGGTAAAAAAAAAAAAAAAAAACAAAAAAAAAAACAAAAAATTTCTTGTTTTATTTATTTTATTTCCTCTCTGATTCATTTGGTGCATGCTTAGACAAGAGATCTGCGAGGTAGATTCATTAGAGGACCTGAGCTAGAATTACCCTCTCCTTCCGAGTCTAATAGTGAAACCTCGCCTAGATCAACCCATAGAGAAAACTCAAGTGAGAAACTAGAGGATTTTGTTAACATGGCCGATAACCATAATGAGAATGTTGCTAAGACACTTCAGGATTACCTCAACCCTACACGCACAGCCATACCATCATGCATCATGTTTCCAGCCAATACTCACCATCAAGATCTTAAACTAGGGATGATTCATTTACTCCCTATATTCCATGGCTTGGATAACAAAAACCCATATGTGCACATTAGAGAGTTTGAGGAATTAGTTGCGACTTTTCATAGTCAAAACGAAACTCATGACATTATAAAACTTAAGCTCTTTCCTTTCGCTTTGAAGGATAGAGCCAAGAGTTGGCTATACTCACTTAGACCATGATCTATTGGGTCATGGACTGAGATGACTCGGGCTTTCTTTAACAAATACTTTCCCCAACATAAGACCAACACTTTGAAAAGGCAAATCTCCACCTTTGCACAAAAGGGTAGTGAGACTTTATATCAGTCTTGGGAGAGATTTAAGGAGTTATTGAGTATATGCCCTCACCATGGGTATGAGAGTTGGCACTTAGTGAGCTATTTCTATGAGGGACTTACCTATAGAGAGCACCAATTCGTAGAGATGATGTGTAATGGTGGGTTTTTATAGAAAGATCCTGATGAGGCCATAGAGTACCTCAATGAGCTTACTGAAAAAACTCACACTTGGACTGGACCTAGTGCTACTGAAAGCACAAATAGGTCATGACCTATAGGGCACCCAAATGGTGGTGAAATTTACCATCTTAGGGAAGAGGATAACCTTAGAGCCAAGGTCGAGATGCTCACTAGGGAGATAAATGAGTTAAAGACTAAGAGCTTAAAGCTAACACACGTAATTAATCATGCCAAGTCTTTAGAGCCGTGTTTTGTGTGTGGCGGGGTAGATCATCTCCTCTAAGAATGCCCCACATTTGCTAATATGAAAGGGCTGTATAAGGAACAATGTAATTCCTTATGCATGTACAAGAAGCCTCTTGCACCTTTCTCTAACACTTATAACCCGAGGTGGCGAAATCACCCCAACTTCAGCTGGAAATCTGAAAACCAGCATGCACAGCCCCCTAGATCATCCCCTGCACCTTATCATGCACCCTCATCCTCTAGAAACTCACTAGAAGACACCTTACAGGCATTTATAGAGGCACAAGGTAAGACAAACCAAAGGTTTGAGGCATTATTTATGCAGGTGATGGAAGAATATAAAGAAATTAAGAGCCAAGTGTCCAACTTAATAAGCTACTTGAGTGTGACTGAGCAAGGTAAGTTCCCTGCTCAAGCTCAGTCCACATCCTATGGTCAGCACCTGGCGCAACAGAATTTGAAGGAGGTGAATACCATTGAGACAGTAAGTGGTAAGTCCTTACACATCCCAACAACGAAGAAATCAGAGGATGTGGACGAAAGCCACCAAGCATACATGATGGATTCATTCATGGAAAAGGTCCAGCACCTCAATCCATTGGAGTCCACCCTCACTCATGGCTTCACCAGAGCACATATCGAGCCAAAATTTGCGGATGTTACTGATGACATCCTTGAGGCCCCTTCCAAGCATAGAAGCATTGAATTTGGCAATGAAGCAGTGACGGGTGCATTCAACCTATGTTTTTCGAGGAGGGAATAAGAGTGTCTGGCTGAAGACGTAAAACTTAGTGCTCATGGGAGGCAACCCACAACATATCCTTTTATTTTTATTGTTTTCCATATTTTTTTTTTCTTGTTTATTATTATTATTTTGTTGTTTTCCAGTTTTACTTTAGTATTTATTTTTCAGGAATAAATAAACGAAGCAGTTCAAATGATCGTGCACAACTTTCAACTCCACACACCATTGGTTAAAAATGGAGTTTCCTTAACTTTTGCTTTTTCATTGAGGACAATGCTTATCTTAAGTTGGGGGGAAGATATACAATTCTTATTGCATATCATTGAACTACTTGGTGCCATCTTTGTTTTTGTTTAGCATACTTTGTGTTAGCCTTAGAGTCAATTTACATGTCAATGATATGAGCATAATTGAGATAGCAGATAGCATGTAGAAGAAGTTAAATCTTGCTACAGTTTGAAATTAATTTAAGCATCAATCTTCATTTGGTTAGAGACTCTAGTTTGTGATAAGATTGTATGATTAGACTATAACATCTAGAAAAGTTTTATGTGTGATTATTTTATGAATATTTTTGCGGTCTCGACAAGCTCTAGAACTTACTTGATAACCACTTGAGGCGAATTCCTAGAATGCACATTACTTAGGATATGATATAGGCCATTTTGGAACCGTTTGAGCCTTTCAAACCTACCATTGCTATATTTATCACTAGTCACCTATTTGAGACTTTTTTCTTGAAAAGAAAAATTGAGCCTTGTTTCTTTGGATAAACCATTTACTTACCTTTATGAGCCAAAAAAATATTTTATCTTTACCTTTCTTTTAAAAGAACTTAGTTATACACATGTTGTGAGAAGCACTTAAAATGAGTAAGGGTGGGAAACATGAAAAAATATCACTACCACAACCCAAGTACATTAAATGAGATAAGTTAGGGTTTGTGGAAAAGATAAGAAAAAAAAATGACGAAAAAGAAGGTGAATGGTTATGTGCCAAAATAAATAAATAAAATGAATTATGACAAAGAAAGAAGAAAGAAAGAAAGAAAAAGAAAAGAAAAAAATGGTGATTTGTTGAAGGAAATGCTCGAAAAATGGTTGAAAGAGTTGGGTGTGGAAGTAAAGGTTATCAAGTGCTTAAAGTGATTGTGTTTAAAGCTAAGAGATGGAGTTCTTTTACTTGTGAATCTTTCCCATTCTTCCTTTGCCTTTACCTTAGCCTAACATTACAAGCTTATTAAAGACCTATTAATCCAATGTAGTGTGATTTTTCTACAATAGTGGAGAGTGATTTGAAAAGTGAGCTTATGGAGCTTGTTTTTGTGATTGATGTCACGCAATTTATTATGTTTTTATAGGCCAAGACTTGTATTCATGAATATTATGCATAAAATCATCCTGGTGTTTGGATTAATGGTTTGTGGTAAGATGGATGTTAAGAGTCAATAACGATTTTAAGATTGATGTTTGGATTACTTTTGGACTTAGGTGAAATTTAATGATTCTATATGTCGTATGTTATATGCAATTTTTGAGACAAAAAAAGTGAATTACTCTTGGTTCAATGCTAGCATTGCTTTACTTTGTTTTTAACTCCAACCATAGAATTCATCTCTTATTTTCGCTTCAATTGCTAGGGACTAGCAATAAGCTAGTTGGGGGTTGTGATGAGAGTCATAAAATGCATTTTAAAAGTACTTAACTGTTATCACTTTAGGGCTGATCTAGGTTTTAATTGTACTTTTATACGTTAACAACTCTAAAGTATCATTCTTGGATCATTGATCTATTCGGTGCATTTTCAGGTACTCTAAGCTCAAAAGAGGAGGAAAAGTTATCATTTCTTGAAGCACAAAGACTCGAGGCATACTGGAGTGAAGGAATGCTTCCGAAAGGACAAGATGGAGGGCTTAAAAGAGCAATAGCTGCTGCCCGCACTGGAAAGAGTTTCACTAAATTGCGAGAATTGCCCGTACAGATCAATCATCTTTGAAAATTAAACTGTATTGATACAAGAAGAACCAGGAGATGAACCATATATTCTTAGAAAGATCCGGAAGTCTATTTTCTGGAGAATTTTACGGTTCGTCAAAAGGATTTTTCTAGAGAAAGTTATGGCAGTTTTAGTAGACAAATGTCAGGCTGTGCGGGATTTCAACGTGATTTTGGGCTTAAATCCCACATCCCACATCGGTTGGAAAACACATTTCTATATCCCACATCCCACATCGGATGGGAAACACATTGCACTCTTGGTATTTTCCTATATAAGACCCACTCCACTTTAGCTTTGGAAATAAATCGGTGATGAATCCAGAGGGCCTTTAGGAGGAACCCGAAGTTTAAAGTTTGAAGGTTGGGAGAGATGATCGTCGGGAGGCCGGAGGTAACTCGAGGACGCATGAGCCCCATGACCAGCTAGTCTCCAAGCAAGGCGAAGGGATGAATCCCTAGGTGTAGTTGTTCTTATTTTCCTTTATTTGATTCAGTTGTAGTTGGAATTATTTTCATTAAATATTGTTATGTTTTATTCTTAATTTAATTAGTAGATTTATTATAACTCCGGTGGTTGCATGCTTCTTTTCCATATAAGTTCAGTCAAGCTTTTCTTATATATACCTGTTTGGGTGTGATTGAGTCCGGTAGATCTCTTTTATAGATTTGCCCATTGCTGCGGTATCGTCATTTTAGATATATCGTCGTCTCTTGATAATTTATAAGTTAGGTCATGTGTGTTAGAAAGTAAAGAATAATTCATAGTGATTACATTAGGATTTATAAATGCGCTTTAATTGAATATTTTCCGATTGCCTGTTTGGGATGTGAAATCTGCAATCGAGATAAAAACAACTGAATCAAGTTAGGATTAGAGCAACGAACCTAGGGAGGATTCTCGGAACCTTGTTGTCATTTTTATTTTAAAATTATTTACAAAATTACTCTTTCCTCAAAACAACTCAGATTTTATCCTTTTAATCTTTTATCGTTTGTGTTGAGGTTTACACCTTCTGTTATACTTAACTTGTTTCCCTGTGGAATCGACACCCCAAAACTATACTACAATAACCGCGTTATGTTTTGGGTGTAATCAGTGCTCCTTAAATTTTTGGATACCATGAGTGAAGAACTTATCTTTATGTTCTTTGTTTTCCATTTAGTCATTTATTTTGTTTTGCTAAGGGACTAGCAAAATGTAATTTGGGGGTATTTGATGAGTGCCAAATATTGCATATTTTGGCCTCTTAATTTACATTTGTTAGCTTAGGAATTTGTTACTTTGAGTTGTTTTTCGTTGTTTTATAGGTTTACAAGCTTGGAAAGGAGTTTCACTAAATTGCCAGAATAGCTCGTACAGATTAGCCATATTTTAGGATTAAACTGTATTGATTCAGGAAGAACCAGGAGATAAGCCATATATTCTTGGAAAGATCCGGATGTCTACTTTCTGAAGAATTTTACGGATCAATAAAATGATTTTTCTAGAAAAAGTTATGTCAGTTTTAGTAGACAAAGGTCAGGCTGTGCATGATTTCAGCGTGACAGATCAGCTATTTTTTAGGATTAAACTGTATTGATTCAGGAAGAACCAGAAGATGAGCCATATATTCTTGGAAAGATCCAGATGTCTTTTTTCTGGAGATTTTTATGGATCAATAAAATGATTTTTCTAGAGAAAGTTATGGCAGTTTTAGTAGACAAAGGTCAAAGTGCAAAAGCTAGAATCTGCAGTATCCCACATCGTATTGGAAACATATTGCACTTGTGATGTTTCTCTATACAAGCCCCTCTTCATTTCATCTTTAGTAAGCAATCCAAGTGCCATTTTGGTGCAATTTGGAGGACTTCTACTAGCATTTTGATGGATCTCCAAGGGCTTTGCTACAAGGGAGGGAAGCGCTGCTCAACAACTGTGAGTGGAATTTCTCTCAATGTATAGTCAGTTTTAATTTATTTCTTTTTGAGTTTTAATGCTTAGCACTTTAATTGTGAAATTTAGTTTCATAATCATGAGTGGCTAAAATCTTCAGCTAAGGTTGAAGATGAAGCCTTTCCGTTGTTTAGCATTATATTTTCAGATATGTTCGTACAATTCTGATATTTTTAGTATTAAATGTTCTATTTCAATTGTTTGAGTAAATTTTTACGATTGATAGTTTTTAAATTGTTCAAGTTGGATATTCTGTGTGTTTCATCTGATTGATACATCGAATCATTTTGATTAAATTGGATATCCTTTGTGATTTGTAAATTAAACGGATACATTAGATGATTTTGGTTTAATTAGGATATTTGTTGTGATTTGTTTAAAGTAGGATTCATGGAATCATTTAATAAATCTCTTTTATATACAACATGAAGATATATGCTTTACTTTAGTGGGGTGGATTCAAAAACCTTAGTGTTTTTATCATTTGTTTTAAAATCAATTTAGCTTAGTTTATATTTGTTTTGCAAAATACAATTCAAAATTCGGAACTAGGTTAAGATAAGGTTAGTTTAGATAAAATTATATTTTCACAACGCAATTCCCTGTGGATTCGACCTCGCACTTGCACAACACTATATTGCATATAACTTGTGCGCTTGTGAGTAATTTAAAACTCACAACAACACTCAGCACCGATCATCTCTTAGAGTCCATCTTTTATTGCTGCTTTGATCACTACCAAAGATCCCTTGGTCACCTTTATCTTTCCTCTCTCTGCTTTGTATATATACCTCATGGAATCCAGCTGCCTTAATGAGATCAAATTCCTCCTCAAATCCAGGAGATACCTTACATTTCGCAGCAGCTTTGTGACTCCATCAAACATCCTCAGCTGGATGTCTCTTATCCCCCTCACTTGATGATGAGTCTTAAATATTGCATATTTAAGACCCTTAACTTATATTTGTTATGCTCTTAGTTAGTAGTATTTCACTTTATTTTATGTCTTTTTTGTGTTTTGTGTATTTTTATAGGTTTGTGCAGAAAATGAAGCATTTCAGGAGATTAGAAACTTCAGGAGCAATAGCGATCGATCGCACTATGCTGCGATCGAGCGCATGGTCAACAATCCCAAATCGAAATGTTTGCAGTACAGTGCACCTGCGATCGAGCGCACCAGACACGCGATCGTGCACACAAAACATACGATCGATCGCATCATTCTGTGATCGAGCGCACTCGGGCAGTATCTCACATCGAATTTGAAACCCATGCTACTCCGGGACTCCCCCTATATAAACACCATCTTACCTCATCATTCAGTGTACAATTCCTGGGCCACTTTGGTGTTAACCAGTGGACGTCTGCTAGCATTCTGGTGGATCCCGAAGGCTTTGCTACCACGAGGGGAAGCGCCGCCCATCAGCGAGTGGAATTTCTCCCATGTAAAGTTATTTATTTCTTTTTATTTAGTTGTTTTAGTTTAATGTTTAGAACTTTTATTATGAATTGTAGTTTCATAGTTATGGGTTGCTAGAATCTTCAGCTAAGGTTGAAGATGAAGCCTCGCCATTGTTTGGCATAGTAGTTCAGATTTGTTTATACAATTCTGACATTTTTTAGTATAAATGTTCTGTCAATTATTTGAGTAAAACTTGTGATTGATTGAGTTTAAATTGTTCTGTTGGATATCCCTTGTGTTTCATCTGATGGATACATCGAATTATTTTCGATTAAATTGGATTTCGTTTGTGATTTGTTAAAAGCAGATACATTGGATGCTTTTGGTTTAATTGGGATATTCTTTGTTTTTTGTCGTAAGTTGGATTCATGGAATGTTTTGATAGGCTATGTTTTTAGGATATGTATGCTTAAACTTTGGTGGGGTGGATTCGGAAACCTTAGTGTTTTTATCATTAGTTCTTAAATCAATTTAATTTAAGTTTATATTTCTTTTGCAACATATAATTACAAATTTGGAACTAGGTTAAAATAGACTTAGTTTAGATAAAAATATATTTTCACAACGCAATTCCCTGTGGATTCGACCTCGCACTTGCACATACTATATTGCAGACGACTCGTGCGCTTGCGAGTAATTTAAAACTCACAACAAGTTTTTGGCGCCGTTGCCGGGGAGTTGTTTTGTTTATGAAATTTTTGCCTGAATTAATTTTATTTTTCTACAAGTTAGTTAGTATTATTTGTTTAATTTTTTCTGTTTGGCAATTTTATTTTATTTTATTTGTTTCTATTTTTTTATTAAAAAAAAATTTGCAAATTTCTGCTGGTGGGTTATTTTAGTGCTTTTTGTGCGGTTTATGCTTGGTCGGAGATCCTTGAATTTAGATTTGACATATTTAGATCTAGACTTAGAAAGAACTCTTAGGAGGCAGAAGAGAGCACCAGTTGAAATGGGAGAAAATTTTATGAATGCAAATCATCCTGAACATGTAGAGCAACCTAGAGCTTGGAACGTGGATTCCACTACATCCCTTAGGGATTTGTTCGCACCCGTTGCGACCAATTCATCTTCTTGCATAGTGTTGCCACCTACCAATGCCACCCATTTTGACTTGAAACCCCATTTCATCCAACTCCTACCCTCATTCCATGGCTTAGATCTTGAAAATCCTTATAGTCATGTGAAGAAGTTCAAAGACATTTGTGCCACATTTAAATTCCAGAACTTCTCTGAGGAGTCAGTCCATCTTCGACACTTCCCTTTTTCTCTTCACGATAGAGCTAGGGCATGGTTGGATTCTAACACGCCCGGGTCTATTACATCTTGGGAAAACTTGCTTAGCAAATTTTATCATAAGTTTTTCTTAATGTCTAGAGTTAATGAGTGCCGAAAGGAGATTAGCTCTTTCATTTAGGATGAGGATGAAAAAATTTTTGAGAGTTGGGAGCGCTTCAAAGAGCTACTGATCAGATGCCCTCCACATGGATATGAGAAGTGAAGACTCGTTCAGTTCTTCTACCAAAGGTTGACTCAACCCAACCGTAGCATGATCGAGTCTATGAATGGGGGGGCATTCTTGAGTCTGACAGGAGATGAAGCATATATGGCATTGGACAAGTTGTCCGAAAACTTGTAGCAGTGGGATTTTTCAAGCTGTCGAGATAAGTCCATTCGTGCTCCTAAGAGGGGAGGCATCTATGAGGTTAGGGAGGACGCTGATTTGAGGATAAAGTTAGATGCCCTCACTAAGAAGATTGACGCTCTCACTGTGAGCCAATCCATCAACGCTGCCAACACATTCAATGTTGAAAGCTGTTCCATCTGTGCTAGTCCCATGCATCTAGCACAGAATTTCCCATCAATGCTGGCTTGTACCGAGTATCCTATGGAACAAGTAAATGCTTTTAATGACTATCGAAGGTATTTAAATGGATCGTACTCCGAGACATACAATCCAAGGTGGCAGAACCACCCAAATTTTTCATGGAGGCAGAACCAACCAATGAATCAGGGAGGAGCCTCTCATAATGCTCAAAATCAACATCCTCCCGGATTTGCCCAACAAATTCCTGGTCATGGTCGTTCTGCCCATCCAGCACCATTACCTACTTAACAAGCTCCCACTCAAACACCAGTGCTAGTTTCATAGTCACTAGAGGACACCATTAAGGAATACATGAAAATGAATAGCCAATCCATGAGCGACATAAGGAGTGCAACAATGGTAAACACCCAAGCAATTGCCAAGCTGGAAAGTCAAATAGGGCAAATTGCAAGTCACTTGGGTGAGAGAGAGAAGAGGAAGTTCCTCAGTCAGCCCGTGCCCAACCCGAAAGGACAATTTATGGTTGGGAGTTCATCAACTCCTACGCACGAGGAAGAACAAGTACAGTCGATTGTCACACTGAGGTCTGGGTGACAAGTGGACAATCGAGTGGAAGAGAGCCCTGCTATGTAGCAAGGGCAAGGGAGTGGCAACAAGGAGAAGAGAGATGCTGAGCCATCTACAGCCACACCTATTGAGAAAGACCCTCCTAGGTCGTTTGTACCTAGAGCACCTTACCCCGACAGACTACAGGCATCCAAGAAAAGAGGGAAGTATGAGAAAATTCTGGAGTTATTCAAACAGGTCCAAATAAATATCCTATTTTTGGATGCCATCCATCAAGTGCCATCATATGCCAAGTTTTTAAAGGACTTGGTCACTATCAAGAGGAGGACGAAAGTCCCAAAGAAGGCATTTTTGACCGAGCAGGTCAGCTCAATCCTTCAGTGCAAGCTACCCATCAAGTATAAGGACCTGGGGTGTCCTATCATCTCTTGCACAATAAGAGTCAGCCATATTGAGAGGGCTCTTTTGGATCTAGGGGCGAGTGTGAATCTTCTACCCTATTCAGTCTATTTGCAATTGGGGTTAGGAGAATTGAAGCCCACATCCACGACGCTTCAATTGGCTGACAGGTCAGTGAAAAAACCACGGGGAATAGTTGAGGACGTCTTGATAAAAGTGGATAAATTCTATTTCCCAGTGGATTTTATTGTGCTTGACACAGAGCCAGTCCAGAATGTAGGGATTCAAATACCGGTTATTCTAGGGCGACCATTCTTAGCCACGGCTAACGCCCTAATCAATTGTAGGACATAGGTGATGAAGATTTCCTTTGAAAATATGACAGTGGAGTTAAACATCTTTGATATCACTAGGCAACCACTAGAGTATGATGAAGTGAGAAGTGTATACTTGATAGAGGAGATTCTTGAGGAGACTGTGGACGAATCAAGCATTGAAGATCCCTTGGAGGCGTGTTTTGCTCACTTTGGAGAGGACTTGGGCTTAGATAAGCTACTCAAGGAAGTGAATGCCATTTTGGAGTCTGATCCTCAAGAAAGCAATGAGACAAAGGAAACTGCAGCACTTGAACCCCCTAAGAAGGAACTTAAGCCTTTACCGGATAATCTTAAGTATAAGTTCCTAGGTCCAGCCGATTGTTTGCCTGTGATTATAGCTTCTGATTTGGGTGAGGCTAAAGAGGATAAAATTATTATATGTTCTAAGAGAGCACAAAGAAGCTATCAGTTGGACTATTGAGGATATCAGGGGAATCAGCGCCTCGGTGGTGATGCACAAGATACATTTGGAGGAGAATGTCAAGCCATCGAGAGAGCCACAAAGAAGGCTCAACCCAGCTACGCAAGAGGTTGTGAGGGCAGAAACAATTAAGCTGTTAGATGCAGGGATCATTTTTCTCATCTCTGATAGCAAGTGGGTGAGCCCGATTCATGTCGTGCCCAAGCGAGCAGGATTGATGGTAGTGAAGAATAAGGACGACGAGTTGGTGCCCACTTGTGTTCAGTCAGGGTGGAGAGTGTGTATAGACTACCATAAGCTAAACGTTGCCACAAGGAAGGATCACTTTCCACTGCCATTTATTGATCAGATGGTGGAGCATTTGGCTGGGCACGAGTATTATTTTTTTTTGGATGGTTATTCTGGATATAACCAGGTCCTCGTGGACCCCGATGATCAGGAGAAGACGACGTTTACCTATCCTTTTGGGACATTCGCCTACCGTCGTATGCCCTTTGGGTTATGCAATGCACCTGCTACTTTTCAGCGATGCATGGTCAGTATATTCTCTGACATGGTAGAGCGGTTCTTAGAGATTTTCATGGACGACTTCTCCGTCTTCGGTTCAACCTTTGAAGAGTGCCTGCACCGTTTCGCTTTGGTTTTAGTGCGGTGCAAGGAGAAGAACCTAGTGCTTAATTAGGAGAAGTGCCATTTTATGGTTAAGCAAGGCATTGTACTGGGGCATTTCGTATCTCATCAGGGGATTGAGGTCGACAAAGCGAAGGTGGATCTGATTTCCAACCTTCCACCCCCACGTACAGTGAAGGAGGTTCGATCTTTTCTGGGCCATGCAGGTTTCTATAGGCGATTTATCCAGAATTTCAGCAAAATCGCCAGGCCCTTATGCCAGTTATTACAAAAGGATGCCCCATTTATATTTAATGAGGACTGTAAGAAAGCATTTGGGGATCTGAAGAAGATTCTGATGTCCACACCCATTATTCAGCCACCCAACTAGGGTGTGCCTTTTGAGATTATGTGTGACGCATCAGATTATGCTGTTGGAGGTGTTTTGGGGCAGCGTGTTGATAAACTTGCCCATGTTATCTATTATGTAAGTCGAACTCTAAATGACGCACAACTTAATTACTCTACCACTGAGAATGAGTTGTTAGCAATCGTTTTTGTATTAGACAAGTTCAGATCCTACTTGTTAGGATCTAAAGTCATTATCTACTCAGACCATGTAGCATTGAAGTATATTTTCTCTAAAAAATATGCTAAATCTCATCTTATCCGATGGATCTTGCTACTTCAAGAGTTCGACATTGAGATTCGGGATAAGAAAGGTTCAGAAAATGTGGTTGTGGACTATTTGTCTAGATTGATTATGGAAATCACTGAGACCGCCACTCCCATTTCTGAAACCTTTCCTGATGAGCAGTTAATGCTCATTACTCGAAATCTTGCTCCATGGTTTGCCGATATAGTGAACTATCTTGTCACCGGACACATGCCTTTGCATTGGGGGCGACAAGATAAATCAAAGTTTTTAGCCATGGTAAAACATTTTTTCTGGGATGATCCTTATCTGTTTAAGTATTGTCCCGATCAGATCATCAGAAGGTGTATTTCTGAGCATGACCAATCTAACATCATCGCCTTTTGTCATGATCATGCTTTTGGAGGCCATTTCAGTGCTAAAAAGACCGTTGCAAAGATTTTGCAGTGTGGATTTTATTGGCCTACTATGTTCCGAGACTCTCACACCTACTGTGTATCTTGTGAGCGTTGCCAAAAGCTAGGGAGTCTTTCTAGGAGGAATATGATGCCCCTCAACCCTATTCTAATTGTTGAGATTTTTGATGTGTGGGGCATTGATTTTATGGGACCGTTCCCAAACTCCTTTGGCAACTTGTACATTCTAGTTGCTGTGGACTATCTGTCCAAGTGGGTGGAGGCCGTTGCGTGCAAGACCAATGACCACAAAGTTATGGTCCAATTTTTTAAGGACACTATTTTTGCTCGATTTGGTATGCCTCGAGCAATCATAAGTGATGGAGGTAAGCACTTTTGCAACCGGATTTTTGAGTAGTTGATGAAGAAGTATTTCATCACACACAAGGTTGCCACCCCATATTTTAAAGAAAAATGTGAACCCTAGTAGAAAGGATTGGTCTCTGCGATTGACTGATGCACTGTGGGCATATCGGACAGCCTTCAAGACGCCAATTGGCATATCTCCCTATCGTATTGTGTACGAAAAGGCATGTCACCTTCCGGTCGAATTAGAGCATCGTGCGTATTGGGCTATCAAGCAACTAAATTTCAATCTTTCCAAGGCTGGCTCACAACGAAAGCTCCAACTCAATGAATTGGAGGAGCTGCGGAATGATGCATATGAGTGTGCCTGATCATACAAAGCACAAATGAAGAAGACTCATGACCAAAACATTTTGAGACGAGCTTTTGAGCCGAGTCAGAAAGTTCTTCTTTACAATTCGCGCCTGCATCTTTTTTCAGGCAAGCTCAAATCTCGATGGACAGGCCTATTTATTATTCGATCAGTTTTTCCTCATGGGGCCATCGAGATTGAGGATCCAAAGAATGGTAATACTTTCAAGGTAAATGGACAGAGGCTCAAACCATTCTTGGAGTTAAGGAGTCCAGACATAGAGATGATATTATTGGAGATTCCTAGTTACTCTGATTGAGTGTCATCTACTAAGGGGAGTCTGGCTGAAGATTTTAAACTTAGTGCTTATGGGAGGCACCCCACAGCTTATCTTTTCTGTATATTTCTTAATTTTTATGATTAATGTTTGTTTCCAGTATTTTTTTGTTTTCCAATTTTTATTTTTCAGGGACAATGCGTACTTCAGTTCAAGTTTGGGGGTATGCTTACCAGTCCAGATAGTTCTCCATATCTCAGGTCAGCTCTTTCCATATTAGTCACACATTGGGGTCAATGTGTAATTTAAGTTTAGGGGTATGGGAGACACATCACACACTTTGTCCTAATTTGTTGTCTTTTCATCGTAAGGATAAATGCATGTTCATGTTCGTCTAAAAATTTTGGTTGATCTGAAAAATTGTGATGTGATTTCATTGGTGAGTTTAAGACTTTGAACACATGATTTGATGATAGAGTTTAAACTTTAGTTACTTACTTTAGGAATTTTCGAGAATTCACATGTTTGATCTAATCTCACACGAGCACATTAGCACATATTTGTGTGAGGTATGACATGTGAGTTAAATGTATACATTTCCTTGTCTTAATTGAAACTGGATGACTTGTTGGATAAACACTTGGGCATATATATAAAAAATAAATAAATAAATAATAAAAAACTACTAATATTTATAATGATCATCATCAATAAACTTTCCACTGAGTAACTGGACCTCTTGCCTCAGTAAGCAGTGAGTGTTCACATCAAAATGTGGGAATTTTATTCATAATGATCATTGCGAAACTTTTCGCTGAGTAACTGGACCTCTTGCCTCAGTAAGCAGTGAGTGTTCACGTCAAAAGGTGGAAATTTTGCTTGGTAGTATTAAGGCCAGTTTAATTTCGTAGCCTTTTTTACTCGAGTTAGTAAGTCCTTAGAGGTGCCTTTACACCTAATGCCCTAAAACCATCTGATTTGGGAGTCATTGACTCAATACTCGTTACATGTGTCAATTAGAAAGCTTAAGGGAACTAAACATAGCAGAGCCTTATATATAAAAAAAATAAAAATAAAAAAACCTATGCCATCGTTGTTCTTTCCGATGAGAAATTCTGTGGATCTTGAGACTTGAATTACCTTGTACATTGAAGTTATTTGGAAACCTCATCTGTATGTGCTAATTCACTTTACACTAATTCAAGCTTGTGATGTTTTACCATGCCTCTTGTAAGTAATTAGGTTTTAAATTCTTATTCATTATGAAGATGGGTTCGACTTATTTAAACTTGCTCATGAATGATTCTCATGATTTTGTATGCTCCTTAAATTTTTGGATACCATGAATACTGAACTTATCTTTATAATCCTTCTTGTTCATTTAGTTTTTTTATTTTGTTTTGCTAAGGGACTAGCAAAATATAAGTTTGGGGGTATTTGATGAGTCTTAAATATTGCATATTTAAGACCCTTAACTTATATTTGTTATGCTCTTAGTTAGTAGTATTTCACTTTATTTTATGTCTTTTTTGTGTTTTGTGTATTTTTATAGGCTTGTGGAGAAAATTAAGCATTTCAGGAGATGTGAAACTTCAGGAGCAATAGCGATCGATCGCACTATGTTGCGATCAAGTGCATGGTCAACAATCCCACATCGAAATGTTTGCAGTACAGTGCACCTGCGATTGAGCGCACCAGACACGCGATCGAGCGCACATGCGATTGTGCGCACAAGATATACAATCGATCGCACTTGCGATCGATCGCATCATTCTGCGATCGAGCACACTCGGGCAGTATCCCACACCAAATTTGAAACCCATACTACTCCGGGACTCCCCCTATATAAACACCATCTAACCTCATCATTCAGTGTACAATTCCTGGGCTACTTTGGTGTTAAACGATGGACGTCTACTAGCATTCTGGTGGATCCCGAAGGCTTTGTTACCACGAGGGGAAGCACCGCCCATCAGTGAGTTGAATTTCTCCCATGTAAAGTTATTTATTTCTTTTTATTTAGTTGTTTTAGTTTAATGTTTAGCACTTTTATTATGAATTTTAGTTTCATAGTTATGAGTGGCTAGAATCTTCAGCTAAGGTTAAAGATGAAGCCTCGCCGTTGTTTGGCATAGTAGTTCAGATTTGTTTATACAATTCTGACATTTTTTAATATAAATGTTCTGTCAATTATTTGAGTAAATCTTGTGATTGATTGAGTTTAAATTATTCTGTTGGATATTCCTTGTGTTTCATCTGATGAATACATCGAATTGTTTTCGATTAAATTGGATTTCCTTTGTGATTTGTTAAAAGCGGATATATTGGATGCTTTTGGTTTAATTGGGATATTCTTTGTTTTTTGTCATAAGTTGGATACATGGAATGTTTTGATAGGCTATGTTTTTAGGACATATATGCTTAAACTTTGGTGGGGTGGATTTGGAAACCTTAGTGTTTTTATCATTAGTTTTTAAATCAATTTAATTTAAGTTTATATTTCTTTTGCAACATATAATTACAAATTTGGAACTAGGTTAAAATAGACTTAGTTTAGAAAAAAAAAATATATTTTCACAACGCAATTTCCTGTGGATTCGACCTCGCACTTGCACACACTATATTGCAGACGACTCGTGCGCTTGCGTGTAATTTAAAACTCACAACACTTCACAAGAATTGTCATTCCCCAAGAAAACCCTTCCATCATTGATTTCCTTGAAATTATTGAACCATTCCTTGTGAGGGCACATGTGATAAGTGCACCCAGAATCCAGGTTCCATTTCTCACTGCCTTGCCTCCTGCTCACATTTGAGCACACAACAAGAACATCATCTTGCTGTTCTCCTTTGGCAACCGAAGCCTCTCCATTGTTGGTATGGCTTCTCCCTCTCTCACCCCACAACCCCTTCTTGCAATCTTTCTTAAAGTAACCCTCCTTGTTGCTGTAGAAGCACCTCTTTCCTCTAAATCTTGGTTTGGAATGTGCTCTCCCATGGCTCTGCCCTCTACCCTTTGATTTCTCCTAGTAGTTGCCATGGTTGCTACTGCCATTCCGAGTTGCTGGCCTTCCTCTAATGATCAGCTTTTCTCCACTTGATGCTTCCCTCTTCTTGGCATTGAAATCATGAGCCCTTATAGCATTGATCATAATTTCCTTGGTTAGTGTATCCCTTCCATATTCAATAGCATTAATCAAACTCTCAAAACAATCTGGAAGAGAATTTAACAAAATAACAGCCAATTGTTCATCCGGGAACTTTATACTACAACTAGCCAAATCTTGAACTAGTTTGTTAAACACATCAAGATTATCTTGCAACTCTTTATTAGAATCTATTTTAAAAGCAAAGATTCTTTTAAGAAGATAAATCTTATTATGGAGAGTTTTGGTAAGAAACAACTCATCTAGTTTCTTCCATATGACAGCTGGATCTTCCGAGTCTCCGCACTCCATTGTGACACTATCCAACATGTGCAAGAAAATGGTGTTGTATGCCATCTTCTTCATCTCAATCCACTGGTTCTCCATGATACTTGTTGGAAAAGCATCATCTTCTCCAATAGCTAAGTCCACCTTCTGTTGCATAAGAACAGCCTTGATCTTCCGCTTCCATAGAGAAAAATCTCCCTTTCCATCAAACTTCTCAACAACGAAATTTGAACCCATCTTGCAGAGATGATCCCAAATTTGTGCAGCACCCACAAATGCTTTCCAACTTCTTCTAAACCTAAGAACACGATCAAAGATTGATCTCAACACCGTTCTTGAATCACCCTCAAGAACACGATTTGATCTTGATATTTACTCCATTCTTGAATCACCTAAGAAGTTTGTTCTTTAATTCTTGGAGTCTTGCTCCGATACCTTCTGTTCTTGCTCCGATACCCAGCTGTGCAATCTTTGATACCACTATTGGAAATCACCTTGGATGATGCCCAGGAAGTGATCTTCCAAACACCCAATTCTAGAGTGACTTGTATAAAGAAAAGAGACAACAACTAATCAAAGCAAGAAAGAAAAGAACACAAGAAATTTGTTATCGAGGTTCAGTAATTTGCCTACGTCCCTGTGAGCTCCTCTGAGCTCTCTGCACTATCTTATCAATGGAGTTCTTTACAATCAACAACATCCTTCGAAGAACACACAGGTTCTTGAAGAACAAAAGGAGAAGAAGTAAAAGAAAGTGATAAGAACTAACCCTGGAATTTTTCCAAGAAAATTCCCCTTACAAGCCCTTGAATCCCCTTTCTATTCTACTCTCTCTTTCTAAACAACTAGTCTTTACAATGAGTCTCTCTTATTTTATGTCTTTGCACTCTTACAATTGATCTCACTTTCAATCACAAGTTTTCACAAGTTATGTTATGACTTTTGAATCTAGGTGACCCTTTATATAATGCACCAACTTCTTGTCCAATCTTGAGGGTTAATATCCACCCTTAGATCTTGAGGAATAATCAACCATATCCCTTTATCAATCCTTAGTAAAGATGTGCATTTTAAACATGCTTCACGCACCCTTTGAATTGCTGAATCAGTGTGCATTAGTGTGCCTTCAAGCCACGGCCCAGAACAGGGCAGGTCGCAGCCTGAAGCACGGCTGAACATCCTCCACTTGCATCCATTATGGGCGTCGTGGCCTGGGAAAGGCTGAGCCACGGTGCACATCTCCTCCAAGACTCCTCCCTTGCTGGGCGCCGCACCCTGGAAGATCTGGGCCGTGGCGCACACTGGTGTGCACTTGATGTTGATTTTTTCCTTGTTTATACCTTAGACAAATACCAACAAATTTTCCCAAAACGTCAGAAAGAATACACATCAAAACCATCGTTAGAGGACCTCACGTGCCTACAAGGACACGTTCTATGAAGTCCTCAGCATTGGATGCTAATGGGAAGGGGCTAGCTGGCTCATCGAGCAAAAAGGCACGAATTGAGCTCGATGACTTGCTCTTTTGGAGCCCCACAGCTAAGAGCAGGTATAACTATGTCATACGCCACAAAAATATCATGACTGGTAGATTCGTTGACATTTTACCTGCTTTCGAGGTGATTCAGTTGACACCACTTGTCAACATTCACCAAAAATTTTACCCTCACCTAATTAACTAGTTTTAATCCAAACTTATTATACCAAGTCCACTGGCTCTTAGGTTTAAGACCAGTGTCATGGGCGTAGAATTCAAGGTGAATACTAACCTTCTTGTCAATATTTTGAGGATCCCTGTGGGAGGGGTCCAGTGGAGTCCGGATGGATGGCCAGACAACTTTGATTACGATGAGGCATACCAAATTGTTAGGGGCGACCCTAACTATATCTTTAGGCCCACTATATTTCATCACTGTAGTGACATGCCCCTCGACTCAAAGCTGTTTAATCTCATTGTTAACTGAACCATCCACCCAAGACTCGGGAGTTGTGGCTATCTTTCTAAGATAGATGTGGTATTGATTTAATGTCTCCAAATAGGACACAATTTCATTATCTACCCCCTATTGCTCGCTAATATGATTAACAGCAAAGCGAGTGACTCCGAGTGCCTCCCATACGGGATGCTCATCACCCTGATCTTCCAGCATTTCCATGTCCCCCTACCTACTTCAAAGGCTCAGGACATTGACCCCAAGGACATCATCAATGTCTCTTCTCTGAAGAAAATAGGGTGCACGATCTAAGATGGGATGTTTTACTCCAAGGCTGGAGGAACATTCAGATCGACGAGGATGATAGCAGCGAGGAGGACAATGAGGTTCCTGGTGATGCAGCTCCTTCCACTGCTATGGACACTAACGAGTGAGCACTTAGTCCATTGCATAGTGGCTCTAGTGTTGGTCAGGCTGGCTATGATGACATTCTATAGGCTATTTCGAGCCTCTAGCTGTCCATGCAGTCCGGGTTCTAGAGCGATCACATGCATTACGAACTTCACACACTCAGAGAAGATTTCAAGTTGCACCAAAAGCACACAAAGGGCTCTTTGGCTGAGCTTCGGAATCTTCTTCGAGACAGCTCTGATTCCCCTACTTGTTGAGATTTTGTTTTATCATTTTGTTATGTACATATAACTCTTAGATATTTTAGCCTGAACATTCATTTTCATTGTATACATTCATGTATTGTACTCAGACAGCTTCTTAAAAGCTCATATTAGATGGATGTATCTATATATTTGTGTTGGTTTACATTTTTAGACTTTAGCTCATATATATGTTACTTTTATGCTATATAGTTGCTTGGGTTAAACTATTCGTACTCGACTATATGCTTTAACTACTTATACTAGTGTGGAAACTTCTAATTCTTCTCGGGAAATCTTTCTAATTCTGAATCATGCCTAGTTTTTGCACACAAGTTTTTTTTGCCTTATCTTTAGGCAATGGTGTTTATTTTGCTTCTTTTTTGAGTTAACGGCCCCTTTTATACTATTGTCAAAATGGGGGAGAAAAAAGGAGAAAAATCAATTAAAAAGAGAAAACTGAATGTAAACTTAGAATAAAGTATAAATTTAGGGGAAGCTTTGCTCCGAACATGTTGGCAGATGTAATATTGTCTTGCATTGCTTGGTTGCATTGATATAACTGTATTTAAATTGCATTTGAATGCTTAACAGGTTGGTTTTTATTAGAAAAACAAAGGAGGCTCTGCCCAAATTTTTCTAAAAACCAACACTTAGTTTTTAAAACTATTTTTTCTCTCCTTAGTTTTGTCATCATCAAAAAGGGAGAGATTGTTGACCCGTATTTGAATTTAATAATGAAAAAACACTACTCTAATTGCACTAACAATTTTATCTAAATGTTTAAGCAGTAAAAGCATTCAGTACGGAAACAAGATGCAAAAACTCAACGCAATTCAGACACCAAAACAAGACAGAAGATCTAGAATAGGCATTAAGGTAATTGAAACAATTGTAAATCTCTTATGTTCAATTACATAGCTTGATCTGTGGCTCAATTTACAAAATACTTTGACAAAACTAAAAGTTACAAAAAGTTTCTAAGTTAAAAACTGTTTTTGAAAAGGAAAACTAGGTTGAAGGACAACCCAGTTGACTGGGTCCCTCTACCATATGACTAGGATATGGGACAGAAAGTTCCTAGTCGACTGGTGCTGAGAACCCAGTCGACTGGTAACTTTACCCAATCGACTGATCCTCTGAACCAGTCGATTGGTACTCTTCCTAAGCCTAAAAAGTGAAAAATCTTCACTTAACCCAGTCGACTGGTGCAAGGACCCAATCGACTTATAATCTGAAAATATGACTGTTAGAGATGCAGGACTTGATCATTTAATGCCCTAAACCTACCAAGTCAGTGTAAAATGACCATACTGATTCAGGGCTATATAAACCCACTTCAATGAGCATTTAAATAAAAAGAAAATACATTCAATTGACAAGATAGCTCATCAATTCTCAAAAAGCTTTGAAAAATTTATTGTTGAGCCATTCATCAAGCTTGTTCTTGAACGAAAGATATTATTCATTTGTAAAAGCACTTATTACTATCTCTCTACCATTTACTTTACAGCAAATTTCATTTATTGTAAAGGGAAAGAATTGGTATAACTCTTAGAGTATTTAGGATTAAACACTTCATTGTACCTTCCGTGAAGAAGAGATTGATTGTAAGGTTTGTGCAACACCTATGAAGTTATATGACTAAAGTTTTAGTGGATTACTTTAAGGAGATTCCTTAAAGAAAGTAGACGTAGGGTCGGAAGGAATCCGATATTGCTGAACCACTATAAACAGAGTTTGCATTTTGTCTTCCTTAAACTCTTTTACTTTTAAGTATGTTATTTGATTGTGTGCTATGTGCATTTAACTGTTTAAAAACTTGCAAAGTAATTAGCAAAATTTTTTGAAACCCAATTCACCTCCTCTTAGGTTTGAACCTCGGTTTACATGTAGATAGAACCATAGTAAATAACATTAAAGTATAATAAGTCGCAGACAAGATAACCATGGCTCCTTAAGTCTAAATATCACATGCACAACTGTATCATAACAACTATCTATTGAAAGGCAAGTAAAACTCCATTAGGTGTTCTTAAGTCGAGTCATCTTCAGTGAACTCATTCTCTAATGAGCACATCTATACTTATTTTAGTATCTACAACATTAGTGATACTGAGATCAGTCAGCCTCCCAATTGATCAAATATAGCATGTACCAGTCTATCCAGATTACCAATCATCCATTTAGTATCCTACAACTAGGAACATTTAAAAGAAAAGCTTTCGAGAAGACTAGGTCTCAAAATTATGATCTCATCATAATCCTATCCCCATTGCTCTTACTCTATGGACTTAATCATGACAGTGTAATTAAAAAAATATTCATGATAAAAAAAATTTACCATTAATTATGAAACTAACTCGAATAAGATTGTTTTATAATATTATCCCTAAATATCAAATGTCATTGGCTTATAGGGCATAGTACTAACAAATCATTCATCGCACTTTAGAATTTTTGGACCGTAGTTTCATCATTGGCCTCACATGTAGCCCATTTTAATTTTTGTAATGAAATGCAACAATCTTTACAATAGTAAACATTGGGCTGATGACGTACTTAATTCTGAGTAGAATTACTTATCTAAATATGCCAAAATGCATTGTATCTTGCCTAGTATAGCATAAGTTCAAATATGAAAGGGGAGAATCTATGTTCTTTCGAAAGATTTCTCATTAGGTGTTTGTTTAATATATTCTACACTTGTTGAGTTTATAAAATTATTGTTAGTTTTGTATGTTCTTGGTGTTTGATCTTTTTTTTTTGGAAACAATTGTATTGATGTGTAGTTTCTCGTCTGATCCTTATTGTTTCTTTGAAACAATTGTATTGATGTGTTGTTTCTTTAAAAAGAATTTATATTTGTCCTTTAGAAAAACATGTATGAGTAGGTGATTATTTATTAAGTTTTTTTATTGTTGTAGTAATTGTAAATGACAATCTTCATGACTTATCTTTAGAATTAATGGTTATTAAATTTTCATGCAGATTACAAAATCTAGTACTTTGGATGTAACAATTGTGGTCGTGAGCATGCATTCTGATTTGACAACCCACTGCTTTTATTTTCACCTTTAAATTTGAACATCTTTAAATAAGGATCTTATTTTGAAAATTGTAGTGTACTTCGTAGTAGTACTCTAGTTTAATACTTAGTCACTGATAAGGATACTTTTGTTACTTTTAGTTTATCTATCTAATTTTGGTTTTATGTTATCATTTCGCATTTTCATTTGAATGGGAAACAATTTTTGAATTTGCTAGTAGAAAAGTTCTAATAGCCATTCATCATATATTAATTGTGGTTGTAGAATGAAAACAATTGTTTCTAAATGTCATAAAAAATAATTCTAAAATGCTAAAATAATATTGCCTAACGATCAAAACCGTTGCTAAAAATATTTATAATGATAATCAACACTGTAGCTTGAAAGGTTACATCAACGGGAAAAATCTTTACTATATTGAAAGGAAAGGAGAACTAACCATAGCTAAAAGTATGAGAAAAAAATTGTTACCATACGACTTTATACTCACGGTTAAAACCATTGCTAAATATCATAAAAATTGTTGCTTAGAAGTATAATGAAAATTGTGATTATGTGCCAGTAAAAAGTGTGAGTATATGTTATCTATACCAATTATCAATATAGTTACTAAAAATGTAAGATCGTACCTAAATACTATCATAGAGACAGTTAATACCATTACAATATTTAAAAAATAATTATTGGTATAAAAGTGATCTTATACCCATAGGAAACAAAATTGTGTCTATAGCTACAGAAACAAGGATCTTTCAAAGGAAAAAGAAAAGTGTAGGTATAAATTTCAGCAAAGACTTATAAATTTTACCTACGGTTTTGTGTGTTTCTAAAACACTACTTTGTTATAGTGTTCTTATCATGTTAGGAACTTCTTCTTGAGGTTGTAAGGTAAAACCACAACCTTAAGAGCATGTAGGCATGGTCTTCATAGTATACAAATGAACATAGTTGGGCTATCGAGGTTGAGGATGGTGAGTGTTAATGTAGCTTGGTAAGGAGTTGTTCCACCCATGACAATCAAGGCAATAGATCTTTCTACCTTTACCTCTTTTCTCGTGAAATCGAAGAGTGGTGCATTCGTAGGTTTGACTTACCTTGCATTAATTGCCATCTTTCTAAAGGCGCTACTATAGAGAATGTTTGTGAAGCTTCCATTATTTACTAGCATCCACTTAACTATACAACCTGATATGGTCAAGGTGATACCTATAACGTTGTTGTGCATTTGGTTTTCTTTCAAGTCATTATATGGGAAGGTAATGGCTTGGTTGACACGACACTCATTAGAAGAGCTGGTTCTTCTCTCAAAGGTGTTGAAGGAAGTCCTTATAGGGTACTCCAGCAAAGCTTCAAAGCCCTTGCCTACTTTCTCGAGCTTTTTAACCACGAGTTGCATCCAAAGATCCTTGTTAGTTAGGTTACCTTTGGTGACATTCCTCGAGGACATCTCCAGACAATGATTTGTAAGACGTGGATTGCCTATTCCTCATAAATGGCACCAATCTATTAATACCTAAAATATGTATGTCACTAAGAAAGGATAGAACATGTTGTGCTAAGACCTCAAGGCTGGTAGGGTGTGTAATACCTGTGTTCTTAAAGTAAGAGTAAAAAAGTAATTTGATAGATATTACATGGAATTAAAATAATATATATATGAAAGATTTACTATTGAAAAAAAAAAGACCTGGACACTTGTCACAAAGGAAGAAAAAAAAAAGGATAAACAACTAGACACTAAGAGTCCAAGTGTAGGCTATATGGTTTTAAGTGTCTTGCATGCAAGACACTTATAAAACAAAAAAAGACAAGCACCTGGATGCGAATCCAAGTGTAAGCTTCACAATTTTAAGTGTCTTGCATGCAAGACATTTAAGGAATAAAATAAAATAAATTGCAAGCCAGTTTTGGGTATAAAACAAATTAAGCTTTTGTTTAGTTTGTTAAAAATTAGTTTACAATAAATTTCTTTCCACTCTAAAATTTTATTCTCTCTCTCAAATTGCTCTCTTTCTTTAAACACCTGAATACTAAAAGAAATGTTGAAAAATTGAAATTTTGAAGAAGTTTATAGGAGAATTTTAAACAGATTCTAGGGAAGCTTTAAGAAAAAAAAAAGGTAATAATGTGCATTTTATTTTTGAAATTTTGCATACATGAAATTACCTGGACTTTGATGTAGAAATTTAAAGGTATGAATTATGTAATAATTAAAGAATAAATTAGAAATTTTAATATAAATATTATGTTAGGTGTTAAGGATCAACAATCGGGTGAAATTGCTTAAAGTAGCGGGAAAGGTAAGGAGGCGATCCACGGGTAGCTAGATAGTTGAATTGAAAGCTTTGATGTATGCTTGCTTGAATGTTATTGCTCATATGCATAAAAGAAAAGACTAGGAAGACAGTTAGTCTGGCTGAGAAGACAAAGAAGGCAGTTGGTCTGGCTGAGAAGACCAGGAAGACAACTGGTATGGCTGAGAAGACCAGGAAGGCAGCTTGTCTGGTTGAAACATGTCGACATGTGGGAAGATGTTCCCAGATGATAATATGAAATAATGAGATGATGTGATGAAAAAGAAAGAAAGAAAGAAAGAAGAATGATTTAAACACATGCATTTATTTATTTGGTTATTTTGTTATTATTGATTGAGATGCTAAAGTATCAATCTTGATTGTGAAATTATTGATAAAAAAAATGAGTCTCACATAAAGACAGATATGATGAGAAAGAAATATAAAAGTATGATATGATAAAAATTAATTGATTATATTCTATGAACCTCATAACTAGGTAAATAATGATGTTGAATTGATAATCTCAAGAAGATTAAATATATCAGAAGAAAAATTTATATGTTTGATGATTAATTTAAGAAGAGATTGATAAATGATATGAATTGTGATATGAGTAGTGATAATAGAATGTTATTATTGAATTATATGAGATAATAGATGAATGAATATTGGAATATTATTTGGAAGATTGAATTATTATACGATGATTAATATTGGTGAATTAGAAACGATTGAATTATAAGATGTGACAGGAAGTATACAAATCGAGTACTTCTAGTAAATTTAATTCACTGAGCATGTGAAGCTCACTCCTCATTGTTAAATAATTTCATGTAGCGGGCATGACAGATAGATTTGTGAGCTGAGATTCAAATTGAGTTATTATTTATAAGTCTCGTGGTCCACATCCTCAAATCAATGGGGAAAAATTTGTAAATATTCATGCATAATATGTTGTATATATGGTTTCAGTTGGGATTTTAATAATGTAACTCCCCTGTTGAGCATTGAGGATTTATGTATATATATTTTCAGTCGATATATATTTTTATATTGTTACATATATGTGTCGTGTTGGGATTTCAAAACGTGACAACACCGTCTCGGAGGTGGCCAACCCGGGATGGGTCGTTACAATTTTGGTATCAGTGCCTTAGGTTTTATGATTCTGTTGAGTGCATAAAAATTTAAAGAAGTGGAAGATTTAAACAAATTACATTTTAATGCAAAGTCTGAGGATGACACATGGACGTGCTAGAGATAGAGTTTTGAATCAGAGAGGACGTGGTAGACCCCTAATATTTAGAAGAGCTTAAATGGAGGGCGAAGTCGAGTCTGTGGTCCATGCAAGGGAACAGGTTACTAGTACAGCTAGTACTAATAGAGGTTGGAGAGAATCTAATATTAGTTGGGATCGGATGAGAGAAGTTCTTGATCGTGCTATAGAGAGAATGAATGCAGTAAAAGAAAATGTTGATAATTTACAGAGGAAATTAGATGAAAGAGGTAGAACGAAACCTGATGTGGTGAGCTAAGAGGCTTATGAGGGAGATGTTGTGTTTGCACATGAGATACAAGGGGATTATTTTGGGAGATTTATTAAATTTAAACCCAGTCTTTAAGAGGATCTGTAATTCCTATTGAAGTTGATCAGTGGATTAAACATGTTGAGAAATATTTTGAAGTCTTACTAGTGACATATAGGCAGAAAGTTGTTTTTGCTTCATTTAAGCTGGAATGTGAGGCTTCTCAATGATAGGAGGATATTCTGCCTTGATTAAGTACATAGGTAGATCAACCCTTAACTTGGCATAAGTTTAAGGATGTGTTCTTTGTGAAGTATTTTCTAGATATGTTTCAAGCACAATAGGTGAGAGATTTTATTCATTTAAGGCAGAATACTTTATCAGTGGCTGAGTATGATAGTAGATTTATAGCCTTGTCGAGGTTTTTATGTGAGTTAGTAAATACAGAGGACAAGAAATGTAAAATATTTTTAGACGGGTTACACTGTGACATTCGAACTAAACTCTCTTATATAGGTATTGGGAATTATGCAATAGGGGAGCCTTATATAACACCTTATAGAATAGCACCAGCTAAGTTGAGAGAATTGAAAGTTCAGCTTCAGGAATTGTTAGATAAACAATTTTTTCGACCTAGTATGTCGCATTGGGGAGCCCCTGTGTTGTTTGTGAAGAAGAATTATGGAACAATAAGGTTATGTATTGATTATAGACAATTTAATAAGATCACCATCAAGAATAAATATCCTTTGCTCAGGATAGATTATTTATTCGAGCAATTACAGCGGGCTAGGATGTTTAATAAGATAGACTTGAGATCGGATTATCATCAGTTGAGGATAAAGAAGGGGGACGTGCCTAAGACTGCTTTTAGGACACGTTATGGCCATCATGAGTTCCTTGTGATGCCATTTGGGTTGACTAATGCTCTTGCAACATTTATATATCTAATGAATTGGGTGTTTAAACCATTCTTGGATAGATTTGTTATTGTATTTATTGATGATATTCTAGTATTTTCCAAGAATGAAGAGGATCATAGGCAACATTTAGAGATAGTGTTGGAAATCTTAAAGAGAGAGAAATTGTATGGAAAGTTCTCTAATTATGAGTTTTGTTGAGTGAAATATCTTTCTTATGGCATGTTGTGTCAGGAGATGGTATAGCAGTTGACCCACAGAAAGAAGAGACAGTGTTGAATTGGGAAAGACCCACTAGTATGATTGAAATTAGAAGCTTTTTGGGGTTCGCTGGTTATTATAGGACATTTATCCAGGATTTTTCTATTATTGCTGGACCATTGACCAGATTGACTAGGAAGGAAGTGAAGTTTATATGGCCAAAAGAATATGAGAAGAATTTCCAGCTGTTGAAAGAGAAATTGACTACTGCTCCAGTATTAGTGCTTCCTTCTGCTGATGAAGGATTTGTGGTATATATTGATGTGTTGCATCAGGGGTTGAGATGTGTGTTGATGCAACATGGGAGAGTTATAGCTTATGCTTCTAGGCAATTAAAGAACCATGATTTAGAATTGGCTACCATAGTCTTTGCTTTGAAGATTTGAAGACATCATCTGTAATGAGTCACTTGTGAAATTTTTACTGAGCATAAAAGTTTGACGCATTTACTTACCTAGAAAGAGTTGAATTTGAGGCAGATGAGATGGATGGAGTTGATTAGTGATTATGACTGTATAATTCATTATTATCCAAGGAAGGCTAATATAGTAGCTGATGCATTGAGTAGAAAGTCTACAAGGAAATTAGCTGCTATTAGGAGTCATGACATTAGTTTGATGATAGAATTAAGAAAAATGAGAATGCGGTTAAGTATCAGTGATAGAGGAGTATTGATGGCAAATATGGTGGTACAATATTCTATTATTGATTGCCTGTTACAGATGCAGAGTAGAGATGAAGGGATAGAGAAGATCAAGCAGGAAGTATTGAGTGGGAAGCCGACTGAGTTTAGAATTAGAGAAGATGGTATGATGGTATTGGGACATAGAGTTTGTGTTCTAAATGATGTTGAGATAAGAATGAGATACTAAGAGAGGCTCATGGTTCTGTGTATTCTATGCACCCGGGTAATAATAATATGTACAAGGGGTTAAGAGGAATTATTGGTGGTCAAGGATAAAGAAGGATGTAGCTGAGTATATTTCTAGATGTTTGATTTGTCAACATGTGAAGTCTGAGAATAAACATCCAGCGGGTTTATTACAGCCTCTTCCAGTACCTAAATGGCCATGGGAGAATGTGAACGTGGATTTTGTTTCTGGTTTTCCCCATACCAAAATAGGTCATAATGCTGTATGGGTTATAATAGATAGACTTTCTAAGTCTTCGCATTTCCTTCCTATTAAAACTACATGGAGTCCTGAAAAATTGGTTGAATTGTATGTAGCAAAAATTGTGAGATTACATGGAGTAACTTTAAGCATTGTATCATATAGGGATCCTAGATTCGCTCCTAGATTTTGGAGTGGTTTTCAAAAAGCTATGGGTAAACAGTTACAGTTTAGTACAACTTTTCATCCTCAAACGGATGGGCAAACAGACAGAATCATCATAATACTAGAAGATATGTTAAGAGCAAGTGTATTTGGGATGCTTATTTACCTTTGATCGAATTTGCATACAATAATCAATATCAAACTAATATTGGGATGGCACCATTTGAGGCTTTATACGGTAAAAGGTGAAGAACTTTAGTATGTTGGGAAGAAGTTGGAGAAAGAAAAGTATTTGGTCCATAAATGATAGATTTCACTAATGAGAGGATCAAACTGGTTTGAAAGAACCTTAGAGCAACATAGAACAGATAGAAGGGATATGCTGATAATATAAGACGACCTCTTGAGTTTCAGGTTGGTGACTGGGTGTTTTTGAAGATATCTTCGTGGAATGGTGTATTGAGATTTAAAAGGAAGGGAAGTTGAGTCCAAGATTTTGTGGGACCATATGAGGTGATTGAAAGAGTTGGACGAGTAACATATATATTGGATTTTCCTCCAGAGTTAAAGCAATTACACAATGTGTTTTATGTTTCACTTTTGAGAAAGCGTTTACATAAGGATTCCCATAGTATTCCAAATCAGGCTGTAGAACTTCAGGAAGATTTGACTTTTATGCAAGTACCAGTCAGAATTCTAGACAGAAAGGAACAAGTCTTGCGTAATAAAGTTATTCTTTTGATTCATATATTTTGGCAAAACAAAGATGTTGAAGAAATGACTTGGGAGCATGAGGCAATAATGAGGAAAGAGTACCCCCATTTTTTTCATGAGTTAGGTAAGAAAATTTCGAGAACAAAACATTTATAAGGTGGGTAGAATTATAATACTCATGTTCTTAATGTAAGGTTAAAAAAGTAATTTGATAGATATTACATGGAATTAAAATAATATATATATGAGAGATTTACTATTGAAAAAAATCTGGACACTTGTCACAAAAGGAAGAAAAAAAAATGACTTGGACACTAGTCACAAAGGAAAAAAAAAAAGGATAAACACCTGGACACTAAGCGTCCAGGTGCGTCCAGGTGTAGGCTATATGGTTTTAAGTGTCTTGCATGCACTTACATGCAAGACACTTAAGGAACAAAAGAAAAAAAAATTGCAAGCCAGTTTTGCGTACAAAAACAAATTAAGCTTTTGTTTTAGTTTGTTAAAAATTAGTTTATAACAAATTTCTTTCTCACTCTAAAATTTTATTATCTCTCTCAAATTACTCTTTTTCTTTAAACACCTGGGGACTGAAAGAAATGTTGAGATATTGAAATTTTGAAGAAGTTTATGGAAGAATTTTAAAGAAATTCGAGGGAAGCTTTAAGAAAAAAAAAGGTAATAATATGAATTTTATTTTTGAAATTTTGCATACATAAAATTACCCAGAATTTGATGTAGAAATTTAAAGGTATGAATTATGGAAGAATTAAAGAATAAATTAGAAATTTTAATATAAATATTATGTCAGGTGTTGATGATCAGCAATCGAGTGAAATTGCTTAAATCAGCAGGAAATGCAAGGAGGTGATCCACGGGTAGCTTTAAGTGCTACGGCGTGAATTAGATTTACTTTTAGTAATCGAGACCAATAAAAATATGAATTTATGATATTTGAATAAATGGGTGAATTGTAATGATTTAATGATGTATTTTCTGTTACATATGATAATTTATTGATTAGGGATTAAATAGTATGTTGAATATTAATTATATAAGAATTTATATTTTAAAAAGGATGGATTAATGAAAAATATGCAGATAAGTTATATGAAATTTCTAAAAATATTATTGAAAAATTTATATGATATATGAGGAAACAGTTTAATAAATATGATAAAAAATTAATAATTTTTAGAAAGAGCTAGATAGTTGAATTGAATGCTTTGATGTATGTTTGCTTGCATGTTATTGCTCATATGCATAAAAGAAAAGACCAGGAAGACAACTAGTCTGGTTGAAACATGTCGACATGTGGAAAGACGTTCCCAGATGATAATATGAAATAATGAGATGATGTGATGAAAAAGAAAGAAAGAAAGAAAGAAAAATGATTTAAACACGTGCATTTATTTATTTGGTTATTTTATTATTATTGATTGAGATGCTAAAGTATCAATCTTGATTATGAATTATTGCTAGACAAATGAGTCTCACAGAGAGACAAATATGATGAGAAAGAAATATGAAAGTATAATATGATAAAAATTATTTGATTGATTGATTATATGCTATGAACCTCATAACATGGTACATAATGATGTTGAATTGATAATCTCAAGATGATTAAATATATGAGAAGAAAACTTAATATGTTTGATGATTAATTTAAGAAGAGATTGATAAATGATTTGAATTATGATATGAGTAGTGATAATATAATGTTATTATTGAATTATATAAGATAATAGATGAATGAATATTGGAAGATTATTTGAAAGATCGAATTATTATATATGAAGAAATAGATAATTAATATTGGTGAATTAGAAACGATTGAACTATAAGATGTGACTGGAAGTATACAAATCGAGTACTTCTAGTAAATTTAATTCACTAAGCATGTGAAGCTCACTCCTCATTGTTAAATAATTTCAGGTAGTGGGCAAGACAAATTGATTTGTGAGCTAAGATTCAGACTGAGTTATTATTTGTAAGTCTCGTGGTCCACATCCTCAAACCAATGGAATTTTTTTTTTGTAAATATTCATGCATAATATGTTGTATTTATGATTTCAGTTATGATTTTAATAATACAACTCCCCTGTTGAGCGTTGAGGATTTATGTATATATATTTTCGGTCGATATATATTTTTATATTGTTGCAAATATGTGTCATGTTAGGATTTTAAAACGTGACAACACCATTTCAAGAGTGACCAACCTAAAATGGATCGTTCCAAAGTGATGGTATCATTGTTTTCTCTCTCAACTCTTAGCACTAGGGGCGAAGGCACATTGGCTTAAAGGGGTTAATCGCGCCCTTCTTAAAAATTTAATCACTAGATATATATAAAATTTAGATATTTAAAATAGTTATAAGAGGTTAGCCACCAATAGAAAAATTGTCTTTTTCTTACCCAATAAGAACTTGATAGCAAAAGAAGTAACGACATTGAATAACTATATTTTATTTCCCTTGCCCATTTAGTAGTTAACAACAAAAATAAGTTCACTGCAACATGTACTCTACCTCACTAGAAGTTTAGAAATTTTAAGACAATAAGAGCATGTTTGGGTAACAGTTTTCTATTTTTAGTTTTTGAAAACTATTTTCGAAAATAAAAACTGAAAATAGTTTTATGATGTTTTTTGAAGAAAACATGTTTGGATAACTGTAACTCGAAAACTGTTTCCAAAAGAGAAAACAATGAAATGTTGTTTGGATAATCTTATTTTTAAAACTGTATTGATACACCTTGTAATTATTTTTAGTTTTGAGTTTAAATTTAAAATATATATTAATTTATTTCTCATATTTATAAAAATTTAAAAATAATTAATATTATTTTATTTTCAAAATTTAATATTTTTATATAATGGAGGAAGAATGAAACAGAGAAGTGAACACTGATTTTAGGGCTATTTTTCGAAAATTATGTCAGAAAACATCAATTTGGAGTTTTCAGAAAACTGCTTTTGAAAACTGTTTGTCAAATATAGAAAAGAGTTTTGGAAACCTGTTTTCAGTTTTCGAAAACTGAAAACAATTTTCAAAAACTATTTCCAAACATAGCCTAAGACTCTTAACGGAAAATCAATCTAATGGAAAATCAGAACATATTTTGGAAGATCAATGGATTGTTTTCAGTTTTTTTTATCCTTATTTTTTTCTACTTTTTGGAATTCTAATGGAAAATCATAATATATTTTGGAAGATCAATGGACTTGATATGTTTGCTTTCCTTTTATCAGTTTATCTTCTTCAAGTTTTTATTTTTTTCTCTCATAAATATTCTTATATTTTAATTAATTTTAGTTGTTCGTATCCTTTAGTAGATTTATCCATTTAACTTTCAACAAGAGTTTTTGCTAAGAAACATTTAATTTGTGGTGAAATTTTTTTTTACATAAAGTAGTCTTTTCATTATCAGTCCTTAATTTGGGATGATAACAACATTTTCTCTTAAATTTTTTTATAAGTAAGATTTTAATAGGTGAAATTGAATAGCATTCACATAATTTCAATTTTTTTTTATTGTGGTTCAACTAGGGTTATGTTCTTACTACTTCTAAAATTAAATGTGTTGAGTTTAATAAAATTCATGATATATGTTTATAATTTAAAGGTTTCTATTTGTATCTTTAGACGAAATTAAATTAAGTTTATTGATATTTGATTGATTAATAAGAGTACGTTTGTTTTTTTTAAAAAAAAGAATAAATAATTGATTGATATTTTTTAATAGTTGATGAACATAATAACTCTATTGACTTTTACTTCACATTTTTATCCATCAAACTTTGGTGAAAAATGGGCAAACTTAAAACCATTGATGCATTTTTTAAGAGAACTATGCAAATTAATTGGAAGTTAATACATCATCAACTTCTAATCTTGATGCTTTCATTCCTAATGAGAAACGTTCTCCTAAATGTCCAAGAATCCATTCTCAAGAAATTGAGCCTAGTTTTTTTGTACGTGATCCAAGATTACATCCTCAAATATGGGAGTTTAATATAAACCAACAAGATGAAATTTGACATGCTTATCTCAAAGCTGGTCATTATCAAACTAGACTTTCAAAATATCCAGTTTTGAGACCAAAGAATAATTATTTTCGATTTAAAGCTTCTTAGTTTAATGTATTTCCCACTTGGTTAGAGTATTCGCCTTCTAAGAATGTTATATATCGTTTTCAATGCTATGTTTTTTGGCAAAAAAATTGACAAATTGTCTAATATCAAATGCATACTGTGAAAGGGTTTGATATAAGATTTCTATAATTGGCTCATGTTACAACCGTCGTATCGCTAACATTCGAGGTCAAGGATATGATGGAGCTAGCAATATACGAGGTGAGTGGAACGGTCTTCAAGCACTATTTATGAAAGAATGACCTTATGCGTATTATGTTCATTGCTTGGCTCATAGACTGCAACTAGCATTAGTTGCTGTTTCTAGAGAAGTAACATCAGTTCATCAATTCTTTTTAGACTTGACATCTATTATTAGTATTATTGGCGATTCTTGTAAACACCATGATGAATTTGTTACTGCTCAGGAAGATGAGATAAAATATTTGGTTGGTATTGGCGAATTGTAAACTAGTAAATGAGCTAACCAGATTGATAATTTACAAAGGGATGGGGATAATAGATAGAGCTCTCATTTTCGGTCTATTTGTAACTAGCTAAATTTGTATGGTCCAACTTGCATTGTCATAGAAAATATTGGTAAAGAAGGAACCGCTTGGTCTTAGAGAGGTGATGCTCAACGAGCTTATGATTATTAAAAATTTTTGAATTTTTTTATATTACAAATGATGAAAGAGATTATGACAATTATTGATGTTCTTTGTCAAGCTTTACAACATCAGCCTCAAGATCTTTTTAATGTTATGGATTTAATTTCAACAACAAACTCACTCATTCAGAAGCTGAAAAAATTTGGTTGGGATAGTTTTCTTGAAACTGTTAAAGCATTTTTGTGGGTGACATGAGATTGATATTCCTAATATGACTGTTGTTATACTGATGATTGAGGTCGTTCTTGTTATAAGAAAGATTTTATAATAGTTGAGGATTAATATCGAATAGATGTATTTACAACTGCAATAGACTTTCAGTTGCAAGAGCTAAATAGTAGATTTAGTGAGCAAGCATTTGATCTTCATATTCTTAGCTTAACTTTGAGTCCAAAAAATATGTTTGAATTATTTAGTATTGATCATATATTCAAGTTGGTTGATAAATACTATCCCAAGGACTTCAATGACGATGAAAAAATCATTTGAAATGACAATTGCAACATTATGGGCTTGACTTTCCGGAGCACTCAAATTTTCAAAATGTGTCCACAATACTATGTTGAAAATTGGTGGTGACAGGAAAGTCAACAACCTATAACTTGATTGGTTGATTGATTCATCTTGTTCTCACTCTTTCAGTTTCAACAATAACTAAAAGAGCTTTTTCAACAATGAATATTGTAAAGGAAATACTTTGCAACAAAATGGATGATGAGTTTTTTTTGTAGATACATTAGTTATTTATATTGGAAAAAAATTGTTGAAAAATTTAGTATAGAGATGATCATAGATGAGTTTGATTCCATGAAATATTGTTGAGCACGACTTTCATAGAAGATGGCCTACTCTTTTGTGATTTTTGGTAATGGAGTATGACCTTTTTTGGTATATAGTTATATGTGTAAGTTTTAGGTTATAACCCAATCTTAATATAGTAAAAGTGGCTTCTTGAGATTTAAATCTATTTTATACTTATTATATATTCAATTTTTTTTTTTTTATAAAACTACATGCCCTCAAGTTAAAATTCTTAGCTCCGCCCCTGCTTAGTACCTAAGTACTTGCTAAGAACCTAGAAGACGCTTGGTGAAGGCCATAGTCATCTCTGTAGGGTTATTCCGACACTCAAGTCAATATACAAATTAAAGATAATTGTATTTTGATAGAGAGCTAAGTTTACAAACCTAAATATAATAATTTTCGGAATTCCCCTTTTTATAATGAAAAGGTGTAAAGAGAGTCATTAAGGATGGATTATTTGGAACGTCGAATGTTGTGTCGATAGAGGACCAAGATCGCACCATATGTTTAGTGTGGTGTTTGCATTTTTGCTCTTAGATAAGTTTTTACCATTTCATTTTTGGTTGGCAAAATGATAATTTTATCTCTAGGTATGCTACGTGATTGGAGAATAGATTTTTATCCATAATAATACATAATCTAATAAATAATTATTAGATAAAAGTATTTTTATACAACAAATGATTTACACAATCGTTTTCATATATAATTTTATTCAACCATGACCCTTGGAATTTGGATAGGATATTATTATACAAATATAATTTGAATTTTCTTCTTTTCGACCTATATTTTTTTTTTCGAGAAAAGGAGCTGGTCACGGTAGTAAAGCTGGATGTTTTCCACTACAAGTTATAATGGCTCAACGGCTAATAACATTAGATTACGATCTTTTTCATTTAAAAATTGAAATAAAATCAAGTTTATAGTGAGATTGAATGTTAGAGAATATTCAAATTTAAATTTGTCAGTATGACATTTAATCTTACTATAAACTTTACTTTTATTTTAATTATTGAATGGAGAGGATTGTGATACAATAATATTGGACCTATATAACAAACAGATTATACACACATTTGGGCTGAAAATTGTTCGTACGACGCCGTATTCTTCATGAACTCGAGTGCCTTTCAGAGACTCACGTGATTGGACAAGACTATTTTAAAATGAAAAAATGGGTTACAGTGAGCGACTTAAAATCAAGCAAATAACGAAGCTAACTAATAAGCAGAAAAGTGATCTCTACTCTCTTCGACGTTTTTAGCATTACCACAATTCCACTGCAACCAGAAACTACTAACGTCGGAATAATTTTTCTTACCAAGATAAAATTTACCGCAGATGCATGCCGGAAAACAACTACAACCACGATCCTTCTCCACCTCCTCCACGTCACAACTATGCTCTCTCAAAGGATCTCTCCTCTCGCTCGCCGTTCTAACCCTCCTCTCCTTCACTTACCTCTTGCTCAATTCCCTCCACCCCCCTCCACCTCCGCAGTTATCACAGATTTTCCTTCCCTCCTTCAACTTCCATTTTCACCATCAATTTAATTTATCTTTTTTTTAACTCCCTTTGCAGGTGACTGCGGTTACTGTAGATAGAAGTGAGGGTGAGGTCAATGGTGACGAGGAGTTATCGGATATTTACCATTCACCGGAGATGTTTCGGTTAAATTACGCGGAGATGGAGAGGAAATTCAAGGTTTACATTTACCTTGACGGTGATCCCAATACTTTTTACCAAACGCCGAGGAAGCTCACGGGTAAATACGCCAGCGAGGGTTACTTCTTCCAGAATATAAGGGAGAGTCGGTTTCGGACCCAGGATCCGGATCAGGCTCACCTGTTTTTCATCCCGATCTCTTGCCACAAGATGCGAGGCAAGGTAATGTTTGTGTGTCAAGTTCGGTTACTGTTTCTGTTTGATTCCTGTGAAAATGTGGGAAAAGAAATGAAATCAATAATGTGCATTTTAGATTTTTTGTTGTTATTTTTTAGCTTAGTGCGAGGGTTTCGGTTAGTTGAGCTGATTTTTTTTTTCTAAAAAAAATTGGGAATTGGATCCGCGTAGGGTCCCAGATATATTTCATTTCCTTTTTTTTAATTCTTTAAAATCAATATTTTCTACGACTAAATAGAGATGAATGCAGGAGCTAAATGTCCTAAATTCTCTGTTTTCTACGATACAGTAGAGTATATGAATGCTAAATCTGAAGTTTAAGTTGGAAGATCTTCAATTGAGAAATTTTAAATAATCAGGTGAATGGCTCTAGTTTATGTAAATTATAATGTTCAGAAGAGTATCTTGGGCAATCAAATCGATGGTTGATAGAAAAAACAAATGAATGGCCCAAATAAAAGACAATGCTGGTTACTTAACTGATGCTTGCATGATTGTGTGCAGGGCACATCATACGATAACATGACCATAATTGTCCAGAATTATGTGGACAGCTTAATAGCTAAGTATCCTTACTGGAATAGAACTCTGGGGGCAGATCACTTCTTTGTAACTTGTCATGATGTTGGTGTGAGGGCAACTGAGGGAGTTCCATTTCTTATAAAGAATGCAATTCGAGTTGTGTGCTCGCCAAGCTATGATGTTCCATTCATTCCACACAAAGATGTTGCCCTACCTCAAGTACTGCAGCCATTTGCTCTTCCAGCTGGAGGAAATGATCTAGAAAACAGGTAACACATTCGTTTTTCCTAATTTACTCAATTATTTACCTACCGAAGCACCTCTTTGGATGGCAGTGGATGAGTTCCGATATCTGCATTTAATACTTACCTAGGAATTTGTACGGTTTGATTCTGTATTGCAGCATCATTACTTGTTCATACTTGATATGTTTATGAGTTTGCTACTTTTGGAGTATCTAACATCTATGTTACTTGGACTCTTCATTTTTCTTGAAGTACCCGTGTCGGACACATATTCCAAATATGTGTGGTAATATGGGTGTGATGCTTGAACCCTTCAAATCAGTGGAAAACATGCAAAAAGTAGGGAGTACCCATGTTGGACACGTACCCACATTAGACACTCCTATGGGTCTGAGTAACATAGCCTAACATGATGAAGAATGAGAATGGGATATTAAAACTCTTAAAATTTTTATTTAGATGTTTAAAGATCTCTGCCAAGATCAGAAGAATAACTATCGCGTCTGCTGGAATGAATCACCTTTGATGCATATGTGTGTTTAGGATTTCGTTCATTCGATCATGTTCCTTTCCTTGTTTATGATTTTTTTTCCTTTTTGAAAAACACTAGGTAAAATATATCATTTACTATCGTGGTTTGGTATTGTTTCATTTTCTTTTTAACATTCCTTGGGACATGTTGGAGACGTAGCGAAGATGTTTAAAAGAATGACAATGTGAAGGAGAATAAGGTCTTTCCCAAGGCAAAAGATGGGGGATGAGAAAGAACTTGAGAGGAGGTTAATTAAGCTAAGATGACCCTATCATTTAAAGAAGTTAGTATTATCTCTGACTGAAGGTAAAAAATTTTCTTTAGGGCCATGCCGTTAGCAACTCAGGAGCCATATTTATGGTGATATTAATTGCCTGTGTCTCTATTTCTAGCATTCCTTGCCTTTGTACTTAGTTTGTTTCAGGTTTTCTGGGATTAACTATGGCCTGTGGGTTTGTTTAGTATACTTCTCAAGAAGTTCCAGTGCTGAGTTGGGATGACGCTATTCAACTTTTGTTGCTGAGTTCAATTTGTTTCTTCTGTATATTGATGGTTAATCTATTTTAGCTGTTTTTTATACAGCACATTTGTTACATCAAGATCAATGTATGTGACTATACGTACAGAGTAGCTTACTGTTTGTTCATGTTTTTTATTGTGTTGTCTGTTTTTTGTTTCATAAAATGGTTATGGTAGTTAATTGAGTTTTTACCTTCTGTGAATTGCTGTGAATTGGCATATGCACCACCACATGCCTAGGTGAATGCAAGTTTTTTTCTTCCTTTTACTTTTATTAACTAGATAGAATCTTGCATTCAAAGTTTATTGCTTTTTATTAACAAGAAGCATATTTGCAGAACAACCCTTGGTTTTTGGGCTGGACATCGGAACTCTAAGATCAGAGTTATACTTGCACGTGCATGGGAGAATGACACAGAACTAGATATTTCCAACAACAGAATAAGTAGGGCTATCGGACATCTGGTATATCAAAAGAGATTTTACAGGACTAAATTCTGTATATGCCCTGGTGGCTCCCAGGTCAACAGTGCTCGCATAGCTGACTCAATCCATTACGGATGTGTTCCTGGTAGGTGTTCGATTCCTTTTAGCTGTTGGAATGAGGGAGGTCTCTAAGAGTTTGTGCTTTTGTTGTCTCCCTGTTTCTTTCTTCATGGTGCATATGATCTATCAAACCACTGACATGGATGGCTATGAAAGTGGGATGAATTAAAGAAGAAAGTACATAGGCAACATTTATACTCTTTGGTTGTGTAGGAGACAAAGGGACTTCTGTTTGTTCTAGAAACGATTGCCACATTTCCCCTGGTACCAAAACCCTTGATACACCTAGACATTATGACTGATTCTAATAAATAAACCTGAAAGTACATGCAGAAGGATTCCAGCAGGATGTCTGCTCCTGTACCCTGCCTCAGGCATTCCCCTATTTGTAGGGAGGAGGGTTTGCTTCTTTTAAGTGCACTTCTTACTGGTGTGTTCGGGGAGCATTTTCTTTTTCTAATGTCTTTTTATGTAGTAGAAAGTACAGAGCATAGTTTTGCATCCCAAAGATAGTTGATTTTGAAGTGAGTCCCACACTCTGATGCAGTTTTTCATAATTACTTGACATGTCCAGTTTTATGGCAGGAATGGGGGTGTCTTCTGTAGTTTTCTGGACATAAAACTCGAACCATGATTGTTCACTGTGCTACTTATTAAATATCCCTTTTTGTTCAAATAGTATACGAGTACTAATTATTGCTAGAGAAATTCAAATATATTTGCACTTTTGAGTAATGATAAAGTTGAGGGGTCTCATGCTAAATTGCTAATTAACCTTATAATTAGAAGGAATTTACTGTGAAATTACTCCAATTTGAGGTTTCAGCATCTGTTAGGTGTGTTACTCTTGGTTTTTCTAAATTTGTTTGGTCTTCTCTCTGGCAGTAATTTTATCAAATTACTATGACCTGCCATTCAATGACATACTTGATTGACGAAAATTTGCTGTCATACTTACGGAGCGTGATGTGTACCAGCTCAAGCAAATCCTCAAGGACATACCTGATTCAGGATTTGCTTCAAAGCATAAGAACTTAGTGAAGGTAAAATCACCACGGCACTTAAAATTGTTAAAGACCAAAAATATAAATGAGTTAAATTGTTTTTTTTTTATTAAATTTTATTTTACTTTTTATCTTTTTGTTTAATTCTATGTGTTTTTTCTGTTATGAACTTTCTATATTCTAAGCAGTTTATTTAATTCAATGTGTTTCTTCTGTTATGAACTTTCTATATTCTGAGCAATTTATGTTATAGGCAAAATTTTTTATTACAAATAAATATGCCCAACTACTCAACAAACTCTGATTTTCTGCCGTGATTTGGCCCAAGTAAAAACTCTTTTGTTGGAGCTAGATGACTTGATGAACCTAAATTTCCTGAACCGTGATCTGCAATAACTGATTAGAATTCTTCTGGCATATTTTGCAGGTCCAAAAGCACTTCCAATGGAATTCACCTCCTGTCAAATATGATGCATTTCATATGGTCATGTATGAACTCTGGTTGCACCACCATGTTATCAAGTATTAATTTCTCAATAGATGCAACTGCAGGTCATTTTTGTATACACTCGAAGATTGCTTGCTAACAACCTGAAAGCTTTGTAAATTATCATAGACAGTAACACCCTCACGACCCTTGATGAAGCGAATTAAAATACTCATAGGTAACAATTTATTTGTTCTTTATGTTCAGCACTCCTTTTGTGTACTATCTCTTCAATTTACTGTTCTATACACTCTAGAGAATGAGTATATTTTTTTGCTTACGAGCTAGGTGTTCGCTTCTAGAGCTGCAACTTAGATCTTTTGAAGCTAAGTTCCAGCTTGTTTATGTCATGTCTATGATATTTATTTATATACATCTGATTGCAAAAAAAAAAGTTTAGTGCGATTAGTATGACTACCTAACAGGTGCTATGTTTGCTATATATCTCTGTGGGTGTTCCAGACCCCATGGAGCAGTACCCTGCACCTTGGTAATTTCTGGAAACTTGAGTTGTAATTTACCCTCTCGTGGATGTCCTCTTCCTCTTTCTTCATTAACCAAAACATCCATTTCTGCACCCATATGACTAACACTTCTCTTATTTTAGTTCTTCTATTGGTAAAATAGAAGCAAATATTCAATGAAACAATGCTAGTGATAATATGTTATCACGTTTTGATGGAGAACATGAGGAAGATTAGAATTATGGATTTTAATCTAGAATTGGAGAATATTTTAATTATGGGGATAATTACGTAATTAGGAAATATTATGGGTATCTAAGTATAAGTAATTTTCATATTTCAGTTTCCTTATCGGTCTAGGGTTAGGGTTTTAAGATCTCTATATAAGAGGTGTCCTTATGTCATTTGTAATAAGCTTTGGAATGAAATAAAAATGAGATTATTGAAATCAAAAACTCTATGATTGAGTTGTCACCTGTGATTTGGTTGCGGTTTTCACGTCCATGTGATTTGGATTGCAGTTCAATATAATTTGGAAAGATCCATGGGATTTGGATAGTTTTATCTTTCATTTCCATTTTCTTCCCTACTGAACTACGTCAAGTGGTATCCAAGCCAAAGATCCCCTACTCCATCATCCCCATCACTTACCAAAAAAAAGGAAAAGAGATACTGGACTCATTATTCATTAGATTTTGTCGCATTTTGTTGCTCACCTTCCCTGCAACAGAAGTAGCAGACATCTCCGGCACCATAACGTCCGAGTCTTAGCCCTCCCTGTTGCCAGCACCTCATCCACATCTCTTTGTTGCTATCGTTTTAGATCTGTTGCTTCCCGACAAGCTTCGTCGTTGCCGCCGGCCGTTGTCGCTCATTGTCACCTCAGGAGCTTGCGACACCACCAAAAGGTGCGGATTTCTCAGGCGACTAAAATTTGAGAATCCCAGCCCCTTCCTGCATCGTCTGCGCCACCAAAACCTCCACGACCGTTTGGATTTGCCATTTCCCTCACCAGTTGCCTCGACTGACACTACCATTGTGATCGGCGCCTCATTTTCGGTGTATCCCCAACTTCTCAGACCACCTCACCACCAGACATATTGCCTATCAATCGCAATCCGCTTGATCTTTCTTGGTCAGATCCGCCGCCTCCACCCACCGCCCGACCTAGCCACCCTCACCATCGTGATCGGCGATCCATTTTCAGCCGACTCCAAGAGCCCGACTCCGATCTACCACAGATCCAACTGCCCGGACCCCACTCGTAAGCCAGCTTAGACACCTTACCCAAGTTTGTCAACAGCTCCAAGCCGAGCCGTGAACAAACTGAGCTGAGCTGTGAATAGCTTGATCCGAGCCGAGCTAATACCAGAGCCATATCTGAGTTGAGAAAAATCATTTAAAAATTCTTTTGCCTCTGCCTTGCCATTTGTTGTATGTTTTTTTTTGCTTCATTTTTCTTTGATTAAAAAAAATAGTGGAAAAAAACAAGAAAAAAAGACCAAAGGAGTTCATGTTTTGAGTTTTTCAGTTTCGTTTGTATTATGACTATTGTTGAGAGTCGTAATAGGAATCTTAATGAATGTCCTAGTAGGTTTGGATCATATTTATCTTATCTAATTGTTGTGTTTTATTTCTATGAGACTTAGTATTCATAAGTCTATATATTGGGTAAACTATATTCTTTTCAATCAATCAATAAAACAGAGAATTCTTTCAGTTTTTATTTTCAACATGGTATCAGAGCAAGATCTCTATTGGGATCTTACATGATTTTTTTTTATTTCTTTCAAAAAAAATTGGGCACTGTTCATCCGGCACTGTTGTTCATACGCAATGTTCATCCGACACTGTTGCTCATACGCATTGTTCATCGACAAAGAAAATTTGATTGGTTAAAAAAAACACGATCGGATTACAACATCTTCTCCGACTTGACTCCGGCTTCGGCCTTCTATTTGGTTACTTAAGTAGTCCTATTTGGTTACCTGGATAGATTTGTTTGGTTACTTGGTTAACCCATGTTTGGTTCCTTGTTTACTGGCATTTCTTTTCAAAATAAAAAATAAAAAAATATACTCCCCTCTCTTTCCTCGTAACTCTATCTTCTGTATGGAAGAATTTTTTTTTAGAAGTTCACAATGGAATCCAATACTATCTCTGGTGTCTCTCTATCCAAGTCTTCATATTAGCACTTGATGAGAGTCATATAATGCATCTAAACAATACAAGTGTTAGCATTTTATGGTTGATCTCGGTCGTAATTGCACTTTTACATGTTAATAACTCTAAAGTGATATTCATAAATCATTGACTTAATTCGATGCATTTTCAGGTGCTTTGAGTCCAAAAGAGATGATAAGGCGATCTATATTTAAAGCGCCAAAAAGTTCTTGCATGTTGGTGTCGGTATTTGTCCAAGGTTTAGACATGTCTAAACATGATTCAAATATGGTTAAAGTCTAAACCAAAGGTGGAGTAATAAAATACAGCAAGTTAAAAGACTGCACACAAATGTGTGCATCACTTTGGAGCAAGGTAAGGGTAGGCACACTAGTGTGTGCACTTCTGGATACAAGCTGGTGAAGGGCAGCAAGACTGTGTGCACAAGCTGACCAAAGGCAGCAAGAGTGGGCGCCTAGGCACCCAAAAAGAGCACCACGCCTTCCAGGGACTTCACCTCTCAAATCTGCAAGAGTGAGCGCCTAGGCGCCCAAAAATGAGCACCACGCCTTCCAGAACACTTAAATCTCGGACATAACCAGCGCCTAGGCACGGGTAAGGCAGCACTTAGGCGCCCACTCGCTTCTTGACTTGGTTAGGGCGACCAAATGACATTTTTTCGGACCAAAATGCCCCTAGCTAATACTTGTAATCTATAAATACCTCCTTAAGGAGTGTGCAGCCGGGCATGAAGAAAGAAAAGAGAGAGCAAGTTTTTGGGATCTAATTCTAGCATTCTTCCAAGTGTTCTTTGGTTGGAAATCAAGGGGAGAGCATCCATATTGTTCATCCACCTTGAGCTCCATGGCCAATTAATCATCAAGTAAGGGAAAGGGATGAATCCTTAGGGATTTGTTGTTCCTTATTTCCTGTTCTTGATTCATTTGTATGGATTTATTGTTAAAACATTGTCTATGATTTATTCTTTGATTAAGTAAGAAGGATTTGAGTTCATGTGATAGCTGTTCTTTATATTCTTCTTCTTTTAGATTCTCTTAATCCGGTGATTGCATCCGTCTCATCCATTGATGTTGTTTAGATGTAATTGATTCCGGTAGATTTATCCTACTGATTGTCCATTATTGCGATATTGTCATTAAGACATATTGTCGTTTTTTGATAATCTTTAAGATCGGTCATGTGTGCTTGAACCGAAATCAATGAGTAACTTGTAGCAATTACATTAGAGTTTATAAATGTGCTTGATTGAATATCTTCTGATTGCTTGTTTGGGATGTGAAACTAGCAATCGAGATAAAAACAATTGAATCAAGAGTGGAATAAGGGAACGAACCTAGGGAGGATTTCCAGAACCTTGCTGTTTCGTTTATATTCTCATTTACATTTACACAAATTTTCTCACAATACACCATTATCAAAACTCATATTCTTTCGTTTAACTTTTATCGTTAGTATTAAAGTTTACACATTCTTTTGTAATTAACTTGTTTCCCTGTGGAATCGACACCCCAAAGCTGTACTAAAATAACCGTGTTATGCTTTGGGCGTAATCAAATGTTAGCGCCGTTGCTAGGGAAACGCGCTTAAGTATAAGGAAGCTTGTCAACTTTGAGCGTGACGGTAGAAGAATTGTAAATATTTTTCTTTTCAGCCGTTTGTAAATACGGAAATACTGTTCCTTTACCTTTGTTTTGATTTTCTAATTTTATTTTATTATTCTGTTTTATTTATTTTTTTCTTTCCTGTTTTATTTATTTTATTTCCCCTCTAAATTAATTGGTGTATGCTTAAACCGAGAGATTCGCGAGGTGGATTCATTAGAGGACCCGAATTAGAGTTACCTTCTCTTTTCACGTCCGTTGGTGAAACCTCGCCTAGATCAAACCATAGTGCGCCCCCACACGAGAATTTAGAGGATTTTGTTAACATGGTTGATAATCCTAATGAGAATGTTGCTAGGACACTTCAGGATTACCTCCACCTTGCACGCATAGCCATACCATCATGCATCATGTTTTCAGCCAATACTCGCAAACTAGATTTTAAAACAGGGATGATACAATTACTCCATACTTTTCATGGCTTGGATAATGAAAACTCATATGTGCACATTAAAGAGTTTGAGGAAGTAGTCGCGACTTTTCATAGTCAAGATGAAACCGATGACATTGTTAGGCTTAAGTTCTTTCCTTTCGCTTTGAAGGATAGAGCTAAGAGTTGGCTATACTCACTAAGACCATAATCTATTGAGTCGTGGACCGAGATGACTCGAATTTTCTTTAATAAATACTTTCCCCAACATAAGACCAATGCTTTTAAAAAGACAAATCTCCACCTTTGCACAAAAGGACAGCGAGACTTTGTATCAGTCTTGGGAGAGATTTAAGGAGTTGTTGAGTATGTGTCCTCACCATGGGTATGAGAATTGGCGTTTAGTGAGCTATTTCTATGAGGGTCTTACCTATAGAGAACGTCAATTTGTAGAGATGATGTGTAATGGTGGGTTCTTGGAGAAAGATCTTGATGAGGCCATAGAGTACCTCAATGAGCTTGCTGAAAAAGTTCACACTTGGACTGGACCTAGTGCTACTGAGAGCACAAATAGGTCACGACCTATAGAGAACCCAAATGGTGGTGGAATCTACCATCTTAGGGAAGAGGATAACCTTAAGGCCAAGGTCGAGATGCTCACTAGAGAACTAGAGGTATTACAGACTAAGAGCTGAAAGCCAACACATGTGGTTAATAATGCAAAATCTTTTGAACCATGTTTTGTGTGTGGCAGGATAGATCATTTCGCCCAAGAATGTCCCACATTTACTGAGATGAAAGGGATGTATAATGAGCAATGTAATGCCTTAGACATGTACATGAAGCTTTCTACACCCTTCTCTAATACCTATAATCCGGGATGGCGAAATCACCCCAATTTCAGCTGGAAGTCTGAAAACTAGCAGCTTGCACAACCCTCTGCACCATATCTTGAACCATATCATACACCCGTATCTTCTAGGAGTTCTTTAGAAGACACTTTACATGCTTTTATTGAAGCACAGGGGAAGACTAATCAAAGGCTTGAATCTTTAATTATGCAGGTTGTTGAAGAATATAAAGAGATAAAGAGCCGAGTGTCCAAGCTGACGAGCTACTTGAGTGTGACTGAACGAGGTAAGTTCCCTTCTCAAGCTCAGTCCACATCCTATGGTCAGCACCTATGGCAACAGAATAAGAAGGAGGTGAATGCCATTGAGACACTTAGTGGTAAGTCGTTACACATCCCAACAACGAAAAAATCAGAGGATATGGACGAGAACCACCAAGTGTACATGATTGACTCATTCATGGAAAATGTCCATCACCTTAATCCATTAGAGTCCATCCTCACCCATGGCTTCACAATAGCATATATCGAGTCAGAATCTGCAGATGTTATTGATAACATCTTTAAGGTCTCTCCAAAGCACACAAGCACCAAATTTAACAGTAAAACAGTTGCTGGTGCATTCAACTCATGCTTGTCTATGAGGGAATAAGAGTGTCTGGCTGAAGAGGTAAAACTTAGCGCTAATGAGAGGCACCCCATAGCATATCCTTTTATTTTTATTATTTTTCATAATTCTTTTTCTTGTTTATTATTAGTGTTTTGTTGTTTTCCAGTTTACTTTCGTGTTTCTTTTTCAGGGACAAATATACGAAGCAGTTTAAATGGTGGTGCACAATTTTCAGCTTCTGTGCATTTTTGGCTACAAAGCGAGTTTCTTTATCTTTTCAAGAAAAAGACTCAAATAGGTGACTAGTGATAAAAATAACAATGGTAGGTCTGAAAGGCTCAAACGGTTCAAAAATGGCCTATATCATATCTTAAGTAGTGTGCATTCTATGATTTTCGCCACAAGTGATTATCAAATAAGTTCTAGAGCTTGTTGAGACCGTAAAAGTATTCACAAAACAATCGTACATAAAACTTCTCCAAATGCTTTAGACTAATCATGCAATCTTACCACAAACCAGAGTCTCAAACCAAAGAAAGATTGACACTTAATTTATTCTCAAAGCGAAGCAAAATTTAATTTCTTCTAAACGCTATATGCTATCTCAATTAGGCTCATATCATCGACATGTGAATTAACTCTAAGGCTAACACAAAGCATGCTAAAAACAACAAAAAGGTAAAATGACACAAAGTAGTTCAATGAAAAACATGAAAAACAGGAATATGTTTCCTCCACCCCAACTTAAAGTAAGCATTGTCCTCAATGTGAAAGCAAAAGATAAGAAAACTCGCTTTGTAGCCAAAAATGCACAGAAGCTGAAAATTGTGTACCACCATTTAAACTGCTTTGTGTATTTATCCCTGAAAAAGAAACACGAAAGTAAAATTGGAAAACAACAAAATACTAATAATAAACAAGAAAAAGAATTATGAAAAATAATAAAAATAAAAAGATATGCTATGGAGTGCCTCCTATGAGCGCTAAGTTTTACGTCTTCAGCCAGATACTCTTATTCCCTCCTAGATAAGCATGAGTTGAATGCACCAGCAACTGCTTTACTGTTAAATTTGGTGCTTGTGTGCTTTGGAGAGACCTTAAAGATGTTATCAGTAACATTTGCAGATTCTGGCTCGATATATGCTCTTGTGAAGCCATGGGTGAGGTGGACTCTAATGGATTAAGGTGATGGAAATTTTCCATGAATGAGTCAATCATGTATACTTGGTGGTTCTCGTCCATATCCTCTGATTTTTTCGTTGTTGGGATGTGTAACGACTTACCACTAAGTATCTCAATGGAATTCACCTCCTTTTTATTCTGTTGCACTAGGTACTGACCATAGGATGTGGACTGAGCTTGAGAAGGGAACTTACCTCGCTCAGTCACACTCAAGTAGCTCGTCAGCTTGGACACTTGGCTCTTTATTTTTTTATGTTCTTCAACAACTTGCATAATTAAAGATTCAAGCCTTTGATAGTCTTCCCCTGTGCTTCAATAAAAGCATGTAAAGTGTCTTCTAAAGAACTCCTAGAAGACACGGGTGCATGATATGGTTGAAGATATGGTGGAGGGGGTTGTGCAAGCTGCTGGTTTTCAGACTTCCAGCTGAGATTTGGGTGATTTCGCCATCCCGGATTATAGGTATTAGAGAAGGGTGTAGAAGGCTTCGTGTACATGCCTAAGGCATTACATTGTTCCTTATATATCCCTCTCATATTAGTAAATGTGGGACACTCTTGGGCGAGATGATCTACCCTGCTACACACAAAACATGGTTCAAAAGATTTTGCATGATTAACCACATGTGTTGGCTTTAAGCTCTTAGTCTTTAATACCTCTAGTTCTCTAGTGAGCATCTTGACCTTGGCCTTAAGGTTATCATCTTCCCTAAGATGGTAGATTCCACCACCATTTGGGTTCTCTATAGGTTGTGACCTATTTGTGCTCTTAGTAGCACTAGGTCCAGTCTAAGTGTGAGCTTTTTCAGCAAGCTCATTGAGGTACTTTATGGCCTCATCAGGATCTTTCTCCAAGAAACCACCATTACACATCATCTCTACAAATTGACGTTCTCTATAGGTAAGACCCTCATAGAAATAGCTCACTAAACACCAATTCTCATACCCGTGGTGAGGACACATACTCAACAACTCCTTAAATCGTCTCCCAAGACTGATACAAAGTCTCGTTGTCCTTTTGTGCAAAGGTGGAGAATTGTCTTTTTAAAGCATTAGTCTTATGTTGGGGAAAGTATTTATTAAAGAAAATTCGAGTCATCTCAGTCCACGACTCAATAGATTGTGGTCTTAGTGAGTATAGCCAACTCTTAGCTCTATCCTTCAAAGTGAAAGGAAAGAACTGAAGCCTAACAATGTCATCGGTTTCATCTTGACTATGAAAAGTCGCGACTACTTCCTCAAACTCTTTAATGTGCACATATGGGTTTTCATTATCCAAGCTATGAAAAGTAGGGAGTAATTGTATCATCCCTGTTTTAAAATCTAGTTGGCGAGTATTGGTTGGAAACATGATGCATGATGGTGTGGCTGTGCGTGTAGGGTGGAGGTAATCCTGAAGTGTCCTAGCAACATTCTCGTTAGGATTATCAGCCATGTTAACAAAATCCTCTAAATTCTTGTGTGGGGGTGCACTATGGTTTGATCTAGGCGAGGTTTCACCAACGGACGTGGAAGGAGAGGGTAACTCTAATTTGGATCCTCTAATGAATCTACCTCGCGAATCTCTCGGTTCAAGTTTGCACCAATTAATTTAGAGGGGAAATAAAATAAATAAAACAGGAAAGAAAAAAATAAATAAAATAGAATAATAAAAGAAAATTAGAAAATCAAAACAAAGGTAAAGGAACAATATTACCGTATTTACAAACGGCTGAAAAGAAAAATATTTAAAATTCTTCTACTGTCACGCTCAAAGTTGACAAGCTTCCTTATACTTAGGCGCGTTTCCTCGGCAACGGCACCAAAATTTGATTACGCCCAAAGTATAACACGGTTATTTTAGTACAGCTTTGGACTGTCGATTCCACAGGGAAACAAGTTAATTACAAAAGAATGTGTAAACTTTAATACTAACGATAAAAGTTAAACGAAAGAATATGAGTTTTGATAATGATGTATTGTGAGAAAAATTGTGTAAATGTAAATGAAAATATAAACGAAACAGCAAGGTTCTGGGAATCCTCCCTAGGTTCGTTCCCTTATTCCACTCTTGATTCAATTTTTTTTATCTTGATTGCTAGTTTCACATCCCAAACAAGCAATCAGAAGATATTCAATCAAGTACATTTATAAACTCTAATGTAATTGCTACAAGTTACTCATTGATTTCGGTTCAAGCACACATGACCGATCTTAAAGATTATCAAAAAACAACAATATGTCTCAATGACAATATCGCAGTAATGGACAATCAGTAAGATAAATCTACCGGAATCAATCACATCCAAACAACATCAATGGATGAGACAGATGTAATCACCGGATTAAGAGAATCTAAAAGAAGAAGAATATAAAGAACAACTATCACATGGACTCAAATCCTTCTTACTTAATCAAAGAGTAAATCATGGACAATGTTTTAACAATAAATCCATACAAATGAATCAAGAACAGGAAATAAGGAACAACAAATCCCTAAGGATTCATCCTTTTCCCTTACTTGATGATTAGTTGGTCATGGAGCTCAAGGTGGATGAACAATATAGATGCTCTCCCCTTGATTTCCAGCCAATGAACACAAGGAAGAATGCTATAATTAGATCCCAAAAACTTGCTCTCTCTTTTCTTTCTTCATGCCCGGCTGCACACTCCTTAAGGACGTATTTGTAGATTACAAGTAGTAGCTAGGGGCATTGTGGTCTGAAAAAATGACATTTAGTCGCCTTAACCAGGTTAAGAAGCGAGTGGGCGCCTAGGTGCTACCTTACCCGTGCCTAGGCACTGATTATGTCCGAGATTGAAGTGTTCTGGAAGACATGGTGCTCATTTTTGGGCGCCTAGGCGCTCACTCTTGCAGATTGGAGAGGTGAGACGCTCATGGATGGGCACCTAGGCGCTCACTCTTGCAGATTTGAAAGGTGAAATCCCTGGAAGGCATGGTGCTCTTTTTGGGTGCCTAGGCACCCACTCTTGCTGCCCTTGGTCAGCTTGTGCACACAGTCTTACTGCCCTTCACCAGCTTGTATTCAGAAGTGCACACACTAGTGTGCCTACCCTTACCTTGCTCCAAAGTGATGCACACATTTGTGTGTAGTCTTTTAACTGGCTGTATTTTATTACTCCAACCTTGGTTTAGACTTTAACCATCTTTGAATCATGTTTAGACATGTCTAAACCTTGGACAAATACCGACACCAACATGCAAGAACTTTTTGGCGCTTTAAACATAGATCGCTTTATGATCTCTTTTGGACTCAAAGCACCTGAAAATGCATCGAATTAAGTCAATGATTTATGAATATCACTTTAGAGTTATTAACATGTAAAAGTGCAATTACAACTGAGATCGATCCTAAAATGCTAACACTTAAGTATTGTTTAGATGCATTATATGACTCTCATAAGCACTTCATTTGGTCATGGTGGTAATTTTGCTTGTCAATATGCGTACTACCATCGTTTCGGATATACATAAGAAACATGTTGGAAGTTAGTTCGTCATAGTCGAGGTTCACTTTGTTAATGTACGTACTGTCATTGGTCCAGGCATACTCGGGAGACGTGTTGGAAGTTAGTTGGTCGTCCAATGGTTGCTAATAATATGATTTTTGATTCTATTAAATATGGACTTACCTCAAATTTCATGCCTTTCAACTTCTCTGATGGTTTCCAAATATAAGTATGATGAGTTCTTACAGTATAAGGCAGCCAACTAGGCATCTTCCTTGACTGTCATTTCCACTCAAAAAGGTACACCAAAAGCTTGTCTATAATCTAGTAACTCTTCATCTAGACCTTGGGTCCTTAACTCTACAGCTTCTAATCATTTATCAGGTACCATTGATGTTTTCTCTAGTTTTTATCACTCTTCGTCTTTGCTTGATATTACTTTTGCAGATGGATCTAAAATCACTGCTAGTGGCATTGGCACTGTGTACCTTAGTTCTTCTATGTCTTTATCATCCGGACTTTATGCTCCATTTTCTCAGTATAATTCGATATCTATTAGTTAGCTTACAAAACATCTTAATTGTTCTGTTAACTTCCTGCCTAATTCTGTTCTTATCCAAGATTTGAAGACAAGGATGGCAATTAGTGGAGGGCATGAATCAAGCGGTCTATATTACTTTGATCTTATCCCATCACCCATTGCTTGCTCGATTGACGTATCCCCACTTCGGTTACATTGTCGTTTTGGTCATCCATCCTTAGAGAAGTTGAAAAAGTTAGTTCCTACTTTGAGTCATGTTTTGTCTTTAAATGTGAGTCGTGTCAACTCGGTAAGCATCATTGTGTGTCGTTTCCTTCTCGAATTAATAATCATGTGTCTAATCCTTTTATGTTAGTACATTCTGATATTTAGGGTCCAAGTCGTGTGATTTCTAAACTTGGATTTCAATATTTCGTTACCTTTGTGGATGATTATTCCAAGCTTACCCAGCTTTATTTAATGAAAGACCGTTCTGAGTTATTTTCTATGTTTTGTGCCTTTTGTGCTGAGATAAAAACCCAATTTGACATATCTGTTAAGATTCTCTGTAGTGACAATGCTCATGAGTATTTTTCTGAGCTTTTTACAACATTTATGAATAAGTTTGGTATTATTCATCAGTCATCTTGCTCTCATACATCCCAACAAAATGGGGTTGTGGAGCGGAAAAAATCGTCATCTTATGGAGATACTGCTCGTACTCTCTTATTTCATATGTATGCCCCAATATTGTTTTGGAGTAAAGCCGTTATAACTGCATGTTACTTAATCAATCGTATGCCATCCTCTATTCTTGATGGCCAAACCCCACACTTCGTTATCTTTCGTAGAGATGTTACTCGTCACTTACCTCTATGTGTCTTTGGATCTGTTTGTTTTGTTCACCAGCTCTGTCCATGAGTTGACAAACTCGATCCTCGCTCTATAAAGTGTATTTTCTTAGGCTATTCTCGTACACAAAAAGGTTATCGTTATTATAGTCTCTCACTACAAAGGCACTTTGTTTGTGCCGATGTTACATTCTTTGAGTCTATTCCATATTACTCCGAGTCTCATTCTATCTCATATCTGGCTAATTAATTTTCTTTTCCATTACTTGTTCCCATGCCCCTTACATAGTTAGATCCTCCTCCATTAGTCTCTTCATCATTTTCCCCTTCATTGCAAGTTTACTCCCATCGTCCGCAACCATCTGCCTCTACTGCTCCACCAATTGCTCCCTTGTTGACAGATCTTGATCCTTCTTCATTATCTGAGGATGATCGTCTTATTGCTCTCCGTAAAGATAAACTTTTATGTACTACTCATCCGATTGCTAATTTTGTGTCTTATGATCATTTATCTCCTTCATATGCTTCGTTTGTTTTTTCGATCTATTTTGTCTTTATTCTTAAGTCTATTACAGAAGCTGTCTCATTTTGGGTGAAAAACAACTATGGATGAAGAGATACATGCTTTGAGTACTAATGATACATGGGACTTGGTTCCTCTTTTATCTAGGAAATCTATTGTTGGTTGTCGCTGGATATATACTGTAAAGGTTCATCTTGATGGTACTATTGAGAGATTAAATCGCCTAGTAGCAAAAGGGTATACACAGGTATATGGTATTGACTATGCCGAGACATTTTTCTTCGGTGGCGACGATTGCGTCTATTCGTGTGTTTATCTCTCTAGTAGATGCTTTTAATTGGCTTCTACATCAATTGGATGTGAAAAATGCGTTTCTAAATGATGATTTGCAAAAAGAATTATATATTGAGAAACCACTCGAATTTGTTGCTCAGGGGGAGTCTGAGTTAGTATGTTGATTAAAAAAATCTCTACATAGCTTGAAACAATCTCTTCGAGCGTGGTTTGGTCGATTCAATGAAGTAGTAATTAATTTTGGTCTCAGCAGATGTGGTGTAGATCATTTTGTATTTTATAAACACAGTGAGGCATGTCATATATTGTTGATTGTATTTGTGGATGATATTGTGATCACAGGAGATGACAAAGAAAGCATTCTAGCATTAAAACAGTTCTTATGTACTAAATTTCAAACAAAAGATTTAGAGGAATTGAGATACTTATTGGGTGTTAAGGTTGCTAGATCTCATCATGGTGTTTTTTTATTTCAGCGTAAATATGTTCTTGATTTGTTAACTGATACTAGAATGTTAGGGTGCAAGCCTATAGATAGTCTTATAGATCCCAATACGAAATTTACAGTTGATCAATGTGACTTATTCTCTAATCCAGGGCGATATAGGTGTTTGGTTGGAAAATTGAATTATTTGACTGTTACTAGACCTGATATTTCATTTGCAACCAGTATAGTTAGTCAATTTCTCGATGCTCCACGAACTAGTCATTGGGATGCTATTATTTGAATTTTGAGATATCTTAAGCGTGCTCCTGGTCGTGGTTTACTTTATCAAAATCATGGTCATGCTCAAATTGAAGGTTATATTGATGCAGATTGAGCCAGCTCTCCATCTGATAGAAGGTCCACTATTGGATATTGTGTGTTTGTTGGAGGCAATTTAGTATCATGGAAAAGTAAAAAGCAAACTTTGGTTTCTAGGTCAAGTGTTGAGTCCGAATATAGAGCAATGGCACATACTACTTGTGAGATTGTTTGGCTAAAGAAGTTGTTAGTGGAACTCGGGATTACCTAGTCAAGTTCCATGAGCCTGGTGTATGACAATCAAGCAGCTATTCATATTGCAAATAATCCAGTATTTCATGAGAGAACTAAACATATTGAAGTTGATTGTTAAGTGGTTCGAGAAAAGCTTCTACAAAATGTGATCAGTACCATACATATGAAATCGACAAACCAGTTAGTAGATTTATTTACTAAACCATTGGATAGTTCTCGAGTTAATTTATTTGTAACAAGTTGGGTGCATATGATATCTATGCTCCACCTTGAGGGGGAATGTTGACAGTCCTAGTAGAATTCTTAATGAGTGTCATTAGTAGGTCTGGATCATATTTATCTTATCTAATTGTTGTGTCCTATTCTTATTAGACTTAGTATTCATAAATCTATATATTGGGTCAACTGTATTCTTTTCAATCAATCAATAAAACAGAGAATTCTTTCAGTTCTTATTTTCAACACATACGTTGGAAAAGATTCAGCTTGTGCAATATCAAATTTTGAATGGCTACAAGCATATAGGTGAGTTGAGATCTCAATAGACAAGGTACTAATCACTCTTTTTGTCAACGTTGGAAAGATGAATATAAAGTACTTGGTTGTTGTATTCGTATTAAGGAGCGAAATCTGTCACACCTATATCGGCAACATGACACAACCCCAAACAAGGTTGAAGTCCATGCTAAAGAAGAGATTCAAGTTCAAAACCAAGATGTCAATAAGGATGACGGACATGTCAATGACCAGCATGATGTTATTGAGCATATTGAGCCAGTTCCATGTGAGGTTATCTTAATCGAACCAATCCAGTAAGATGACAAGTTTTTTGAGCACATTGAGGCGGTTGAAAAGGTTCGAGACAAAAGAAGATAAGGTTGATTGTAAGAGTGAGGCTCTAGTGGATACACTTGTTCGTGATATTGAGTTTATCCTCCCTACCTAGTTTCAAGTACCTCGACAACAAACGTTTCCAGCGAAATGTTTTTCACCTTCTAGTGACTTCGCCTTCAAAAACTTTCATGATTATGCTTTGTTTCTCCATGCCTCGAAGCTCTTGCTTCTGGAACATTTTTCAACTCTATGACAAGTTCTTTCTAAGTGGTGGAGAATGATAGAGAACACGAGGAAGATTAGAATTAGGGATTTTAATGTAAGAATTGGGGGATATTTTAATTATGGAGATAATTATGTAATCAGGAAATATTATGGGTGTTTAGGTATAGTTAATTTTCATATTTTTTTTTTTTATCGATCTAGGACTAGGGTTTTAAGATCTCTATGTAAAAAGCGTCTCTATGTCATTTGTACTCAGCTTGGAATTAATAAAAATGACATTATTGAAATCAAAAACTTTGTGATTGCGTTGTTGTGTCGCGTTATATGATTTGGTTGCAGTTCTTCGCATTCATGTGATTTGGATTGATATTCTCATGTGATTTGAGAAGATCCATGTGATTTGGATAGTTTTTTTTAAATTTTTTTTTTATGATTCTTTGTCTACAGTACTGCATCAATTGCATTGATAGGAATATGAACTACGGCTATGGAGCTGTTCAATGCTAAGAGATTTTCATAGAAGCTCCTGCCCTTTTAGTTGAGCTTACAGATTTTCTGATTCAGCGACTTGCACTGTTTGGTTTGTACTACAGTAGTAGGGCTGTAAATATTATTTTGGATGCACTTGGGTGGATCTGCAAGCTGACTTAACCTCTTCGGCTTGCGATTACCTACATTCCTATCAAAACACTTCTTTTTAACAAAAGCTTTGTAGGCTAGGTTTCTCTCTCCGATTTGTAAATACATGTATAGGCTGAGATTTATCCATTGCAGACAATAACATCCGTTCGGAGCGGAACTTCTTCTAATACATGAATAAATTAATATTTTTTTAATACCAGGGATTTCTTGAGTTAGGATCAAGGGCCATGACGTTCGGTTGGCGGTAATTCTTGTGATAATTTAGAAAATAATAGGCAATTTGGAAGATTACCATATTTACACTCTCTATGGCTAAAATGAAATGAAATTCATTTTGTTTTCAAATAAATTATAAAAAAATTATTTATAAATTGTTAGGGAGGAATTCTCACAAGTATTCACATGTACATCCCTCTTGACTACCTAATCAAATCAAGACAAATGGACAATGATCAAGCCAACATCACTTACTTTGTGATGATCACAGATGGCTACACCAGTGGAAGGAGGTGAGAATACCCAAGTGGATTTTGCAAACTTTCATTTTCGTTTCAAAATATTTCAACATGCACAAGTTTCTATGACAAATTTTTGATCTAAGTACAGTCAGATTTGATAAATGTGAAGGTTTGAATTTAATTGTGGAGTGAAATCAATTGCAAGTCTCTTTTGTTCAATCTATTAATTTTTTTTTATAGTTTAAATCAATTGGGTCTTTTTTTTTTCAATTAAATTCAAGACCAAAGTTTTCAATTAAATTTTGATCTAATCCAAAACTCACCAATGCCCGTTGATTTTTGTTAGGTATAAACACTTTTGGCTCAAATTTCAAGTCTAAGAAGACTTCCAATTTCTAAGAGTGAATTTTTAATTTCACTATGCACTTAACACTTTTTGATTGGTTCACTTTTTTCATTGTAAATTCTCTTTTTTACAACCAAAAAAAAGTTCTATCTCTCCCCTCCTTATGTGGCTAGCCATGAAGGCTAAGGAACTCATCTTTTTTTCTTAGGTTCCTCTACCTTCTTATGTACCAAAAACTACATTTTCTATACAAGAAATATCTTTTTCACTTAAAAACAACTATTTACTTAAAAAAAAAAGTAGTTTTCCCCTTCTTTCGACAACCATGTGTGCCAAAAAGAAAGAGTTTATCTTCTTCTCTTTTTGTTTGGTTGATTGAACATTACCTTTTCCTCTATGCAAAATATCACATTTTTCTACCTAAAAAACACATTTCCTACCTAAAACACAACAACTATTCACTTAAAAAAACTGTAGTATTTTTTATATGAATTTGCAAATTGGAAGCCTTCTATCCACTTTCTTTTGCTTTGTTAATTGCACATTTTTTTTTTCCTTAAGCACTCCCACTTTCTTATGTGTCAAAACTCCAAAAAAAATATATAAATCATTTCTCTTCCCCATGGCTTGCCACATCAATGAGAAAATCTCCTCACTTTTTGCTTTATTGAAAACTCCACAACTTGGGGCATGTTTGGTAACAGTTTTCAGTTTTCAGTTTTCAATGTTCGAAAACTGTTTTCGAAAAGAGTTTTTGAAAACAGTTTTTAGTTTTCAGTGTCCGAAAACATGTTTGGATAACCAGTGTTCGAAAACTGTTTTGAAAATAGAAAACCGTTTGGATTACAGTTTCTTATAATTGTTTTCAGCTTTCAGTTTTCAGTGTTCAGTTAAATTTTAATATCTAAAATTAATTTTATTTATCATATTTACTAAATACAATTTTTTAAGCACGTACCAAATACTTGGAAATAATTAATATTATTTTATTTTTAAAATTTTAGTATTTTTTATATATCACTCTTTCCCCTAATCATGTAAGGTGCATATACGATAAATCTACCTCCATTTTTTAACTTCTTTTTTTCTAAACAAATAGAGATAGGCATGCAAAATAAGAAATACATTACAGTATATTTTCAACATCATATCAAGCTGCATATTCTTCAAGCAAATGGAGCTTTTAAGGCAAAAAGAGAAAAGCTGAAAAAAGCAGGGATTTTCTATAACCATTTTTCCATGATACAACATTCTAATGTCAAAATAATTGATTACTTCAAAGACTGGGTTTGTAAACAAGAACCATGCTCACATTGTGACCAACAAAAACTTCTTTATTTGAAGGAAAAAAAAAAGTTTCAAATTATTGTTTTCATGTCCTGTGAACAATTAATTGATATACAAAGTAAATTACACTTGTAATGACTCAGATAGAAAGATGCCCAAAATTTCCTGCCACCAATAAAAAATTCCTCTGCTACTAAGCATAAATTTACATAATGGTATAGAGTAGAACAATGAAAATGATTCCTCTTTAATGGTAAAAGTGGTTTCCACTAATACATTTTTAAAACCTAATCATCACATACTACATTAAAGTCCATTATCATAATAATTGCCCCTGTCTATCTTTGACTGTTCTTCATATGTTGCCATGAAATCCAAAGCAGCAAGTAAATTGTCCAATAAATCAGACTCGGAAAAAGATACCAACAATGTTTCCTTAGAAAAAAAACAGCTATCTGGTTAGGCATGTCCATGAAGAAAGTGATAAACTGCTTGTCATAAAAATGAGAGGAACCCAAAACATGAGAGAGAACAAGAATCAAGCAGAGTTACAACTCTAGCAGCCAATCAGATACAAATGCAACCAGAAAAATGCTGGATGGGGTTTTCAACTTACTATGTACAAAAATCAGTAAACAAAACCTTGAAATATCTAGTTAAATAAAACATAGAGTGTAAGCAAATCTCTCTCATCATACTCAAAACCTACAATGTCATCCTTACTTTGAGGTTATTTAAATTTCATGATCCACTAAGAAAAATAAAAAGGCATGTCTACCCTCCTAACTAGGTTCTAATATAACAACTGTCAACATTACACCTGCACCATAATGGAAAAACGAAGTACTTAAGTCAGTAATTTATGCCAACAAGATAAAAGAAATCACCAAATCAAATAGAACTAAGTTACCACAAGTAGAATCTTAATGGAACGAGACTTAGTTGTGTGCACGGTGGAGCGCCATGGTTATTAATAGGGAAATTAAAATTTTAGTTGCGTAATACACACACCAACAATAGCCATTGATCTAACTCAAAAAAGAACTAAAGCCAAAATCCTCCCTTAACCCTATAAGAATTAGACCCACCATTTTCATTCACTTTCCCACTCTCTCATTTTCCTAGTAACCAGTCACCAAAAACCATGTTGTTCTCCAACACCACCCAAATACCCTCCACTAAAACCATAATTTATGCAACAGCATCTGCTGCAGCCACTGCCATGCTCATCCAATCAATCAAAGATAGGCTCAAAATGAAAAAGAAAAAGGAGTAAGAGGATCACTACAAGAAAACTGACTTTTAGTCAGTAATTCATGCCATCAAGAATATAATTACTCCTGCACCATAAGAGAAAAACAAAGTGTTAAAGTCAATAATTCATGTCATCAAGAATATAATTAAATGAATTAATCATTTATGTGAAGTTTTTTTATGAACTTATGCTGAAATTTTTATGTTCATTAGTGAGAAAACTAAGTATTCATCCTAAATCATCATCACCAGTCAATCAATGATCCAACTAATAAGTAACATTTTAACCACATAAGCAAGGGCATTCACACAGGAGAAATTACAGATAGTAGCTCATCCTCATGAGCAGAGGCAACATATCATTTCTTGACCAGAGTACTACAATCTCGATTTTCTTCGATTCCAAAGATTATTTAGTCAAGAATTAGCAGTGTATAACTGGACTATTAAGTTTTAATGAATCTAAACAAAGAACAGCCCCAAATCCAATTTCAATCTCAAATTATGGCAACTAAACATCAAGAAATCAAACAAGGTCAGTAACAAGTGTTCAAAATAAACTCTGCACCAGAGACTTAATACCTAACCAAAATTCAGCAGATAAAATTTAACATGTCCATTCTGCTCCTGGAAAGAAAACATAAGATGGTTCCTTTATTTTTGGAAAGTACACCAACAACCATTATCCCATTCCTACCAAATGGAACTCACATAGTCAAGTCTCATGATAAATCCATAAAGTCATACTCAATCCATATTAGAGATATACATTAATCAACAACTGAACTGATTGAAAAATTAAGATAAAAGAAAAGAACCCAATCAGTAATCATATTTACTACTTAGATCCAAGATAATGATTAGAATCAGCAGTAAGTTTTCACATTCTGAATCACTAATCTAGATATCTATAGCAAAAAATGAAATTCATACTAGTTACATGGATTAAATGTCACTATGATCGCACCACATCCTAAAATATCAAACCCATTAATCTAACGAATGTCAAAAATTGGAACCTAATAAAGCATAGATATTCAAAGCAAACTTTCAACAATTTTTCAATTTCTGATCAACTTGAATCATAGCATGACAGATCCATATCTTCATTAGCAAAACCAATGACACAGAGTCAAATTGTAATAAAATATATAAGTCCAACTTACAGTTCAACTGTATTTTTTCCAAGTGTAAGTCTTCAGTCTTGTTGCATTAGTTTAGCAGAACTATAAAAGGGATTTCATTAACTTGTACTGGTATGAAAATCAAGATTTTGATTCACTTCTCATTTCTTTCTCAATGAGCTAGTTACTTGCTAGTAAAAGTACCAATTCTTCTTCTCTGCAAATTCTCTCTTCTTAATACCAACACCTCCAAAACACAAGTAACACCAGATACAACAACAACAAAGAAAGAAAGGAAAAAAAAATAAAGAATCGTAGAAACATTTACCAAAAGAATCGTAGAAACAACCTATAAACTAAGAGAATACCAAATAGAAAATAAATTTAACCAAGCCCCTGTATATTTAAAATCTAAGTTTCCTTTTGTGAAAAAAAAGGGTACCTACCATTCTCAGTAACGCAATCAAAAATTCTAAATTCGAACTGGGTATCGTTAAGCAACCAAATTGTAAGCGCGGGCGCAAAATATCTTGTTAACACAAAGATTTGATTAACCTCACAAATCCCATCTCCTCCTTATTTTCATGTCAGTATCCAACTTCCCTATCCAGTCTCCACTAAACTAAAAATCAAGGACCGGGAAGCTAAAAACAAAAGGTAGAAACTTCGAACCCAACCAGCCCAGAAAAAGCCAAAAAACATATCCAAAACCTGTATCATTCATTTTCAAGAGAGCACAAATCTAACATTATGCAGCTAAAAAAAAAGCTAAATAACCCATACCCAGATCATCTAAACAATAAAAATATCCAAAACGAATCTGAGAAATAAGCAAAACCAACAAAAATAGACAACTAAGAAACAAACCTTCAATGGCTGAATGGAATATCTCGAAACCTATCCAATATGTGTAATCGTTAACAGGGGTGAGGTCGTATACATTCAACACCACATAGGTGTCAATGCTATTTCTCCCATCTCCATTCCTCGAGCTCGAATTCGAGTTTCTCTCATCCACCATTTTCCTTCTGTTGCCACAAAATTTCCTAAAAATTCCACAAAGCACCCCTCAGAACCCAGAAATATTTTCCTTATGAGTCCATCGGAGAAGGAGATTTCTAGTCTCGAAGATTCATCTCTGGGTAGATCTTCTCACGGGTTGATCAATTTATCAATGCTACAAATTATAAAGTGTACTTTTTTTGTTTTTCTAAATCCAGGAAAAGAATTTTCTTGTTGACCAAACAACTCTTCTAGTGCAACCTAGGAAATATAGTAAGATTTACACTGAACCAAAGCCTCAAAATTATTCATTGAACAAAACACAAGAAAACCCATTGAAACTTATACCAGGAAGAACGACGCACATCCCACAAACCAAAGAAAGATAGCATAATTTAATTACCATAGAGAGTATTGGTTGATGGTGCCTTATGAGATAGATTCCCCTGAAAATTGAAACCCACCCATGGAGAGAGTCAGAGCCGCTGCCAGTGCTACCGGAAGGTAAAAAGAAAAAGATAGATTCCCTTGAAAATTGAAACCCAGTTGTGAAAAGAGTCAGAGCCACCACCGGTGTTGCTAGAAGGAAGAGAGAAAAAGGCGAGCTTTACCCCAAATAGGAGAGCAAAAATAGAGAGTTACCAAGAAAGGTAAAACAAAGTCTTGGGTCTGCAGTTAGAAAGTGAAAAGAAAGGAAATAGGGAAAAAGAAGACGAAGGCGTTGCAGAGAGAGGGAGAGCTCTGTGAAGGAGAAGGTGAGGTCACGAGAGAGACAGAGGGAGAGCTCTGTGAAGGAGAATGTGAGGTCACGAGAGAGAGAAGGGATCTGTGAATTGGGAAAGTGAGAGTGAAAACTAAACACTGGATTCAGTCCGAAAACTCCGATTAGTAGTGTTCAAAAATCAGTGTTTGAACAGCGATCTTTAGACAACTCTGTTCAAACACTGGTTTTGAACATTGCTGGCCAAACACTCACACAAATGTTTGGACAGCATTTTCAGTGTTTGAACACTGAAAAGAGTGTTTGAACACTCTCCCCAAACATGCCTTTGTATTTTCTTGCTCACCTTTTTGCTTTATTGAAACGACACTTCTTCACTTTTTCATCTTAAAAACCCTTTTCTCTTCCCTATGACCAACTATCTAAAAAGTTTCATTCCTCTTACTTTTTACATGGTTTACCATACCTCATATTTCTTAACCCCACCTTTTCACCTCAAAAGCTACAAACTTTTCCCCTTCTCTTCTTCATGGCCAGCCATGCTTCTCCTCTCTCCATTTATTTTTTTTAATCCCTTTGACAACCCTTACTCCTCCTATAAATACCCATTTTTTGTTAACACAACACATCAACACAAGCTAAGGCAAAATAATGAAAGAAAGAAAGAAAAGAGAGAAAGTTTGGAGAGAAAGAAAGAAATGAGAAAAGAGAGAAAAAAAAAGAGAAGAATAGAAAAATTAAGGAGAGAAACACAACAAAAGAGAAGATAATACCCTAGAAAAGTGAGAAAAGAGCAAAAAGTGAAAAAGAACTAGTGAGAGTTCTTCACCATTTTCGGCCACCTTTTTGTTTTGGTTTTCTAATCTTCAAACAAGTCATTCTTCCAACTTCACTAAGTCCAAAAGAGTACGTGGATCTTCGAGGATAATCCTCACAGATGAGAATTTTATTTAGTTAAAAAAGTTAGTTAAATCTCTTTTGTTGTTAAATAAATTGTTAGTATGATATATGTGTTTCAAGTTTAAACCACTTTGAAAATGGACTAGATTAATTTAACTCATTTAATAAAATTCATCTTAAGGTATTCACTAGTTTCTTAGCATTTATTTTCACTAGTTACATGTTTTTCTCTAATTAACTACTAGTCATTTTAAGTCTTCCCTTTAATCACATGTTAAGTTTAGTATATCTAATTTAATTAGCTTAGTTTCAATCCATCTAATTTACACCCGAACAAACTTGCACACACGTGCACACTTTTGCACAAAACTATAACACATTTGCACACTCGTGCACACTTTTGCACATGCCTAGCACACACGTGCGTGCACTCACACACACCCACACATGTGCATGCAATCGCACACACATGCATGCTACTAGAATTAATTTGCATGCATGCCACACATACTTAATTTAATCTTAAAGTCTAATTCATCTGGTTTAAAATAATTTTGTCCTAATCATCTAGTTTAACTTACATAATTAATCCACTTAGTTTAAATGCACGCATTTTAATTTACTTTCCATTTTTAATCCATACTTTGCAAGCAGTTTTAATATTTTCTTTATTTCATGGTTAAAGTAATTCATTACCTTTACATTCTTACTTTTACTGCATTACTTTAAGGTTGATATTTGGTGTCACTTTGTTTGAATATAAATCGCAAAATGTGTGCTTAGCTTTATTATTAGTGTATGGTAATAAAACTTGAATTCAAATTTTGATCAATTTCTTTGAAACACAAAGGGCTAGAGTCCGATCTAGGTAAGAGAGGGAGCTTTAAGTAGTTACTCTTTTACACCCAAATCTCCCGAGTCTTGGAATTTCTTACGTAGACCAATGACAAGGGAGCCTTTAAGATCAAATGGCGGTTCCTTACCTGTCATCCTTGCTCTGTGCTTTGATAACAAATGGCCCCTTATCTAATATATTAAAATTGCACCCATCGTAGGAGCCTTATTACTACTTATAAAGGGTTTGTATTAGACTTGGTAGGTTTCACTCGTTTCTATATGCATACTCATAGTAATCCCCACTCTCGCCATATCCTTTCTTTTTCAAAGGGAGTGACTTTGGGTAATGAGCAGAATGCATGGGTCTTAGGCAGAAAAGAGCGGTACCTAAAAATTTGTGCAGCCCTATAACGCAATGTCGTAACCATTGAGGGAATCATCGTGACCTCAGCAGCTAGTATGACCAAGACCTTGGTAAAGATAGGCACAAGCTCGTAGAATGGATCAAGATTCATCTCGAAAGTCCTTCAATGACTTGTCAGACCCTGATTCTCGATACTCTTTTACCTCTCTATGCATAAACTCCTCACAACAGTGGACTACTAAGGGGAAAACTCAAGGAGCTAACTGAGCCAATCCCTCTTAAGGGATAGGTTGGACCCTAGTTGCGCACCCTCAAAGCCCATGCAACTCATAAGGATGCCTGCGTGGAGTTAGGCTCGAAGAAATGAGTGTGTCACACAATGTCAATGAGTTCCGGTAAGTCCATGTTGTTAAGACATCTGTCGAAATACTCCAGGCCATCCTCGAAGCCTCTCTTAGGAAAACTTAGAGACCTTGGATTGGTGGCTAGAATAGAGGCTTGTCGAAGGGGCTTAAACTCGGCCTTAGACATATTCTTAGAGACAAAGGGGTTGGTGAAGGAAACATGACCCATAACGTGAACTTCGTTAGTCATATCGCATAGCACCGCCATACCCTCGCATAGAGTTGCAACCATTTGGGTGATTGACACTCTTGCAACAAGGCCATGACAAGTGTGGCTATTATTATTGCTCTATAAATACTCCATCCTTCTCACACCGAAGGACAAACATACAACGAGTTCACAAGCTTGAGCGCATAAAACCTTTCACCTCTCTCTTGAAAATTGGATTGTTCTCTCGCATCTTCACGGCTTCGAGCAGGCCAATCGCACCTTCTATTGTCACCATGTAGAATACCTTACACTTAGAGTATTTGAACCCGAAACATAAATAAATTAAAACAAATTTGTATTTTTGGCTTTCTAAGTTAAATTGTTCAATTGAATTTTTATATTTAAAATGTTTGGAATAAATAAGAATTTAATAGAGGAGGGAAAAAAGAGGAAATGAGGAAGGAGATAGGGAAAGAAATAGTGGTTTAGTCAACATAACTTTTTATTGTTTATATTTTTAATTTTATTTCAAATTCTATAAAAAAAAATAAAACACACTGCACTATCTTCAAATTTGCTGAAATGATACTAACATACCAAATCTTTTTTAAAACCCACAATTCACCCCAAAACATCAATTTTCATCATCAAGCAATCCCAAAATGAATTTATTTGAAGAATCGTAATTTTAATTGGATATTATTTTTCAAGATAACCAAAGTACCCTTAGTGTTAAAATATCTCCAAGAGATTATGATAAGTTTAATAATTCTATTTATCAATTATTTATCTCAAAAAAATTTATATCACAAATTTTTAGGTTATTTGAATTCATATTTTTCTAAAAGAACATGTAGTATCATTTTAATTTTAAAATAGAAAAGTTTGTCTTTGATTTTTATTTTATGATGATCTTTGATATTCATTTATTTGAGATCTTAGGCTATTTAATTTTATAAAAAATGCATCAACAAACTTTTCATTTAAAATATTTAATTTTATTTTACAATGGTCTTTAATTTTCATTTATATGAGGATGCAATATACAATTGTATCATAATATTTTTTAAAATATAAAATATATGGAGTAAAATTTGTTTTATACCATATAATAGAATATAAATTCTTTTAAAACATGCTTTTAGCAATTTTGGAAAAAGAGCAATTATAATTTTCTTTTTAAAAAAAGCCCTAAAAAATTTCTTATTATGTGTGTTCCATCCTTAATACTTCTACTTTTTAAAGAGTAATCTTTATGATACCCAAGTGTACTTTGGTCATCATGAAAAATAATATCCAATTAAAATTTTGATTATTCAAATAAATTCATTTTTGGGTTGCTTGATGGTGGAAATTGGTGTTTTGAGATGAATCGTGGGTTTTAAAAAAGTTTGGTATGTCAGTAACATTTAAGAAAACTTGGAGGTAGTGCAATGTAATTTGCCCAAAAAATGATAAAATTCCATGTAAATTCATTTCGAAATGAATTTCATGTTTTTTTTTTGGTTTTTTCAAACATAACAAATACAAAATTACAAATGAATTCCAAATTTATAGAATTTTATAAATGTGGAATTCATTTATTCCAAACACACTCTTAATTTGTTCAGTTAATGGATATTTCTAGTAATATCACATTATTAGGTAACGAGATTAATCTGGATACCCACCTCTGAGATTATACCTATGGGATCATTTGGACTAAATGTTCTCAAATAAATAATTATAAAATAATAAAATATATTAATATAAACTAAAATGATGTTATAAGATGAAAATAATATGATTATAAATAATAATTATCTGAATATATTATATTATTATAAGTAGTATTTTTAATTTATACTATAAAATAATACAGTAATAGAAATATAATATCATTATTATAAAAAGATACAATAAATAAATAATAATAATCCTTATAATAAAATAATAGTATAAGAATAATAATTGTAATATATCATAATATTAGCTATAATAATTTAATAATAAACTAATATAGTACAATAATTATATAAAATGTAATAAATAATATGTATGCATATAAATAATAACATTAAAGATATAGTAATATATAATATATTAAATTTTTTGCAAATAAACATATAATATAGTATAATAATTTTTAATAACTTTGCGAATCAAATTAGGCAATTTAAGATTATCGGTAATATGATTATGTGTAAATATGTAGACATATGAATTCTCAATATGAGTCCAACAAACCATGGTGAACATTATCAAAGTTGGCCCAATATCGGAGCACGTCCATGGCCACATTTTATTTGACTTTCTTGGTTACCATCTGACCAAAAAGAAGAATATAAATTAGCTAAAGCTATTAGTCTATTACTAAGTTAAAGTCAGATTTTTTTTTTATTTTATTTTTGAAAACAGTTAAAGTCTAGAGATAATATAATTTAAGAAGATAAAAAGTGAATTTTGTGAAACTGGGGTGTTTATAACGTTGTAAATTTTTTTCTAACTTGAACGGAATATGAGAATTAAGATTTAGATGGATAAATTAATTATTGTTTTTAAGGTTTTATTCGTTCTCACTTGTATAAACTAGTTTGTTATGGGTTAGACGAATAGTCTTCCAAGATACAACCAAGTCTCAAACTTGAAGTCTACAGATAGCAAAATCTGAAGAACTTCCGATTTAATGTTGCTTTGAAATACTGAAATATTATGGCAGAATTTTTGAGAGAAAAATAGAAAAGAAAGAATGAAAAATGAATTGTATTCTGAAGTGGAAAATGATGAGTATTTATAAGTGTAGAAGCACTCTTTCAAATGGTTCTGGAAAGTTATGCTTTTCCAGTTAGAAAGACATGTTTTTTTTAGATTTAATGAGAGTCTTATGATCATATCTGTTAGTTTTTAACGGACCAAATCGTGTCTGTTTAAAAAATTATTTAAAAATCTAACACCTTTTTGTTTAAATTATAATTTTTAGATTTAAATTACACATTGCTGTTTAAATCACAACCTTTAGATTTTAACTAATACCTTTTTGAGTTTTCAAACAACCCTTTAATATCATTTTAAATGATTTTTTTCTAACATATAAGCTAATGTCTTACTTTATTTGTCTATCTAGTGTAACTTATAGTCTAGGGATATTATAATTTAAGAAAATAATAAGTGAATTTTGAGAAATTGGGTATTCCAACTTCTCATATTAATCCCAAATTATAATTTGATTTGACTTTGATCAATATCAATTTTATTATTGGGTTTTCTAAAAAATTTCTATTTACCCATAATCTAAAAAATCTAAAACACTATTTTAGATTATGAATCAGTCGTTTTACAATTTTTAAGTTGATTTTAATATATTTTTATTAAACACCTTCAAAACTTTTTTTTAAAGCTTTAAGCAAAATATTCAAATTTATAATAATTTATTTTTAAAAAATAATTTTAAATATTAAATTATAATCTAATATTAACGAGTGATAAGTTAATTTGATCATCCGAACTAATCATACTATTTATATACTTTGTAACTTAATTTATCACTTTCCTTAATTCAATATCACTTTTTCTTTGGTTAACATTGCAATGGAGTCGGTAAACGAGGAAGCAAATCATGAATTACAATTATGGCTAGTCAATAAGATGAGTTAGAAGTGTGTCGATCAATCAACAAGCCTTTCCAATGATATTTGATTTCCACATGCACATCCACCGTTTTTAAGTCTATCTTTTGTACATTTTGTCCACTATAGGACACGTACATCAACCTAAATCATTTAAGTGTATCAAGTTTAAACTAGTGGTTTTAAAAAAGATTTTTAAATAAATAGAGTTTAAAATATTAATTTTAAATTTATTTAAAATTTTATTGATAATTTTTTAAATTTTTTATTGATAACATTATTTTTTGAATTCTATATTTATATTAAAGTTATCAGTAAAAATTTTTAAAATTACCAATGATGTTTTGAACGGGTTTAAATCCACCAAAATTCTTGATTAGACCGAATTGTTTGGTTAGATCGAGTTTAAAACATTGATTTTAGAAAAAAAAATTTATTTAACCGGGTCTAAAATTTCATTGATAATTTTACAAAACCTTAATTAATAATATTACTTTTTAGATTTCACATTTATTTTGATATTATTAATGAAATTTTTTAAAATTATCAATAAAGATAACGATTAAACAAAAAAAAAAAATATTAGTGTCACATAACTATTGCTACTTCATGTGTCAACAGGTAGGTATCTGAAAAGCCATCGGCTATCGGCACTTGCCAAGTTGGAACTAAATAATACAAACAGAGCATAGCTGCAGAAGGCATATGTTGTGGTTGATGTGATTAGGACCTGTTTTATTTTGTCCCATTTAGAGGCCAAACTGTGAAGTATCTAAAAACTGTATTCAGGTTAGAGGATAAGGCAGTCGTACAGAAGCTCCATTTGTGTTTAAGCATCGTTTAAGCATCTTTGTCGAACGATTTGGCTTAGCTTCTACCGATACCTTTTGTTGTCGAGTTGCATAAGTTAAGATCAAACTAGAGTCGTGCAAAATTTGGTTGTAACCCAATTAATCAAACAAATTCGATTAAATGATTATTTTGATTAAAATAGTTTGATTCTTTAATTATAATAGTTAATTCGGTTAGATTACGATTTCAAATATCTTAAACGATATAACCGAATTAAAATACAAATTAATGACTATTAAAAAACTGATTTTGATTCAAAATCAAAATCTAACTCAAAGGCTAAAATTTAGCCTATCATCCAATTTGAAAAGGAAAAGAGAGAATAGAATAGCAGCATTTTCATCCTAATTTTTTAAATAATTTTTATTTTGATAGCACTTTCATGCAATAACTATTTTAAAATCACTTTTTCGTCACAATAAAAGTTCAATTAAGTTAGACTAAAGAAGCTTTATAAAAAAATTCTTAGGAATTTGATACCCAATAAATAATTACGCAATCACAATAATAAAAATAAAGAAATAGTAAAACAAGAATTTTTAACGTGGTTTGGTGTATCTTTTTCTCTACACAAATCAATCATTATTTCATTATTTGTAACTTTTTGACAAAAGAAAGCTGTTAAAACTTACTGTACATCATTACATAATTTTTCTAGACAAAACTGTGTGAAAACTATCCTTAAACAATACACAATTTTTCTAGGTAAAATTGTATAAAAATTCTCTCCAATATCAGAACCCAAACCTTAATACATTTCCTCAACCTTTGGATCATTGTAAAACCCTATTTTACAAAATATGTTGTTGTTTGGTTTGTTACTCTCTATATCTGACTAGTTATTCCTACTTCATGAATAGGGAGAATGACTACTTCTCTTGATGCTCGTATTTATACTCTTCAACAACTTTCCCATAAAAACTAGGATTTCAATGCATAGTCAAAATATTTAATTAAGTATTGGTTACCAAGATACATTGGTCTTCACACTAGGACACTTACCAAGATACATTGGTCTCCACACCAACTATACTTAATCAGTGTCTTGAAATTCATGCCAAGAATCTTGTTCTTCACACCAAGTTTCTTTGAGCCTTATACTAAAAATTATGAGTTAATAAAATTTCAACATCGGTCAAGCTTCTAAACACTGGGCCGAGTATATCTCCATCCGATCAAAATCTCTCAGTTGTTGCTGGACCTTCTATTCATCATTCAGATTTTCGGTCTAATCCAAACAAAAAGAAAGTTATACTAAAAGAGCTTGGTTTCTACAATAATATATAAAAAGAGAAATCTTATTTTCTCTAGTAAAAATTGATCATCGTACTGCTAAATCATTTATGCTCATTTCAATTTATCTTGTGAATAATTAAATTTGAACAAAGATAAATTGTTCAATTTAAAGATTATATAAATGAAATATTTATATGTTAGTTATGGCTACTCAGCCAACATAGTTATCTCGAAACCTAAGGCGTAAGTGATCATCCCCTTGTTAATTAGGGAAACTTAGTCAACAAGAAAAGCTTATCCCGAAATCTGAGAGATAAGATTTTACCTCATCATCAATTGATGTAATCTCGGAATATGGGTGGATAATGCTTATCCATGATTTGATTTTCAAAAGAGGCAGTTATCAAAGGGCAGAGATGAGGCTACGAGCCTCTATAAATAAATGAGAGGATCCTATTGTTGAACAAGCTAAGCCAAATAAGAATAAGTTTTCATTAGAGCCCCTAAAACTTCTTCAATCCTTTCTCACATTTTTGTCATCTCTATGTTAATTTCGAATAACAAGTTAATAAATCAACATTCAAAAATCCTTCATTGGTATCAGAGCTTGGATCACCTTACAAAATTCCCCCCCCCTAAGCCCCTAATTAGCCGCCTAACATTTCACCAAGCGCCTAGAAAAGCCTAAACACCTAGCCAGGCACCTAATCAAGCGCTTTACAACCAACCAGAAGACTGCCCAAGCAACTGCCTAGACGACTGCCCAGGCCATCTTAATATGCCAGATGGTGCCAAACGCCCAGTCTAGCTTCTGATCGGTCGGCCATTTCTTTTCGTGCATACTACTCTCTTCTCTGCTCCAAAACAGGTTAGGTTGCATTCATGTTTTTTTATTATAAAAAATTCAAACAATTAAGTTTTTCTTTCCATAAAAAATCTTTATATTCTTCAAAAAATTTCTCAGTACAGTCTTTTCGAAATGACTAGAAAATTAATTGCTTTTAAACCAGCAAAATTGAACGTTTTAATGGTGCAAACTATGATATGACAACGTCGATTATGTAATCGACGAAACTGCTCCAACCCTCGTTGAGAATCCCCTTGATGCTAAAAAAAGAAAGTTCGAGCAGTGGTAAGTAAATGACAATAAAGCGAAGCCTTATGTTGATATTCATGGAGGATAATATAATAAACGTTTTTGAAAACTATAAAATTGCAAAAGATTTGTGGACTGTCATCAAAGAAAAGTATGACATCATTTTTTAGGAGAACATATAACTTCTCCTTCATAAGTACAATACTTGTAGGATGAAAAAGAGTTAAAGTGTAATGGATCATTGTAATAAGATGATTATCATGGCTAAGGACCTGAAAATTGCTAGAACTCAAATTCCAGAGAAAAAACAGGCGGAAACTAATCTAAATAGTTTGCCTCTTTCATTGGACTCTACTGCCACTATACCGAGACTTAGTGGCACCATTAAGAACGTGAACGATTCGCCATCTATGTTGGCAATCAAGCAAGATTTGATAGCCAAGATAAAAGGACCTGAACTGAACCTTATGTAGCAAGATGAGCTGCATCTAGCCCAGCCCAAACCAAAAAATTAGAATTGTCAACTTAGCCCTAGAAAACCTTTCTTCAAGGATCCGTGACGACAACATCACAATAACAAGAAACCGGTAGTTCCTTAGGGTGCTTATTATAAGTGTTGTAAGTATGGACATTTCAAGTCCAACTTCTCAGAAAACAAGCAAGAAAATATAGACGATTCAAGACTCTTGGAACAAGGAGTATCCAGTAAACGAGAGTTTATTGGAGTGATCGAGTGCAATGCTGTGGCCACGGACATAGATGAGTGGTGGATTGATTCTAGTGCAACCCGCCGCATTGCCAAGACAAAGGAGGGGCTGTTTGACTACAAGGAGCCATCCAAAGGGTAACAATGGTTTTTATGGGTAATAATACCTACCTGGATGTGGAAGGTATTTGATCTTACCGTTTGGATCTTGGAGACAGTATCATGGTCCTCAAGAATGTGATATATGCGCCTGAGATGAGGTAGAATTTGGTTTATGTTCCTACACTACTGAAAAATGGGCTAGAGGTTAAGTTCTACAACAAGACGGTGCTCATTGGGAAGGATAAGAAATTTTTTTCTATGGACAATTTTGTTCCCAAACATGATCTATTTTGTTTACCTACCATGATCAACAATAAGAATGATGTAGCTTTGAATTATTCTTTGTCTCTTAATTATTCTATATATGAATTGTGGCATTTTAGATTAGGACATCCTAGTAAATCTCATATGGAACAAATAATTAAACTGAATATGTTACTATGTTTGTCTAATGTAAATGTCATGCAATATTGTCAACATTGTTCAACCCGAAAGATGATTAGGAAATCCTTTAAGATAGGACAAAAAGGTAGTCAACTCCTCGGTTTGGTGTACTAAGATATTTGTGATCCATTAAGTATAAAAACCTATGGTAATAAAGAATACTTCATTACTTTGATAGATGACTATTCCAAGTTTACTTAAATGTTTTAAGAGATATAAGACAAAAGTAGAAAATTAACTTGGAAGGAACATTAAGGGCATGTTTGGATACAATTTTCGATTTTTGAAAATGAAAACAGAAAACATTTTTCTGATGTTTTCTTAAGAAAACATGTTTGAATAATGTAACTCGAAAACAATTTTCAAAAACTAAAAATAGTGAAAAGTGGTTTGGATAATTTATTTTGAAAATAGAAAACTGTTTGGATACACACTTTTTGGCAACTATTTTCAGTTTTTACTTTAATTTTGAAATCTATATTAATTTCATTTACGAATTTTACTAAATATATTTCTCTAGAACACACCAAATACTTGAATCAAATATAAGTTTCCATTCCTCCTCCCCACGTCACCTATGTTTGTTAAATAAATTCTCAAAAATTAAAATAAGAAATACAACTTGCACAATTTGATAAAATGAAAATAACCAACCCATTAGTCTTTTTGCAAAATGGTTCAATATCTTAAACATGATATACTTTTCTTGTTCAAAATTAGATAATTAATGATAACTTTAAGATAACAACAATCATGGATCAAAGACAACTTTCACAACTTATAAAATAAGAATGAGAGATCCACAATTCTTGTTGCGAAAGGGTGATAGGTTGCAAGAAAATCTTCACCAAAATTTATTCTTGGAAATTCAACCATATTTGTCTCTGAGTTCCATCTAGATCTTGTTAGGGCCAATAATGAAGAAATCATCATATGCTCATTTCGAAACATCAAAAACAATATAAGTAACAAGTCTTTAAAACTACATATCGCCAACAAGATAACACATATATGAATGAGTAGTCAACAAAAATAATAAATCCAAACAACCTAAAAAATGGTTAGGAACAATTACTAGAATCAAGCAAATCAAATGCAGAGAACCAAGCTCTATTAGCAACAATCACTATCCTATCATCCAATAGAAAAAAATTCTCATCTATTCATTAATACATTCTGTTAACTAGAGAATTAAGGGAGGGAATGAGTCGGTTTGGTCTAAAAAATCAACCCAAGACAATTATACTAGGTTGAAAAAAATCTTAACCTAACTTAACCCATGAACCCATCCAACACTAACCCAACACAACCCATTCAAATAAGTTTGTGTCATCGATTTAGTATTTTTTTCACTTAAAAATTAATGCAAACATATTACATAAAAAATATTTTACTACAATTATTATCATTCATTAGATCTAAAATCAAATCCATACAAGAATTTATTAAATCTTATAAATCATCATTTACAAATTAAGTACCTTAAATGACTTCACATAAAGTTCAAACAACTTTAATTTAATATAAATCATACAAAAGTAAATAATACTAGATTTTAAAGGTGTTTGATCAATCAAATTCTTCAAAACTTCAACACTAGTATAGACTTAGTCCTAGAATCTTCATAACCAAGTTTCATCACAACAAAAACATAAAGTGAAGGAACATATGATAAGGAAATAAATTCAACAAGCTTTTGGAAAGCATATTGAAAGTCCAAAAGAAATATTTTCACAAGAATAAATGGTCTTCTTCAGCTAAAATGTATTAAAAAGAAACATGATCCTCACATATTTAAATTATAATTGCCCTTTTTAGGGAAACTATTATTTTTTGTTGGAGGTTTTCTAAGAAGTAAAAACAAAAGAAATGATATATATATATACACACACACGAGAAATATATATTGCAATCTAAACTAACTTATCAAAATATAAACAAAGTCCCTCAATCCTTAAAGTAAGTGTATTTTAAATATATATAAAATATTATTATATAATGATCGAGTTATCAGTTTTGGTCGGGTTGAATTTTTTTAACTTGTGACCTAATCCAATCCACTGGATTAAAAAATTTCTCAACCCAAACCTAACCGAACTTTAAACCGCAACCCATTACACCGGTTTTCATGCTCACCCTTGTAAAGAATAGCCTCAAATTAAATAATCATGGCAATACCAACACCATAACAACTTCTTGGAATAGTCTAAAATGCAACTAAACACCTCAAGAATACCTCATACCAGATTCACAATAGTGTATTCGAAACAACAATTGCAAATTAAGAATAAGTCTTAACACAAATTTCTAACTAAAAGAAAAGCGGATGAAAATCCTTATTAAATATTTAAGAACAAAATGGTAGGATTATTTTTTTTTCAACATTTCATTTTTCGCCTTTCAAATTGAATTTTCCTTTTCCTTAAAAAAAAATAGGACACCATAACGAGCACAAATAGAATCATATCAAATTCATAGCAACATTCAAGTTTCCATTATATACAAGGCAACAATTAATCCTTCAAAAAATCCATAGTTAAGTGGAAATCAAGTGACCTTAAAGCAGCACCATCGATTTCTTAATAGCAAATCAAATGAAAATATAAGGAGATTTAAACTGGTATACACTCTTTGACATTGCAACAAAAGTAGCACAATTAATACGCTCCACAAACACAATTAACAAGAAACAAAATAGTGAGGTTAGAAATTTACCTGGGAAATGGATGTTTAGAATTGGCACAGCTGTAACTCACTACCACATAAGAGACCTTCAGCTGTTGTGGGTATTTCAGAGTTACCGCTTCATGGTGGAACTCACGATGGTGGACTAAGATGGCACAATGGAGCAAGAGGCACGTGCGGCCAGAATAGAAGAGGGTAGTGTAGATCGCATTGTGGAGCACAACGATGAGAGCCTTTAGCTAGGTGATTTCACAGCGGTGATGAAGGATTCACTGAAATTGGCTATGGTGGTGCTATATTGCTGGCTAAAGGTCTAGGGGTTGCGGAAGAGGAGACGGTGACAGCAACGCAACATGGTGGTAGGAGAGAAAAAGCTCTATAGTTCTAGCGTTCGACGACCGGTGGAGGTGCGGCGCAGTGGTCAAAGGGAGATAGAAAAACCGTGAGTGGGTAAGAGGAAAGGAGGAAGATGAGAAGGGAGAGATGGGGAAGAGAAGCATCAAGAGAGAGAGAGAGATCGTGAAAAGATTGGGGGGTTTGCATCGCAATTTGGAGGAAAAGATGAGGGTCTTTGGCCATTGTGGTAACTGCTTCAGTTTGTTTCTTGGTGGAGATACCTATATACCTTTAGATTTTGCGATGATGAGAAGATCCTTACTTTCGTTGATCTGGAGATTTTGAGGAATAAGAAAGAGAGAGAGCAAATTGTTGAGAGAAAATAGGGAAAGAAAGATGGAGGTTGCAGAGAAAATGAAAAAAGATTGGAAAAATTTACAAAGAAAAGGAAGACGAGGAAGTCGCGGGAGTACTTTTGCGATAAGAAAAAACAGTTTTCAGTGCTTTTTGAAAACTCTGTTTGAAAACAGGTAAAAGGAATTTTCAAAAAATGGTTTTCTAAAAGAGTTATTTTGGAAGTAGTCTTCAAAAATTATGTTTAAAAAGTGGTAACCACAGCTTTTTAAGTTTTGAAAATAGTTTTCAGTTTTTGAAAACTAAACTCTTTTTGAAAAGAGTATCCAAAAATACCCTAAGGTGTTAAGGACTAATAGAGGAGAAAAATAAAATTCAAGTGAGTTTGATGATTTTTGCATAGAATGTGGAATCATAAAGCATACCACTATGTTGTATACCCCACAATAGAATGGTGTAGTAGAAAAAAACATTATTGAACATTGTAAGATGCATGTTGTCATACTCGCATCTCTCTAAAAGATTTTGGGGAGAAGTGTTGCTTACAACAAACTATATAGTAAATCATATTCTCACTAAATCTATCGAGTCAACACCTTATGAGATATGGAATGGTCATAAATCTGATTTAAGTCATCTAAGGAAATGAGGTTGCATAGCGCATGTTTTGATTCCATCTCAGATGAGAGATAAACTGGATTTCAAAATATTGAAATGCGTTTTCATAGGCTACTCAAAAAGGTTAAAAGGTTATAGGTTTTATCACAAAGAAAAATGGGTCATTGAAAGTAGAGATGCTACTTTTCTAAAAAATCTAGAGGAAGAGGAACAAGTTCAGGAGGAAAATGAGCCTTTGATTATAATAGATGATGGCTATTACGATGATGTTCTCGTAAATGACCCAAAACCAAATCCAGTATTGGATGATGAACCGATACCTATAACAAAACCTATAGTAAAGGCATCTGTCCAACCTATAATTGACAGCCAGAGACCTAAAGCACCTCCCACGTGGATGAACAATTATTATTTGTAGTTGTGTAAACCATCATGTTTTTCTGTGCACGCAAATATTGAGGAACACGTAGATCCCATGACCTTTATGGAAGTGATGAAATCAAAAGAATCAAATCTATGGTTGGATGCCATGAAAGATGAAATTGATTCGATCGAAAGAAATAGAGTATGGGATCTATATGATTTGCCTCACGATAGACATTCCATAGGTTGTAAATGGGTACTTAAAAGGAAATTTTGTGTTGATGGGTCCATTGATAAATTTAAGGCACCGTTAGTTGCCAAAGGTTTTACTCAAAAGCCATAAATAGATTTTTAGGAGACACTTTCTCTGGTAGCAAAGTTTGCATCAATTAGAATGATACTGGTTATTGTTGTATGCCTTGACTTAGAACTTTTTCAAATGGATATCAAGACAGCATTCCTCAATAGAGAGTTGATGAAGGATATTTATATGGATCAGTCTGAAGGATTTCAGATAAAAGGCTAGGAATTTTTTTTCTTCTTCAAATTAAAGAAGTCACTGCATGGTTTAAAATAATCATCTAGATAGTGGTATCTCAAATTTCATGAGGTAATATTAGAATTTGGTTTTGTCCTGAATAAGCTAGATAACTCTGTGTATATCTATAAAAATGGTAGTGGGTTTTCTATACTGTCATTGCACGTAAATGATATTCTACTTGTTGGAAACGACATTGATATGTTAAATAAAACCAAGTTGGAACTAAGCAGATTTGAGATAAAAAACATGGGTAAAGCATCATATGTTCTAGGAATACAAATCCCGAGGGATAAAAATATAGAACATTGAGCTTAAATCAAGAAAGGTATCTACTCAAAGTCCTTAAGAAACACTACAAGAAAAAGTCTTTTCTACGACGGCAATATTAGCGATGAGCAACTCCCCTAATTGAAAGTGGTTATTAGTGACAAGAAATCCATCGTTGATTAATTGGTAGCTTTATGTTATGTTAAATTAGTAGCGATGAGATTCCCCTCGCTGATAATTTTTGCCCTTCGCTGATAGTTTAATGCTCTTCGGTGATATTAATAATCATGTCTCTGATATATATCCAAAATATCTAGTTTTATGTAATTCTAAAAATAATGCATATTAATATCAGTGAAAGGATTCCTAACGCTCATAGTTACAAATCCCATCACTAATGTTATAATTGAAAATTAAACAAAAAGAGACTAAAACGACATGGTTTTGATTCACAATTCCAACCTAAATTTAAAACCTATCACAGCTTCTGTTTATTCTCTCTCTCCTCGATCTCTTCCTCTCACACTTTGCCGCATCGACCACCACACCGACGGTAGTGAATCCTCCCTACTCCTCCATCTTTCCTCCATTTCTGTTTTTCTCTTTTCTCTCAACTGTACTCTCTCTATTTCCCTGTGTCTTATTTGTGCTTCCTGTTCTCTCTCCTTCGTGCTACTGTAGCAATCCGTACCAATCATCACTAGCTACAGCAGCTCCTCAAATGTGGCAAAAAGCTTCTCCTTTTCCTCCATCCCTTCCCTAGGCTAAGAATCACATCTCTCTCTCTCTCTAAAATGAAAATTTTCATTTTTCGATCTAATTTCTCTCTCTACAAAAACTGTAAAAATCTAACCACTTGTAGACGTTTTTCGACGGCTCACACGATGATTTAGGAAGGGTAAGTCTCCATCTTCCTCCTTTTCCCTTCCCTATTCATATTTCTTCCTATTTCTTAACTTTCTCTCGTTAAGCTATGTTTAAATAGTATGAATACAAATGATTATTTGTTTGAATTATAAGCTTAAATCATAAGTTTTTTGATGATAGAGTTAGCAGATGATTATTTGTTTGAATTACAAATAAAAATGTGATTTTTTTTTGTTATACTATTATATTAGGATTTCAATATTATAATTGATTAAACAATGAAATTTTTGAACTGTGTAGTTCTGTTCGGATTCAGCAACATATGGTGGAGTTGATACTAGACTGTTTATACTTAATTTTGGGTTTAATTCATGATTTAAGGTTTGAAGTGGGTTGTATTGACCTGTAATCATGATCACAGCTTCCATATGAGTTGTTGTAACAGTTGGTAATTTTGTTGTTATATATATATATATATATATATATATATATATATGACCAAAATTTGTTATACCTTGATGTTTAAATTTCTGCTTTCACTTGTAGGTGGACCTCTGGGATAAGTCAGTACTTGAAAAAATTTTCACTGAAACAAAGTACGGTTCTATTGCTACTCTTAGCTCTGTTTTATAATAAGATGGCTTTTTTTTTTCAGTGATTATTGTGCTCATTCTCTTTCAAGCGTGTTGTTATAAGATATGTATCACTCTCAATTTTACCTTAAGTGCCTCTTGAAATTTAGCTTACATCCTCCACTAGTTAGGTACGTTTGTAATACTTATTCAAAAAGAAGAAAAAAATCGAACGATAGAAAACAAATATAGATTTACCTAAGAGGAGACTTCATTTTGAGTCACTTGCATTGGTTGTATTGTTCTCTTTTGTAACATCCAAAAGAGAACGATACACCAAGTATATTACTATATTTGTATGTAAGATTGAATTGGTTGAATTATCAAAGGTTTCTTTGTCACTTGAAATCTTATAATTTAGGTCTTACTCTTAGATTGCCCGTCTAGAAATTAATGAGTGTTACAAATGCTCTTATTGCTTACCAATTAATATGTTTGTAATGAGAGTGTTTGTGTTCAAATAATCTTTGAATTGTCCAGTGTGGAAAGTTTAGGAATACATGATCCATATTGCAGTTAGTTTTTCCATGCTTGTTTTGTTTCAAGTAAAGTTTTGTAGCATCTCTTCCTTGTTCTCCGGGTAAATATTGAATTCGAGATTATCTCTTTGGGGATAGGTCCGAATTTAAGTCGTGCACTTTGAGAATTAAGGGGAGATGTTGGTGAAATTTACTTAAAACAAACAAGTCTGGAAAAACTAACTGCAATATGGATCGTGCATTCTTGAATGGCTTAGGAACCTCTACCTATTAATGAATGGAAAGAACACATTTATTGAGCAGAAACATGCATTAGTGCAAATTATGGGAATAACTTTGAATTTTTTATTGTTTTAGTCGATGGAACGATGTCAGTTGACCGAGTTGGATGGACCATCGGGTTGTGGATAATGCTCTATCATGGGAATTTGAGTGTGGATTTCAAGAATTTCTTGACTTCACCTATAAGAATGTAAATTATGTGCATGCGGGAACTATTCAATGTCCTTGCAAATTTTATAATAATAACAAGTTCCTAACTCGAGATAAGTTACCGTACACCTATACAAAAAAGGTTTTGTTAATTATTACAAGAGTTGGTCTCTCCATGGGGAAGCTAATTGGGTTTGGGAACTGTCTATGGAATCATTTGACTGTATGGAAGAAGGTTTTGGAGAAACAAATCATATTGGGGACATGGTAATGGGCCAAATTTTAATTGGGATGCGGAAGATAAGCTGAATCCGGATGTTGCAAAGTTCTATGATATGTTAAGAGATGTTGATGAGTCTTTGTGGGAGGGTTGCAAAAAACATACTAAGTTATTAGCAATCTTGCAGTTATTGAATTGTAAATTTGATTTTAACATGTCTGAGAATTTTTACGATTGGTTAATGTTAATAATCAAGAGTATGTTACAGGAAAGCGAGAAGTTTCCTGAAAACTTTTACCAATCGAAGAAGATGATGAAAGGGGTTAGGACTTAGGTATAAGAAGATACATGCATGCCTAAATGATTGTATGTTGTACTACAAAGAAGACAAAGAGAAGAAAATTTGTGACGTGTGTGGCCATGATCGATTTCAACCTAAACATGTGGGTAATAAGAAGCAAAAAGACATACATACAAGGTGATGCGTTACCTTCCAGTCACACCAAGGCTTCAAAGGATTTAGATGTCCAGAAACACTGCCCAACACATGAGATGGCACAGAGAAGGCAAACATAGTAAGCCAGAAGGTCATCCACCCAGCTTATGGTGAGGCGTGGAAACACTTTGATGATAGAATGTAATGACCCATCTCGGGATGGCTATCCCCGAGACGGTATTGTCACGTTTTAAAATCCCAGCACGACACATATATGCAATAATATAAAAACATCAACTGAAATTATCTATATCTATATAGCAATCCTCAACCCTCAACAGGGGAGTTATATTATTAAAATTTCAACTGAAATAATATATACAACATATGATGCACAAATATTTACAAATATTTTTTTTTGTTTCTTTCCATTAGTCTGAGGATGTGGACCACAAGGCTTATAGATAATCACTCAGTCTGAATCACAACTTAACAATCTATCTATCCTGCCTGCTACCTGAAATTATTTAACAATGAGTGAGCTTCACATGCCTAGTGAATTAAATTTACTAGAAGTATTCAATTTGTATAATTCCAGTCACACCTTATAATTCAATTGTTCAAATAGTTTTCCAATATTCATTCATCTATATCTTATATAATTCGACAATAGCATTTTATTATCACTACTCATATCATAATCCTCATCATTTATCAATCTCTTCTTAAGTTAATCATCAAATATATCAATCTTTCTTCTCATATATTTAATCATCTTGAGACTATCAATTCAACCTCATTATTTACCTCGTTATGAGGTTCATAACATATAATCAATCACTCAGATAATTCTTATCATATCATACTTTCATATTTCTCTCTCATCATATCTGTCTTTTTGTGAGAATCATTTATCTATCAATAAATCCACAATCAAGAATGCACTTTAGCGTCTCAAGTAATAATAATCAATATTTAAAACAAATACAATGTATGAATGTAAAATATCAGAACATTTCATATTATCATTTGAGAACGTCTTCCCACATGTCTATATGTTTTAGCTTAGACCAGCACCATTCTTGGTTCCTTTATTTTCATTTAGATGGGCCACCTTCCCAATTCTTTTATTTTTAGCTATACCGGCTAGCATAGTTCTTTTATTTTCATTTAGACCGTCCGCCTTCCCGGTTCTTTTATTTTCACCTATACCAGTTGCCACGGTTCTTTTATTTTCATTTAGACCGGTAGCCTTCCAAGTTCTTTTATTTTCAGCTATATCGGTTGCCACGGTTATTTTGTTTTCATTTAGACCAGCTGCCTTCCCGGTTCTTTTATTTTATGCATATGAACAATAATATGAAATATGTATATGAACAATAAATAAAACAAACATACATTCAAGCATTCAATTTAGCTATCCAGCTCTTTCTCAAAATTATTATTTTTATCATATTCATTAAATTATCTCCTCATGTATCATATCAAAGTATCAATCACAACTTGTCGAGAATTTCATTTATCCTTTCATTTTATATATTTTATCAGCTCATTATTTCAATATATTACTTCTCATATAATAAAATTTTAACATATCAATTATTCGTATTATATCAATCAACCAACTTTCATATATCATCTAATCATAGTCCAATAATTAATTCAAATATCATCACTTTATATTTCATATTTATCTCTATTACTAAAAGTAAATCTAACTCACCACATAGCACTTAAAGCTACCCATGGATCATCTCCTTGCCTTTTTTGCTCTTTTCAACAATTTCATCCGATTGCTGATCATCAACACCTGAAATAATATTTATATTAAAATTTCTAATTTGTTCTTCAATTCTTCCATAATTCATACCCTTTAAATTTCCACATCAAATTCCAGATAATTTCAAAAATAAAATACACATTATTACCTTTTGTTTTTCTTAAAGCTTTCTTCGAATCTCTTTTAAAATTCTCCTGTAAACCTCTTCAAAATTTTAATCTTTCAACCTTTCTTTGAGTCCCTAGGTGTTTAATGAAAGAAATTAATTTGAATTGAAGAAAGAAGAAAACCAAATAGGATTTGGTAAGAAAAATAAAAAAAACAAAAATAAAAAACGAAAACCATATTTTGCCTCACCCACCGTTTTAGTACACTTGCTATCAAATATGCATTATTTTGCACGTTTTATTGACAATACTTGGACATCAAGGTGTTGTCCCACATCTTTTTTCATTTTTTTTTCTTTTTCTTTTTTTGTCCCCAAATATCCAACTTTTTTTTCTTTTTCTTCGTTTGACCCCAAACGTTCAGCTTTTTTTTTTTTCAAAAGAATTATTTTATTCAATAATAAATATTTCGTGTATATATTATTTTAATTCCATGTGATATCTATCAAATTACTTCTTTACCCTTACTTTAAGAAGATGATTATTACATAGACACCCGTAATTTACCGTTGAACCACGGAATGTTATGTTGGGACTCTCGACTGATGGGTTCACACCGTTTGGTCATTCGACTTCTCCTTACTTTTGTTAGCCGGTATTTGTTAACCCGTACAACTTAACACTTGGGATGTGCATGAAAGAGCAGTTTCTTTTCTTATCCTTTGTCATTCCAGGTCCAAACCACCTTGGTAAAAATCTAGATGTTTATCTGAGGCCGATGGTAGATGAGTTGAAGACGTTGTGGACAAATGGAGTTGTTACTTATGATGCATCTAAAAAACAAAATTTCAATATGAAGGCCCCCCTTCTATGGACGATTAGTGAGTTTCCCATATATGGTATGCTTTCTGATTGGAGTACTTATGGGATATTGGCTTGTCCTTACTGTATGGAGCGTACCAAGTCATTTCGACTGCCCCAGGGTCATGAAAATTTTTGGTTTGACTGCCATCGTCAATTCTGACCAATTGATAACGTTTTCCAAAAGTAAAAGTACAGTTTCAAAAAGAACACAGTTGAGAACTCTTTCCAGTTGCATCAGTTGTTTAGTGAAGAATTGAAAGAGAGAGTTTTGTCTTTCGAACAAATTACCTTTGGACGTGGGTCAATACAGGTGATTCCTAGATTTAGGAAGGAGTACAACTAGGTGAAAAAAGTATCTTTTGGGAATCGCCTTACTGGTCAACAAATCTAGTTCGCCATAATTTGGACTTTATGCATATTGAGAAAACTGTTTTCGATCACGTCTTCAACATTGTTATGGATACCAATGCCACGAAAGACAATGCAAACACTTGAGAAGATATGAAGGAGTTATGTAAGTGTCCACAATTAGAGTTGGTTGAATTGAATGGAAAAATGAAGAGACCTAAAGCAACCTACACATTGGACAAGTCTTAGATAAAAGTTGTGTGTGAATGGATTTTAAAGTTGAAGTTCCCGGACGGATATGCCTCGAATATAGTTCAATGTGTTAAAGTAAACAAGTGCAAGTTCCATGGCATGAAAAGTCACGATTGCCATGTGTTCTTGGAGAGATTAATACCATTGGCATTCCGTGACTTTTTGCCAGACTCAATATGGGATGCTTTGACAGAACTTAATCACTTTTTTAGAGACGTATACGCAATCGAACTGCGAGTTGACCATATGGAGATGCTTGATAAGAACACAGTGGTGACCTTATGAAAATTGGAGAAGATATTTCTCCTAGGATTTTTTGATTCTATGGACCATTTACCGATGCGCTTATCGTAAGAAGCCAAAGCTTGTGGTGTTGTGTAGTACTGGTGGATGTATCCCTTTGAGAGGTAACAATCTTTTTCAATCTTTATCCATTTTATAAAGTGTTTTATATCTTCCTATTAATAATTGTTTTGTAATAGCCATATATGAAAAATAGGTGCACGAACAGTTTAAAGAAAAAGGCTCGTAATAAAGAACGTGTGGAAGGTTCCATTATTGAATCCTACATTATAGAGGAAGTTTCTAACTTTCACTCCCAATATTTTGAACCCAATGTTCAAACAAAGTTGAATCAATTTCATTGCAATGACAATGAGGGGTTGTGGGCCCAAAGGATCGTCTTTTAATTTTTTGTTACCCCGGTCGTGCATTTAGTGGTCTGAAGAGTAGAGTATTATATGAGAATGAGATCAAAGCCATAGAGACATATGTTTTATTGAATTGTGCAGATATCAGACCATATGTGGAGTAAGTATTTAGCTCAATCATTATTTCTAATGTTTTCTTTCCATAATTTCATATGTTAATTCAACACATAATAATGTAGACAATATGATGACATGCTGAGGCGTAACCAACCCCTTCTTAGTGACACTGAAATAGAGAAGTTTCGCGAAAAGAATTTTGCATCATGGCTTCATGACCTTGTAAGGATTTTTTATAATACATTCTAATTGTGAACATACACATTGAATTAATATTCTTAGCAGTTTTAAAATTCTTGCACAATTTTTTTTGAATTAATATTCTTAGCAGTTTTAATATTCTTCCACAGGGAATTACGTTGTGAAAATATATTTTTATCTAAACTAAACGTATTTTAACCTAGTTCTGAATTTTTAATTGTATTTTGCAAAGAATATAAACTAAACTAAATTTAGTTGAAAGAAATGATAAAAATACTAAGGTTTCTGAATCCACCCCACCAAAATAAAGCATATATTTTCATGTTCTGTATAAAAGTAATCTATCAAAAAATTCCATGAATCTACCATTATACAAATCACAGCAAATACCCTAATTCAACCAAATCATCCAATGTATCCCTTTAGAATCACAATAGATATCCAATTTACTTTAGATGATTCGTTGTATCTGGCAAATTAAACACAAGGAATATCCAATTTGAACAATTTAAACACAATCAATCATGAGAATTTACTCAAACAATTGAAACAAAACATTAATGCTAAAAATATCAGAATTGTACGAACATATCTGAAAATATTATGCCAAACAATGGCGAGGCTTCATCTTCAACCTTAGATGAAGGTTTTAGCCTCTCATGATTATGAAACTAAATTTCACAATTAAAGGGCTAAATATAAAACTTTAAACTCAAAAGAAATAAATTAAAACTGACTATACATTGAGAGAAATTCCACTTGCAGCTGTTGTGCGGCGCTTCCTCCCTTGGTAGCAAAGCCTTGGAGATCCCCCAAATTGCTCGCAAAAGTCCTCTGAATTGCACACCTTTTTGATGAAGTGAAATGGAGCTTTTATAGGGGAACTCCATGAGTGAAATGTGTTTTCAATCCGATGTGGGATGTGGGATATAGAATGTGTTTCCAACCGATGTGAGAGATAGAATTTAAGCCTTCACATGCCCTTCAAAACTTCTGCCCACGCTGAAATCCCGCACAGCCTGACCTTTGTCTACTAAAACTGCCATAACTTTCTCTTAAAAAATCATATTTATGTGCCGTAAAATTCCCCAGAAAATAGACATCCGGATCTTTCCAAGCATATATGGCTCATCTCCTGGTTCTTCCTGAATCAATACAGTTTAATCTGCAAGAATGATTGATCTGTACCAAAAGTTCTAGCAATTTATTGAAACTTCTTTTCGAGTGCATGTAAACCTGTAAAACAATGAAAAAAACAACTCAAAGTAATAAATTCCTAAGCTAGCAAATGTAAATTAAGGGGCAAAAATATGTAATATTTGACACTCATCAAATACCCTCAAACTTACATTTTGCTAGTCCCTTAGCAAAACAAAATAAAAAAAACTAAGTGAAAAACAAAGAACACAGAGATAAATCCATTATTCATGGTATCCAAAAATTTAAGTATCACACAAAACCATGATATTCATTCATGAGCAAGCTTAAAAAATATAACCCATTTTCACAACGAATAGGAATTTTAAAACCTAATTACTTACAAGAGGTAGGCTAAGGCATCACAAGTCCAAATCAGTGCATAGAGGATTAGCACATAAATATGAAGCTTCCGAATAATTCCAAGGTGCAGTGTCTCCACGTCTTAAGATTCACCAAATTTCCCATCAGAATGAACAACAATTGCATAGTTTTATTCTCTTCTTTCTTTTATTATGAGGCTCTGCTATGTTTAGTTCCCTTAAGCTTTCTAATTGACCCATGTAGCGAGTGTTGAGTCAATGACTCCCAAACCAAATGGTTTTAGGGCATTAGGTGTAAAGACACCCCTAAGGACTTACTAACTCGAGTCAAAAAGGCTATGAAATTAAACTGGCCTTAATGCTACCAAGCAAAATTCTCACCTTTTGACATGAACACTCACTGCTTACTGAGGCAAGAGGTCCAGTTACTTAGCGAAAAGTTTGTAAATGATCATTATGAACAAAATTCCCACCTTTTGACGTGAACGCTCACTGCTTACTGAGGCAAGAGGTCCAGTTACTCAGTGAAAAGTTTATTAATGATTATCATGAGCATTTTTTTCTCTTTCTTTTTTCTATGCCAAAGTGTTCATCCAACAAGTCATCCAGTTTCAGTTAAGCAATGGAAACATACACATGAAAATCACATGTCATCCTTCACACAATTATGTGCTAATGTGCTCGTGTCAGATTAGATCAAACATGTGAATTCTTAAATGCCTAAAGTAAGTAACTAAACTTTAAAACTCTATTATCAGATCATGTGTTCAAAATTTTAAGCTCATTAATGAAATCACATCACATTATTTGTTTAGATCAACCAAAATTTCAAAACAATCATGAATATGCATTTATTTTTTTCAATAATATATAAAAAAATGAGGACAAAGAGTGTGTGAATATGTCTCCCATACCCCCAACTTAAAGTACACCGTGTCCCCAATGTGTGAATAACATGGAAAGAGCTGACTTGAGAGATGGAGAACTAGCTGGACTGGCATGACTCATAGCATTCCCCCAAATTTGAACTGAAGTACGCGTTGTCCCTGAAAAACAATTACCAAAGTAATGCTGGAAAACAAAAAATACTAAAAATAAATAGTAACAAGAAATATAAAAAAAAATGAAAGATACGCTGTGGGTTGCCTCCCATAAGCGCTAAGTTTAACGTCTTCAGCCAGACTCACAACTTGCATAAAGGCTTGGCGATCTTGCTGAAATCTTGGATAAATCGCCTGTAGAATTTTGCATTTCCCAGAAAGAACGAACTTGCTTCACTATATGTGGGGGTGGAAGGTTGGAAATCAGGTCCACCTTCGCTTTGTCAACCTCAATCCCTTGATGAGTTATGACGTGCCCAAGTACAATACCTTGCTTTACCATAAAATTGCACTTCTCCTAATTAAGCACCAGGTTCTTCTCCTCTTGAGCAGCAACCAAATCTGAAGCTATCATCACAGGTAAAGACTCTATTGGACCTAAGAACTTATACTTAAGATTGTCCGGTAAAGGCTTAAGTTCCTTTTTGGGAGGCTCAGGTGCTGCGGTCTCCTCCATCTTACTGCTCTCCTGAGGAGCAGACTCCAAAATGGCATTCACTTGCTCAAGTAACTTATCCAAATCCAAATTGTCTCCAAACTGAGCAAAGCATGCCTCCAGGGGGTCCTCAATGCTGGATTCATCCACAGTCTCCTCCGTCTCGCTACTCTCTCGAGGAGCAGACTTTAAAATAGCATTCGTTTGCTCAAGTAATTTATCCAAATCCAAATCCTCTCCAAACTGAGTAAAGCATGCCTTCAAGGGGTCCTCAATGCTTGATTCATCCACCATTTTTTATTTATTTTTAATTTTTTTTATAGGCAATTGCAAATAGATACAAATAAAATAAAATAAAATTGCAAAAATAAAAATGAAACAAAAATGCTAACTAAACAAGTAGAAAAATAAAATCAATTCAGACAAAAATTTAATTTTCATAAACAAAACAACTCCCCGGCAACGGCGCCAAAAACTTGTTGTTAGTTTTAAATTACTCGAGCGCACGAGTCGTTTCCAATATAGTGTGTGCAAGTGTGAGGTCGAATCCGCAGGGAATTGCGTTATGAATATTTTTTTAATCTAAATTAAACCTATTTTGCCCTAGTTCTGAATTTTTAATTGTATTTTGCAAAGAATATAAACTAAACTAAATTGAGTTGAAAGAAATGATAAAAATACTAAGGTTTCTAAATCCACCCCACCAAAATAAAGCATATATTTTCATGTTATGTATAAAAGTAATCTATCAAGTAATTCCATGAATCCACCATTATACAAATCACAGCGAATACCCTAATTCAACCAAATCATCCAATATATCCCTTTAGAATCACATTGGATATCCAATTTACTTTGGATGATCCGTCGTATCTGGCAAATTAAACACAAGGAATATCCAATTTGAACAATTTTAACACAATCAATCATGAGAATTTACTCAAACAATTGAAACAGAACATTAATACTAAAAATATTAGAGTTGTACGAACATATCTGAAAATATTATGCCAAACAATGACGAGGCTTCATTTTCAACCTTAGATGAAAGTTTTAGCCTCTTATGATTATGAACCTAAATTTCACAATTAAAGTGCTAAACATAAAACTTTAAACTCAAAAGAAATAAATTAAAACTGACTATACGTTGAGAGAAATTCCACTTGCAACTATTGTACAACGCTTCCTCCCCTTGGTAGCAAAGCCTTGGAGATCCCCCAGATTGCTTGCAAAAATCCTCCGGATTGCACACCTTTTTGATGAAGTGAAATGGGGCTTTTATAGGGGAACTCCGTGAGTGCAATGTGTTTCCAATCCGATGTCAGATGTAGGATATAGAATGTGTTTCCAACTGATGTGAGATGTGGGATTTAAGCCTTCACGTGCCCTTCAAAACTTCTGCCCACGCTAAAATCTCGTACAGCCTGACCTTTATCTACTAAAACTGCTATAACTTTCTCTAGAAAAATAATATTTACGAGCCGTAAAATTCCCCAGAAAATAGACATCCAGATCTTTCCAAGAATTTATGGCTCATCTCTTGGTTCTTCCTGAATCATTACAATTTAATCCACAAAAATCACTTCTGCCATGCTGAAATCACGCACAATCTGACCTTTGTCTACTAAAACTGTCATAACTTTCTCTAGAAAAATCATATTTATGAGTCATAAAATTCTTCAGAAAATAACCATCCGGATATTTCCAAGTATATATGGCTCATCTACTGGTTCTTCCTGAATCAATACAGTTTAATCCACAAAAATGACTGATTTGTACGGGCAATTTTGGCAATTTAGTGAAACTCCTTTGCGAGTGCTTGTAAACTTTTAAAACAACGAAAAAAAACAACTCAAAGTAACAAATTCCTAAGTTAACAAATGTAAATTAAGGGGCCAAAATATGCAATATTTGGCACTCATCAGTGATGACTGGAGAACTGATTTCATGGGTCCTTTTCCGCCTTCACTTGGATATGAATATATATTAGTTATGGTTGATTATATGTCCAAATGGGTTGAGGCTATACCAACCCGAACCAAGGATGCTAACTGTGCTGCGACATTTTAAAAAGATCTCATATTTAGCATGTTTGGGACACCAAGGGCCATAATCAGTGATGGAGGAACCCATTTTTGCAATAAACTCTGTGACGGGTTGTTGAAGAAGTATAGCATCACACATAAGGTGGGGACTTCATATCACCTACAAACTTTAGGTCAAGTTGAGGTAAGCAATCGACAAATCAAAGGCATTCTAGAAAAGACGGTGCGACCATCACGGAAGGACTAAGCAACCAAGCTTAATGACGCATTGTGGGCATACTACACGGAGTACAAGACTCCCATTGGGATGAGCCCCTATCGGATGGTTTTTGGAAATGCATGCCACTTACCAGTTGAGCTTGAGCATCGGGCGTATTGGGCAATCAAGGAGTTGAACATGGACATGGCAATGGCAGGAGAGAAGCGGTTACTACAACTCAATGAGTTAGAGGAGATTCGTGATGAAGCTTATTAGAATGTAAAGATCTACAAAGAACGCACTAAGAATTACCATGACCAAGGCCTTATCCATAAGTCTCTTTATCCTAGAATGAAAGTTCTTTTGTTTAACACTCATTTCAAATTATTTCTAGGAAAATTGAAGTCAAGATGGTGCAGACCGTTTTCGGTAGTCAACATTTTTTCTCATGAGCGGTAGAGTTGCTGAACCCAAAGACTCAAGTGACATTCAAGGTCAACGGGCATCGTGTGAAGCCTTACTTGGAAGGAGTCCATGAGAAGGGGGTTGTTGAGTGCATTGAGGTGCATGATGCTAAATAAGTTCAACCAACGTCTTGCTAAGACGTTAAAGAAAGCGCTTGGTGGGAGGCAACCCACCCATTTGATAGAGTATGTTTTCTGTTCTTTCATTTTCATTGTTCCCTTCTAAATTTTTTTCTAAACACATATTTGATTCCATGCATTGAGGAAAATGTTTAGTTTAGATTTAGGGGTACAATTAGAACTTGTTGAGACAAAATTTTCAGGCTACAATTTGATTTATAGTTAGTAATCAAGTCTTTTATGCACGTTGAGTTTAGTTTCTTTAACACTAACAAGTCGTTGTGAGGATTGATGCATATTCATATTCCATAGACCATGCTCTTAATGTTGAAATTGAGATGAACCTAGATCTAATGATTGAGAATCAAATAGTGGAGACTACCTAGTGAGTTATTTGAGCTATAAGCGTTTTATTCTGAGAGTTAGTTTTTTGGTACTCTTAAACACTCTTCGTTATGACCTTAATTGTTAGATGATCTCTATAGGTTTTGCATTGAATGCTAGGATTACATAACTCACTTGAAGTATCATGTTGTGTATTCTCATTATTTTAGTTGAATGACTTGAGTAAAAAGTTTGAGTATGTGCCTATCGTTATACGCCCTAGTTGCCACTGTCTCTGGAGAAAGATCCAAATTCCTATTCAAATAATATATATATATATATATATATATATATATATATATATATATATATATATATATGAGAAACATGTTGATGTGCAAATTTTAAATGCTCACAAGTGCACGAATCACAAATAGTATTACGATGAGTTTACTCTTGAGGTCGATCTCTCAAGGAATTCTAGTGGTTTAAATCATAAATTACTTTCTTAAAATTACTAAAACAAACTCTGAAATTAAATCCTAAACACTCTAATTAAAAGATTGGTGAAGAGAAAATTGAAATAAAAAACAATTAAGTAAACTAAACAAAATGAATTATGAAGAGATGAGTATAATCAATGAGAACAATTAGGAGTTTAGCTCGCTATCCAATCATGAATTGGAACATTTGGTGTATATAAAGAGTTAATCAACATCCAAGATTATTGGTATTTCTGCTAGGACTAGAGAATGCCATTGATCGTGTTTATTCTTAATTTATAACTAATTAATTAAATTCCATGGATCATGTTCATCAATTAATTAGTTAAATTAAGTATAAGGAAAATGCAACCACCTAAATCACAATTTGATTTGAATCCTGATTTAAATTCCTTGTCAAGAAAGCTTAATTAGGTCTAGATGATTTGTCTTCAACCTAATCTCAAATATTAACATTGACTATCAATAATAGATGGACAATCCACAAGCAATAATCAAAGATATGAAGGATATTGAATAATAAATAATTTGAAAATTTTCATAAAACTAAATCCACTAAAATATCCAAAACAATTAAGGCAGCTAAGCCAAACGCCCAACAATGCGTTCAATCGCTCATGTCTAAATCCCAATCACAGAATTCAAATACTAGGGTTACAAGCATATTGAAGGACAAAAGGAGTAAAGATAGAGTTTCTTCCCGAATTACAAAATGAATCCTCAAAGTCTTGAAGCAATTGATCGTCGTCTTCAATCTCTTGATAAGCCGTCTTGATGAAAGAAACTGTCTCCTCCTTCAATCTCCCAAAACTCCTCTTAATAATATCTCTCCAAGAACTACCATCGTCTCCCCTCTTCTCTGAGTCTAAAATTCCTATATTTAGCTGTATGAAGATGGCTTTGTAGACAGAAAAGTCACCCTAGGGTTTTTGTTCAGGCCATGTGCTTCTACTACTGTCCAGGCCTGGTTCTGCTGCTGTCCAGGCCATGTATTTACTGCTATCTAGGCTAGGTTTTTGCTGTCCAGAATTGGTCTGATTGTACTACTTTCCACCCTATCCAAATCCCAAAAAAATCATAATTTAATAGCTCCTTCACTTCTGCCACGCTGAAATCACGCACAGCCTGACCTTTGTCTACTAAAACTGCAATAACTTTCTCAAGAAAAATCATATTTATGAGCCATAAAATTCTCCAAAAAAAATAGACATTTGGATATTTCCAAGCATATATGGCTCATCTCCTAGTTCCTCCAAAATAAATACAGTTTAATCTGCAAAATGCACTTCTACCACACTGAAATCACGCACAACTTGACCTTTATCTAATAAAACTCCCATAACTCTCTCTAGAAAAATCATATTTATGAGCTGTAAAATTCTTCAAAAAATAGACATCTGGATCTTTCCAAGCATATATGGCTCACCTCCTGATTCTTCCTAAATTAATATAGTTCAATCTGAAAAAATGACTGATTTGTACGGGCAATTCTTGCAATTTAGTGAAACTCCTTTCCAAGTGCTTGTGAACTTGTAAACCAACGAAAAACAACTCAAAGTAACAAATTCCTAAGCTAAACATATAAATAAATACTTGAAAAACATATAAAATACTAGGAAAAATATTCGTTCATCAAATACCCCCAAACCTAGATTTTGCTAGTCCTCAAGCAAAACTAAAAGAAAGCATTAACAAAGCAAACCTAAAAACTTAAATCAACAAAACCCTCATGCCTTAATTTTTATTATGACTCATATATAGATATCTTATGTACAATTATGTTCGCAGTCTCAACACTTCACAATTCATTGCTCAAATCAAGTACACATCACACATCCATATTCCAATGCTCAAAACACCTCACGTCAATTACCCCCAAACCTAACGTCAAGAATCCAAATTCGCTTTGACTCTAGGCCTCACAGGATTCACTCATTAAGCACTGATGAGAGCCATAAAATGCATCTTAATAATTCTTAATCGTTAGCATTTTAGGGTTGATCTAGATCTTAATTGCACTTTTATACGTTAATAACTCTAAAGTGGTATTCTTGGATCATTAACTTATTTTGATGCATTTTCAGGTAATTTAAGTTCAAAAGAGGAGAAAAAGCTATTGTTGTTTGAAGTACAAAGACTCGAGGCATACCAAAGTAAAGACATGGTTGCAGAAGGGAAAAGGAAGAGAAATCAAGTTTATAGAGTGTGCGCTGCAGCATAGAATTATCAAAGCCTTGGCCTCCATAAAGTGCATCAAAATAGCAAGGAAGAAGCATCAGGTCAGGCCGCAGCCTGGAGGGATGAGCCGTGGCCTAGATCAAGCTAGGCCATGGCCCATAGAAGGAGAGAAAATCCACATAAATTGAGCCACGACCTGACCCAATCTGAGCCTAGGCACGACCTCGATACCCTGTCTCCAAGTTACAATTTAATTAGGGCTTTTAATGACTTTTTAAACCCTAAAACACCATTGGAATTTGTGATTATAAATAGACCACTTAGGGTTTGTGAAAAACATTATCTTTTTTAGAGACCGGAGGCCGGGGAAAACTCCATCAAGCACGAGCTCCATGGCCAACTAATCTCCAAGCAAGGCTAAGGGATGAATCCCTAGGTGTAGTTGTTCTTATTTTCTAGTCGTGATTCATTGTAGTTTGGATTTATTATCATTAAACATTGTCATGATTTACTTTTTAATCTAATTAGAAGATTTTCACTTAATCCAGTGATTGTATCTTTCTCCCCCATATAAGTCTAGTCATGCTCCTCTTATGTGATGTTGTTGATGTGTGATTGAGTTCGGTAGATTTCTCTTATAGATTTTTCCATCACTACAGTATTATCATTATGATATATTGTCATTTCTTGATAATCTATAAGTTAGGTTATGTGTGCTTGAAAGCAAAGAGTATTTCATAACAATTACATTGGGGTTTATATATATGCCTTAATTGAATATTTGTTGATTGCTTGTTTGGGATGTGAAATTTGCAATCGAGATAAAAACAACTAAATCAAGATTAGAAAAAGGCAACGAACCTAGGGAGGATTCCCGGACCTTTGTTGTTCTCTATTATATTTACACAATTATTTCACACTACTTCAAACTCAGATTTTCTCATTCAACTTTTATCGTTTGTTTTAAGGTTTGCATTTTCTCTTGTAGTTAGTTTGTCTCCCTGTGGAATCGACACCCCAAAGCCGTGCTACAACTACCACATTATACTTTGGACATAATCAAATTTTGGCACCATTGCTAGGGAGATGCACTTAAGTGCAAGGAAGATTGTCAACTTTGAGACGAGACGGTAGAAGAATTGTAGATAATTTTTCTTTTCAACAGTTTGTAAAGGAGGTAACTTCGTTCCCTCTTTTAGCTTGATGCATTAATTTTATTTTATTTTATTCTTTCTTTTTATAGTATTTTTTTTTTATTATTTTGTGATCTTGCATGCCCCGATATAGAGACACTTTAGGTAGATTTGCTTGTAAGCCTGTGTTAGAGTCAGAATTAAATTCTTTTCTAAATCTTTTATTTGATAACCCATCTAGTCCCGAAGAGATGAATGAACACGAAGATCAACCCACTAGGACTCTTCAGGATTATCTCTACCCTACACGCATAGCCACACCATCATGCATCATGTTTCCAGCCAATACTCACCATTTAGATTTTAAAACAGGGATGATACAATTACTCCTACATTTCATGGCTTGGAAAGTGAAAACCCATATGTGCACATTAGAGAGTTTGAGGAAGTAGTTGCGACTTTTCGTAGTCAAGATGCAACTGCTGACATTGTGAGATTGAAGTTCTTTCCTTTCGCTTTGAAGGATAGAGCTAAGAGTTGGCTATACTCACTAAAACCTCGATCTATTGTGTCGTGGACTGAGATGACTCGAATTTTCTTTAATAAATATTTTCCCCAACATAAAACCAATGCTTTAAAAAGGCAAATCTCCACCTTTGCACAAAAGGACATCGAGACTTTGTATCAGCCTTAGGAGAGATTTAAGGAGTTGTTGAGTATGTGCCCTCACCATGGGTATGAGAGTTGGCGCTTAGTGAGCTATTTTTATGAGGGACTTGCATATAGAGAGTGCCAATTTGTAAAGATGATGTGTAATGGAGGGTTCTTGGAGAAAGACCCTAATGGGGCCATAGAGTACCTCAATGAGCTTACGAAAAAAGCTCACACTTGGACTGGACCTACTGCTACTAAAAGCACAAATAGGTCACGACCTATAGGGCACCCAAATGGTGGTGGAATTTACCATCTTAGGGAAAAGGATAACCTTAAGGCTAAGGTCGAGATGCTCACTAGGGAACTAGAGGTGTTAAATACTAAAAGCTCAAAGCCAACACAAGTAGCTAATCATGCAACGTCTTTGAAACCATGTTTTGTGTGTGGAGGGGTATCATCTCGCCCAAGAGTGCCCCACATTTACTGAGATGAGAGGGATGTATGAGGAACAATGTAATGCCTTAGGCATGTACAAGAAGCCTTTAGCACCTTTTTCTGATACTTATAATCTGGGATGGTGAAATCACCCCAATTTCAGCTGGAAGTTTGAAAACCAACAGCTTGCACAACCCCCTGCACCATATCTTGAACCATATCATGCACATGTATCTTCTAGGAGTTCTTTAGAAGACATTTTACATGCTTTTATTGAGGCACAAGGTAAGACTAATCAAAGACTTGAATCTTTAATTACGCAGGCTGTTGAAGAAAATAAAGAGATAAAGAGCCAAATGTCCAATTTAATGAGCTACTTGAGTGTGACTGAGTGAGGTAAGTTCTCTTCTCAAGCTCAGTCCACATCCCATGGTCAGCACCTGGCGTAACGGAATTTGAAAGAGGTGAATGCCATTGAGACACTAAGTGGTAAGTTATTACACATCCCAACAATGAAAAAATCAGAGGATGTGGACGAAAGCCACCAAGCATACATGATTGACTCATTCATGGAAAAGGTCTAACACCTTAATCCAATAGATTCCACCCTCTCCCATGGCTTCACAAGAGCATATATCGAGACAGAATTTGTGAATGTTACTGATGGCATCCTTGAGGCCTCTCCAAAGCATACAAGCATCGAATTTGGCAGTGAAGCAGTGGTTGGTGCATTCAACCTATGTTTGTCTAGGAGGAAATAAGGGCGTCTGGCTGAAGACGTAAAACTTAGCACTCATGGGAGGCAACCCACAACATATCCTTTTATTTTTTCGTATTTTTTTTCTTATTTATTATTAGTATTTTGTTATTTTCTAGTATTAACTTCATATTTCTATTTTCTTTTTCAGGGACATATATATGAAGCAGTTCAAATGGTGGTGCACAATTTTCAGCTTCTGTGCACTTATGACTACAAAGGGAGTTTCCTTTGCTCTTTCTTTTACATTGAGGTCAATGCAATTTTTAAGTTAGGGGTGGAGGAAACGCATCTCTTTGTTTCCATATTCTTTATTTCCATACATTTTTTTTCCATTGAACTGTTTGGTGTTATTCTCCCTTTTTGTTTGTTTTTAGCATGCTTTGTGTTAGCCTTGGATGTAATTCACATGTCAATGATATGAGCTTAATTGAGATAGCATACAACATTTAGAAGTAGTTAAATCTTGCTTCAGTTTGAGACTCTAGTTTGTGGTAAGATTGTATGAATAGTCTAAAGCATTTAGAGAAGTTTTATGTGTGATTGCTTTGTGAATACTTTTGCGGTCTCGAAAAGCTCTAGAACTTATTTAATAATCACTTGAGGTGAATTCCTAGAATGCACATTGCTTAGGATATGATATAGGCCATTTTAGAACCTTTTGAGCCTTTTAAACTTACCATTGCTATATTTATCGCTAGTCACCTGTTTAAGCTTTTAAATAATTTGAGCCTTGTTTCTTTCGATAACCCATTTACTTACCTTTATGAGCCTAAAAATATTTTATCCTTACCCTTCTTTTAAAAGAACTTAGTTGTACACATTTGTTGAGAAGCACTTAAGAGGAATAAGGATTGAAAATATGAAAAAATATTACTGCCATAACCCAAGTACATTAAAAGAGATAAGTTGGGGGTTGTGGAAAAGAAAAGAAAATAAAAGAATGAAAGAGGAGGTGAATGATCTTATGAAAAATAGAAAAGAAAAAAAATAGAGAAGTGAAGGATGGCAAAGAAGAAAAGAAAGAAAAAGTGGTGACTTATCGAAGATATGCTCTTATAAAAAAAAATGGTTGAAAAAGTTGGGTGTTGAAGTAAGATTATCTAGTGCTTAAAAGTGGTTGTGTTTAAAGCTAAGAGATTGAGTTCTTTTACTTGTGAATCCTTCCCATTCTTTCTTACCCTTTACCTTAATCTAACGTTACAAGCTTATTAAAGACCTATTGATCCAATGTAATGTGATTTTTCTACAATAGTGGAGAGTGGTTTGAAATATAAGCCTATAGAGCTTGTTTTTGTGAATGATGTTACACAATTTATCATGTTTTAGAGGCCAAGACTTGTATTCACGAATGTTATGCATAAAATCATCCAGATGTTCAGATTAATAGATTGTGGTAAGATGGATGTAAAGAGTCAATAACAATCTTAAGATTGATGTTTGGATTACTTTTGAACTTGGATGAAATTTAATGATTCTATGTGTTGTGTGTTATGTGAAATTTTTGAGACAAAATGTGAATTACTCTTGGTTAACACTGAAATTGCTTTACTTTGTTGTGATTCTCACCGTAGAATTCATCTCTTATTTTCGCTTAAATTGCTAGGGACTAGCAATAAGCTAGTTGGGGGTTGTGATGAGAGCCATAAATGGATCTTAATAGTTCTTAATCGTTAGCATTTTAGGGTTGATCTAGATCTTAATTGCACTTTTATACGTTAATAACTCTAAAGTGGTATTCTTGGATCATTAACTTATTTCGGTGCATTTTCAGGTAATTTAAGTTCAAAAGAGGAGAAAAAAGCTATTGTTGTTTGAAGCACAAAGACTCGAGGCACACTGAAGTAAAGACATGGTTGCCGAAGGGAAAATGAAGAGAAATCAAGTTTATAGAGTGTGCGCTGCAGCCTAGAATTACCCAAGCCTCGGCCTCCAGAAAGTGCATCAAAAGAGCAAGGAAAAAGCATCAGGTTAGGCCGCGGCCTGGATCAAGGTGAGCCGCGGCCTGAGGGCTAAGCTACGGCCTGGATGAAGCTGGGCCATGACCCACTGAAGGAGAGGAAATCAGCACAATCTGAGCCTAGGCGCGACCCCTTTACCCTATCTCCGAGTTACAACTTAATTAGGGCTTTTAATGACTTTTTAAACTCTAAAACACCCTTGGACTTTGTGATTATAAATAGACCACTTAGGTTTTGTGAAAAACATCATCTTTTTTAGAAGCCAGAGGCCAGGGAAAACTCCATTAAGCACGAGCCCCATGGCCAACTAATCTCTAAGCAAGGCAAATGGATGAATCCCTAAGTGTAGTTATTCTTATTTTCTAGTCTCGATTCATTGTAGTTTGGATTTATTATCATTAAACATTGTTATGATTTAATTTTTAATCTAATTAGAAGATTTCCTCTTAATCCAGTGATTGCATCTTTCTCCCCCATATAAGTCTAGTCATGCTCTTCTTATGTGATGTTGTTGAGGTGTTATTGAGTTCGGTAGATTTCTCTTATAGATTTGTCCATTGCTGTGGTATTGTCATTATGATATATTGTCGTTTCTTGATAATCTATAAGTTAGGTCATGTGTGCTTGAAAGCAAAGAGTATTTCATAACAATTACATTAGGGTTTATATATGTACTTTAATTGAATATTTGCCGATTGCTGGTTTGAGATGTGAAACTTGCAATTGAGATAAAAACAACTGAATCAAGATTAGAATAAGGCAACGAACCTAGGGAGGATTCCTGGACCCTTGTTGTTCTCTATTATATTTACACAATTATTTCACACTACTTCAAACTCAGATTTTCTCATTTAACTTTTATCGTTTGTTTTAAGGTTTGCACTTTCTCTTGTAGTTAGTTTGTCTCCCTGTGGAATCGACACCCCAAAGCCATGCTACAACTACCATGTTATACTTTGGGTGTAATCAAGCACACCGAACCTAGGTTTCAAACACTCATCAATCATATACGAATAGAAGTTATGTAAACAAGAAATTTCAAATATAAATTCGCATATGAATATGGATATCATCAAATAACGCTCGTATGTTCGCAAAATAGATCTCATGAAAAGAATCAAATGTTAGGATTGCAAAGCTATCACATCGCCTATATCATATCCTAGTCAAACACCTCAAGCAAAACATATTGAGTATGAACCTATGCATAGATGGGCGTGGTTGGCTGAACCTGATTTACACCAAAGCTCTTTCTTTTCAACTCTTTATAAGAGCGACTTCAATACTCTTGAAGTATCTCAGGTCCTCTTTCTTGTCTAACCAAATCCATTTTTAACATGTTTCTCATATATATATATATTCTTCTTTTTACTTTTTTTTTAAAATGGGAATTTGGATCTTTTTCCATAGACAGTGGCAACTAGGGCGTATAACGATGGGCACATACTCAAACTTCTTACTCAAGTCATTCAACTAAAATAATGAGAATACACAACATGATACTTCAAGTGAGTTATATAATCCTAGCATTCAATGCAAAACCTATAGAGATTATCTAACAATTAAGGTCATAACGAAGAGTGTTTAAGAGTACCAAGAAACTAACTCTCAGAATAAAACGGTTCTGGCTCAATTAACTCACTATGTAGTATCCACTATTTGATTCTCAATCATTAGATCTAGATTCATATTAGTATCAACATCAAGAGCACGGTCTATGAAATATAAATATGCATTAATCCTCACAGCAACTTGTCAGTATTAAAGAAACTAAACTCAACGTGCATAAAAGACTTGATTACTAACCATAAAACAATTTGTAGCATGAAAATTTTGTCTCAACAAGTTCTAATTGCACTCCCAAACCTAAACTAAACATTTTCCTCAATGTATGAAATCAAACATGTGTTTAGAAAAACATTTAGAAGGGAACAATGAAAATGAAAGAATAGAAAACATACTCTATCATATGGGTGGGTTGCCTCCCACCAAGCGCTTTCTTTAACGTCTTAGCAAGACGTTGGATGAACTTATTCAGGAATGTGTACCTCAATGCACTCAACAACCCTCTTCTTATGGACTCCTTCCAAGTAAGGTTTCACACGATGCCTGATGAGATTCAGAAAAATGCCTCTCAACAGTGGTTAATTGTTAGCATTTTAGGATTGATCTCGGTTTTTATTGTGCTTTTATATGTTAATGATGAGTCTTAAATATTGCATATTTTAGACCCTTAAATTATATTTGTTATGCTCTTAGTTATTAGTATTTCACTTTATTTTATGTTTTTTTTTCGTGTTTTGTGTATTTTTACAGGATTGTGGAGAAAATGAAGCATTTCAGGAGATGTGAAGCTTCAAGAGAAATTGCGATCGATCGCACTATACTGCGATCGAGCGCAAGGTCATCAATCCCACATCGAAATGTTTGCAGTGCATCGCACCTGCGCTCGAGCTCACAGACTTGCGATCGATCGTAAGCGATCATCCCACATCGATCAGAATCTTTACAGCGCGATCGAGCGCACCAGACATGCGATCGAGCGCACCTGCGATCGATCGCAACATACTGCGATCGAGTGCACTCGGGCAGTATCCCATATCGTTTCTGCAAGCCACATTGCTTCGGGTCTCCCCCTAAATAAACACCACCTGACTTCATAATTCAGTGTACAATTCCTGAGCCACTTTGGTGTTTACCAGTGGACGTCCACCAATATTCTGGTGGATCCCGAAGGCATTGCTACCACGAGGGGAAGCGCCGCCCGTCAGCGAGTGGAATTTCTCCGATGTAAAGTTTTTTATTTATTTCTTTATATTCAGTTGTTTTAGTTTAAATGTTTAGCACTTTTTATTATAGTTTTATAGTTATGAGTGGCTAGACTCTTCAGCTAAGGTTGAAGATGAAGCCCCGCCGTTGTTTGGCGTAGTAGTTCAGATTTTCTTGTACAAATCTGACAATTTTTAGTATAAATGTTCTGTCAATTATTTGAGTTAATCTTATAATTGATTGAGTTTAAATTGTCTGTTGGATTTTCTTTGTGTTTCATCTGATGGATACATTGAATGCTTTTCGATTAAATTGGATTCCCTTTGTGATTTGTTAAGAGCGGATACATTGGGTGCTTTTGGTTTAGTTGGGATATTCTTTGTTTTTTTGTCTTATAGTTGGATTCATTGAATGTTTTGATAGGCTATATTTTTAGAACATGTATGCTTAACTTTGGTGGGGTGGATTCGGAAACCTTAATGCTTTTTATCATTAGATTTTAAATCAATTTAATTTAGTTTTAATTTGTTTTGCAAATTATCATTCAAAATTCGGAACTAGGTTAAGATAGAGTTAATTTAGATTAAAAATTATATCTTCACAACGCAATTCCCTGTGGATTTGACCTTGCACTTGCACAACGCTATACTGCAAACGACTCGTGCGCTTGCGAGTAATTTAAAACTCACAACAAGTTTTTTTGGCGCCGTTGCCGGGGAATTGTTTGGTTTGTGAAAATTTTTGGTCTGAATTAATTTTATTTTTCTACTAGTTAGTTAGCAATTTTTTTTTAAAAAAAAAAAAAAAAATTTGTTTGCTTTATTCTGTTGCTTCTGCTGGTTAGTATCTCATTATTTTTCTGTTGGTGTATGCTTGGTCGGAGATCCTTGAACTTAGATTTGACACATTTAGATCCCGACTTAGAAAGAACTCTTAGGAGGCAGAAAAGAGCACTAGTTGAGAGAGCGACTGTTGAGATGGGAGAAAATTTTAATCATCCTGAACATGTAAAGCAACCTAAAGCTTGGAACGTGGACTCCACTACATCCCTTAGGGATTTGTTCGCACCCGTTGCGACTAACTCATCCTCCTGCATAGTGTTGCCACCGACCAATGCCACACACTTTGATTTGAAGCCACATGTTATCCAACTCCTACCCTCATTCCATGGCTTAGATCTTGAAAATCCTTATAGTCATGTGAAGAAGTTCAAAGACATTTGTGCTACATTCAAATTCCAGAACTTCTCTGAGGAGTCAGTCCATCTTCGACTCTTCCCTTTCTCCCTTCATGATAGAGTTAGGGTGTGGTTGGACTCCAACACGTCCGGGTCTATTACATCTTGGGAAAACCTGCTTAGCAAATTTTATCATAAGTTTTTCCCAATGTCTAGAGTGAATGAGTGCCGAAAGGAGATTAGCTCTTTCACTCAGGATGAGGATGAGAAGTTCTCTGAAAGCTGGGAGCGCTTTAAAGAGTTACTGATCAGATGCCCTCCACATGGATATGAGAAGTGGAGACTCGTTCAATTCTTCTACCAAGGGTTGACTCAACCCAACCGTAGCATGATCGAGTCTATGAATGGGGGGCATTCTTGAGTCTGATAGGAGACGAAGCATACATGGCATTGGACAAGTTGTCCGACAACTCACAGCAGTGGGATTTTTCAAGCTGTCGAGATAAGTCCATTCGTGCTCCTAAGAGGGGAGGCATCTATGAGGCCAGGGAGGACGTTGATTTGAGGATAAAGTTAGATGCCCTCACTAAGAAGATTGACGCTCTCACTGTGAGCCAATCCATCAATGCTGCCAACACATTCAATGTTGAAAGCTGTTCCATCTGTGCTAGTCCCATGCATCTAGCACAGAATTGCCCATCAATGCCGGCTTGTGCCGAGTATCCTATGGAACAAGTAAATGCTTTCAATGACTTTCGAAGGCAGTCAAATGGATCGTACTCTGAGACGTACAATCCAAGGTGACGGAACCACCCAAATTTTTCATGGAGGCAGAACCAACCAATGAATCAGGGAGGAGCCTCTCATCATGCTCAAAATCAATATCCTCCCGGATTTGCCCCACAAATTCCTAATCATGGTCGTTCTGCCCATCCAGCACCTTCACCTGCTTACCACGCACCCACTCAAACACCAGCGCCAGTTTCACAGTCACTTGAGGACACCCTTAAGGAGTTCATGAAGGCGACTAGCCAAAATATGAGTGATATGAGGAGTGCAACAGTGGTAAACACCCAAGTAATTGCCAAGCTGGAGAGTCAAATAGGGCAAATTGCAAGTCACTTGGGTGAGAGAAAGAAAGGAAAGTTCCCCAGTCAGCCCGTGCAAAACCCAAAAGGACAATTTATGGTTGAGAGTTCATCAACTCCTACGCACGGGGAGGAACAAGTACAGTCGATTGTCACACTGAGGTCTGGGAGACAAGTGGACAATCGAGTGGAAGAGAGCCCTGCTATGCAGCAAGGGCAAGGGAGTGGCAACACAGAGAAGAGAGATGCTGAGCCATCTACAGCCACACCTACTGAGAAAGACCCTCCTAGGTCGTTTGTACCTAGAGTGCCCTACCCCGAGAGATTACAGGCGCCCAAGAAAGGAGGGAAGTATGAGGAAATTCTGGAAGTATTCAAGCAAGTCCAAATCAATATCCCATTTTTGGATGCCATCCATCAAGTGCCATCATATGCCAAGTTTTTAAAGGACTTGGTCACTATCAAGAGGAGGAAGAATGTCCCAAAGAAGGCATTTTTGACCGAGCAGGTCAGTTCAATCCTTCAGTGCAAGCTACCCATCAAGTATAAGGACCCGGGGTGTCCTACTATCTCTTGCACGATAGAAGTCAGCCATATTGAGAGGACCCTTTTGGATCTAGGGGCGAGTGTGAATCTTCTACCCTACTCAGTCTATGTGTAGTTGGGGTTAGGAGAATTGAAGCCCACATCCACGACGCTTCAATTGGCTGACAGGTCAGTGAAAAGACCACGGGGGATAGTTGAGGACGTTTTGATAAAAGTGGATAAGTTCTATTTCTCCGTGGATTTTATTGTGCTTGACACAGAGCCGGTTCAGAATGTAGGGATTCAAATACCAGTGATTCTATGGCGACCATTCTTAGCCACGGCTAACGCCCTAATCAATTGTAGGACAGGGGTGATGAAGATCTCCTTCGGAAATATGACAGTGGAGTTGAACATTTTTGATATCACTAGGCAACCACTGGAATATGATGAAGTGAGAGATGTATGCTTGATAGAGGAGATTCTTGAGGATACTGTGGATGAATCAAGCATTGAGGATCCCATGGAGGCATGCTTTGCTCACTTTGGAGAGGACTTGGGTTTAGATAAGTTACTCGAGGAAGTAAATGCCATTTTGGAGTCTGATCCTCAAGAAAGCAAGGAGGAGGAGGAGAAGGTGTCACCAGAACCTCAAAAGAAGGAACTTAAGCCTTTACCGGATAATCTTAAGTATATGTTCCTGGGTCCAGCATACTGTTTGCCTGTGATAATAGCTTCAGATTTGGGAGAGGCTCAAGAGGAGAAATTATTTGATGTTTTAAGAGAGCACAAGGAAGCTATCGGTTGGACCATTGAGGATATTAAGGGAATCAGCCCCTCGGTGGTGATACACAGGATACATTTGGAGGAAGATCCTAAGCTATCGAGGGAGTCGCAAAGAAGGCTCAACCCTACTATGCAAGAGGTTGTGAGGGCAGAGGTTATTAAGCTGTTAGATGCAGGGATCATTTATCCCATCTCTGATAGCAAGTAGGTGAGCCCCATTCATGTCGTGCCCAAGCGAGCTGGGCTAACGGTAGTAAAGAATAAGGATGACGAGTTGGTGCCAACCCGTGTGCAGTCTGGGTGGAGAGTGTGTATAGACTACCGTAAGCTGAACATTGCTACAAGGAAGGATCACTTTCCACTTCCATTTATTGATCAGATGGTGGAGCGTTTGGCTGGGCACGAGTATTATTGCTTTTTGGATGGTTATTCTGGATATAACCAGGTCCCCGTGGACCCCGAAGATCAGGAGAAGACGACATTTACTTGTCCTTTTGGGACCTTCGCCTACCGTCGCATGCCCTTTGGGTTATGCAATGCACCCGCCACTTTTCAGCGGTGCATGGTCAGTATATTCTCTGACATGGTAGAGCGGTTCTTAGAGATTTTCATGGACGACTTCTCCGTCTTCGGTTCAACATTTGAGAAGTGCCTGCACCGTCTCTCTTTGGTTTTGGTACGGTACAAGGAGAAGAACCTGGTGCTTAATTGGGAGAAGTGCCATTTTATGGTCAAGCAAGGAATTGTACTGGGGCATATCGTATCTCATCGAGGGATTGAGGTCGACAAAGCAAAGGTGGATTTGATTTCCAGCCTTCCATCCCCACGTACGGTGAAAGAGGTTCGATCTTTTCTGGGCCATGCAGGTTTCTATAGGCGATTTATCCAGAATTTCAGCAAGATCGCCAGGCCCTTGTGCAAGTTGTTGCAAAAAGATGCCCCATTTCTATTTGATGAGGATTGTAAGATAGCATTTGGGGATCTGAAGAAAATTCTGACGTCCACACCCATTATTCAGCCACCTAACTGGGATGTGCCTTTTGAGATTATGTGTGACGCATTAGACTATGCTGTTGGAGTTGTTTTGGGGCAACGTGTTGATAAACTTTCCCATGCTATCTATTATGCAAGTCGAACTCTAAACGACGCACAACTCAATTATTCTACCACTGAGAAGGAGTTGCTTGCAGTCGTTTTTGCATTAGACAAGTTCAGATCCTACTTGTTAGGATCTAAAGTCATTATCTACTCGGACCATGCTGCATTGAAGTATCTTTTCTCTAAAAAAGATGCTAAATCTCGTCTTATCCGATAGATCTTGCTACTTCAAGAGTTCGACATTGAGATTCGGGATAAGAAAGGTTCGGAAAATGTGGTGGCGGACCATTTGTCTAGATTGATTGTGGAATTCAGTGAGGCTGCCACTCCCATTTCTGATACCTTTCCTGATGAGCAATTGATGCACATTGCTCACAGTCCCGCACCATGGTTTGCTGACATAGTAAACTATCTTGTCACCGGACACATGCCCTTGCATTGGAGGAGGCAAGATAAATCAAAATTTTTTGCCATGGTAAAACACTTTTTCTGGGACGATCCTTACCTGTTCAAGTATTTTCCTGATCAGATCATTAGACGGTGTATTCCTGAGCATGACCAATCTAATGTCATCGCCTTTTGTCATGATCATGCATGTGGAGGCCATTTTAGTGCTAAAAAGACCGCTGCAAAGATTTTGCAGTGTGGATTTTATTGGCCTACCCTGTTCCGGGACTCTCACACCTACTGTATATCTTGTGAGCGTTGCCAAAAGCTAGGGAGTCTTTCTAGGAGAAATATGATGCCCCTCAACCCTATTATGATTGTTGAGATTTTTGATGTGTGGGGCATTGATTTCATGGGACCATTCCCAAACTCCTTTGGCTACTTATACATTCTAGTTGCTGTGGACTATCTGTCCAAGTGGGTGGAGGACGTTGCGTGCAAGACCAATGACCACATAGTTGTGGTCCAGTTCTTGAAAGACACTATTTTTGCTCGTTTTGGTACGCCTCGAGTAATCATAAGTGATGGAGGTAAGCACTTTTGCAACAAGATCTTTGAGCAGTTGATGAAGAAGTATTGTATCACGCACAAAGTTGCCACCCCATATCACCCACAGACGAGTGGTCAAGTGGAAATTTCAAATCGTGAGATCAAACAAATTTTGGAAAAGACTGTGAACCCTAATAAAAAGGATTGGTCTTTGCGATTGACGGATGCACTGTGGGCATATCGGACAGCCTTCAATACGCCAATTGGCATGTCTCCCTATCGCATTGTATACGGAAAGGCATGTCACCTTCCGGTTGAATTGGAGCATCGTGCGTATTGGGCTGTCAAGCAACTAAATTTCAATCTTTCCAAGGCTGGCTCACAACGGAAGCTCCAACTCAATGAATTGGAGGAGCTGCGGAATGATGCATATGAGTGTGCCCAATCATACAAAGCACAAATGAAGAAGACTCATGACCAAAACATTTTGAGACGAGCTTTTGAGCCGGGTCAGAAAGTTCTTCTTTATAATTCACGCCTGCATCTTTTTCCAGGCAAGCTCAAATCCCGATGGTCAGACCCATTCATTATTCGATCAGTTTTTCCTCATGGGGCCATCGAGATTGAGGATCCTAAGAATGGTAATACTTTCAAGGTAAATGGATAGAGGCTAAAACCATTCTTAGAGTTGAGGAGTCCGGATATTGAGACGATACTGTTGGAGGATCCTAGTTACTCAGATTGAGTGTAGTATTCTAGGGAGAGTCTGGCTGAAGACGTTAAACTTAGCACTCATGGGAGGCACCCCACAGCTTATCTTTTCTTTTGTTTATTTATTATTTCGCATTTTTATGATTAATGTTTGTTTCCAGTATTTTTTGTTTTCCAGTTTTTATTTTTCAGGGACAAAGCGTACTTCAGTTCAAGTTTGGGGGTATACTATGAGCCATACCAGTCCAGATAATTCTCCATATCTCAGGTCAGCTCTTTCCATATTAGTCACACATTGGGGTCAATGTGTAATTTAAGTTTGGGGGTATGGGAGACACATCACACACTTTGTCCTAATTTGTTGTCTTTTCGTTATAGAGATAAATGCATGCTCATGTTATCGTGAAATTTTAGTTGATCTAAACATTTTCTGTGATGTGATATCATTGGTGAGCTTAACATTTTGAACACATGATCTGGTGATAAATTTTTAAAATTTAATTACTTACTTTAGGCATTTTGAGAATTCACATGTTTGATCTAATCTAACACGAGCACATTAGCACAAATTATGTGAGGTATGACACGTGATTTTAATGTGTATTTTTCCTTATCTTAACTGAAACTGGATGACTTGTTGGATGAACACTTGGGCATAAAGAAAGAAAAAAAAAATTAATTAATACAACTTCCCGCTGAGTAACTGGACCTCTTGCCTCAGTAAGCAATGAGTGTTCACGTCAAAAGGTGGAATTTTGCTTGGTAGTATTAAGGCCGGTTTATATTCGTAGCCTTTTTTACTCGAGTTAGTAAGTCCTTAGGGGTGTCTGTACACCTAATGCCCTAAAACCACTTGGTTTGGGAGTCATTGACTCAACACTCACTACATGGGTCAATTAGAAAGCTTCAAGGAACTAAACATAGCCGTGCCTTATTATATAAAAAAAAATAAAAACTATGCCTTTTCGTTCATTTTTTATGGGAAATTCGGTGAATCTTGAGACATGGAGACCTTACACATTAGAGTTACTTGGAAGCTTCATTTTTATATGCTAATTTACCTTACACTGATTCAAGCTTGTGATGCCTTATCCTGCCTTTTGTAAGTAATCAGATTTTAACATTTCTATTCATTGCGAAGATGGGTTTACCTTTTTAAGCTTGCTTATTAACGAATATCATGGTGATGTGTGCTCCTTAAATTTTTGGATACCATGAGTGATGACTTTATCTTTATGTTCTTTGTTTTTCATTGAGTCTTTTATTTTGTTTTGCTTAGGGACTAGCAAAATATAAGTTTGGGGGTATTTGATGAGTCTTAAATATTGCATATTTTAGACCCTTAACTTATATTTGTTATGCTCTTAGTTATTAGTATTTCACTTTATTTTATGTTTTTTTTTCGTGTTTTGTATATTTTTACAGGATTGTGGAGAAAATGAAGCATTTCAGGAGATGTGAAGCTTCAAGAGAAATTGCGATCGATCGCACTATGCTGCGATCGAGCGCAAGGTCATCAATCCCACATCGAAATGTTTGCAGTGCATCGCACCTGCGCTCGAGCGCACAGACTTGCGATCGATCGCAAGCGATCATCCCACATCGATCAGATTCTTTACAGTGTGATCGAGCGCACCAGACACGCGATCAAGCGCACCTGCGATCGATCGCAACATACTGCAATCGAGCGCACTCGGGCAGTATCCCACATCGTTTCTGCAAGCAACATTGCTCCGGGTCTCCCCCTATATAAACACCACCTGACTTCATAATTCAGTGTACAATTCCTGAGCCACTTTGGTGTTTACCAGTGGACGTCCGCCAATATTCTGGTGGATCCTGAAGGCATTGCTCCCACGAGGGGAAGCACCGCCCGTCAGCGAGTGGAATTTCTCCCATGTAAAGTTTTTTATTTATTTCTTTATATTCAGTTGTTTTAGTTTAAATGTTTAGCACTTTTTATTATAGTTTTATAGTTATGAGTGGCTAGACTCTTCAGCTAAGGTTGAAGATGAAGCCCTGCCGTTGTTTGGCGTATTAGTTCAGATTTGCTTGTACAAATCTGACAATTTTTAGTATAAATGTTCTGTCAATTATTTGAGTTAATCTTATAATTGATTGAGTTTAAATTGTCTGTTGGATTTTCTTTGTGTTTCATCTGATGGATACATTGAATGCTTTTCGATTAAATTGGATTCCCTTTGTGATTTGTTAAGAGCGGATACATTGGGTGCTTTTGGTTTAGTTGGGATATTCTTTGTTTTTTGTCTTATAGTTGGATTCATTGAATGTTTTGATAGGCTATATTTTTAGAACATGTATGCTTAACTTCGGTGGGGTGGATTCGGAAACCTTAGTGCTTTTTATTATTAGATTTTAAATCAATTTAATTTAGTTTTAATTTGTTTTGCAAATTATCATTCAAAATTCGGAACTAGGTTAAGATAGAGTTAATTTAGATTAAAAATTATATTTTCACAATGCAATTCCCTGTGGATTCGACCTCGCACTTGCACAACGCTATACTGCAAACGACTCGTGCACTTGCGAGTAATTTAAAACTCACAACAGTTAATAACTCTAAAGTAATATTATTGGACCACTGACTTATTTCAGTGTAATTTTCAGGTACTTTAAGTTTAAAAGAGAAAAAGAAGCGATCGTTGCTTAAAAGACCAAGATCCCATGCTTCTGGAAGGATAAGATGGACTGCTGCCTGAATTGCGATCGAGCGCACATCCCACATCGAGCAAGGTACTCTACAGTGTATATGCGATCGAGCGCACAAGCCGCAATCGAGCGCATGTGCGATCGATCGCACTCGGGCTGCGATTGAGCGCACCCGGACAGCATCCCACATCGGCTAGATAACACATAGCATTCCGGGAGTTTTCCTATATAAAGACCCACTCTGCTCAGCTGAAATCATCAATCAATCGGAGCTATTCTAAGATTATCTTTTGAGATCATTAGAGAATGACTCTAGAGGGCCTTTAGGAGAAATTTAGAGGGCCCTTAAGAGGAATCCGAAGTATAAAATTTGGAGGTTAAGCTGAGGATGATCGTTGAGAGGCCAGAGGCAACTCAAGGAGGCATGAACTCTATGGCCAGCTAATCTCCAAGCAAGGCGAAGGGATGAATCCCTAGGTGTAGTTGTTCTTATTTTCCTTTATTTGGTTCAATTGTAGTTGGTATTATTTTTATCAAACATTGTTATGTTTTATTCTTTAATTTAATTTAGTAGATTATTTTATTAGTCCGGAGATTGCATGCTTCCTTTCCATATAAGTTCAGTCATGCTTTTTTTATGTGTATCTGTTTGGATATGATTGAGTTCGGTAGACCTCTTTTATAGATTTGTCCACTGCTGCTGTATTGTTGTTAGATATATCGTCGTCTTTTGATAATTGATAAGTTGGGTAATGTGTGCTTAAAAGTAGAGAATAATTCATAACAATTACATTAGGATTTATAATCGCGCTTTAATTGAATATATACCGATTGCCTGTTTGGGATGTGAAACTAGCAATCGAGATAAAAACAACTAAATCAAGTTAGGATTAGAGCAACGAGCCTAGAGAGGATTTTCGGAACCTTGTCATTCTTAATTATATTTCCAACCCTATTTACACAATTACCCTGACCTTTGTCTACTAAAACTGCCATAACTTTCTCTAGAAAAATCCTTTTGATGAACCGTAAAATTCTTCAGAAAATAGACTTCCGGATCTTTCTAAACATATATGGCTCATCTCCTGGTTCTTATTGTAACAATACTGTTTAATTTTCAAAGATGATTGATCTGTACGGGCAATTCTCGCAATTTAGTGAAACTCCTTTCCAATGTGGGCAGTAGTTATTGCTCTTTTAAGTCCTTCATCTTATCCTTCCGGAAGTATTCCTTCACTCCAGCATGCCTCGAGTCTTTGTACTTTAAGCAATGATAACTTTTCCTCCTTTTTTGAGCTTAAAGTACCTTCAAATGCATCGAAGTAGATCAATGATCCAAGAATGATACTTTAGAGTTGTTAACGTATAAAAGTGCAATTAAAACCTAGATCAACCCTAAAATGCTAACAATTAAGTACTATTAAGATATATTTTATGATTCTCATCACAACCCCCAAATAGCTTATTGCTAGTCCTTAGCAATTCAAGCGAAAATAAGAGATGAATTCTATGGTAGGAGTTAAAAACAAAGTAAAGCAATGCTAGCGTTGAACCAAGAGTAACTCACTTTTTGTCTCAAAAATTGCACGTAACATACGGCACATAAAATCGTTAAATTTCACCGAAGTCCAAAAGTAATCCAAACGTCAATCTTAAAATCTTTATTGACTCTTAACATCCATCTTACCATAAACCATTAATCCAAACACCCGAATGATTTTATGCATAACATTCATGAATACAAGTCTTGGCCACTAAAAACATAATGAATTGCGTGACATCAATCACAAAAACAAGCTACATAGGCTCACTTTTCAAATCACTCTCCACTATTGTAGAAAAATCACATTACATTGGATTAAAAGGTCTTTAATAAGCTTATAACGTTAGGCTAAGGTAAAGGTTAAGAAAGAACGAGAAGGATTCAACAAGTAGAACTTAATCTCTTAGTTTTAAACACAATCACTTTAAGCACTTGATAACCTTTACTTCAATACCTAACTCTTTCAACCATTTTTCGAGCATTTCTTTCAACAAATCACCATTTTTTTCTTTTCTCTCTTTCTTCTTTCTTTGCCATAATTCTTTTTTTTTTTTGGGCACATAACCATTCACATTCTTTTTCATTTTTTTTTCTTTTCTTTTCCACAACCCCCATCTTATCTCCTTTAGTGTATTTGGGCTATGGTAGTAATTTTTTTTTTCATCCTTACTCCTCTTGAGTGCTTCTCAACAAATGTGTATAACTAAGTTCTTTTAAAAGAAAGGTAAGGATAAAAATAATTTTAGGCTCATAAAGGTAAGTAAATGGTTTATTAAAAGAAACAAGGCTCAATTTTTCTTTTCAAGAAAAAGGCTTAAATGGGTGACTAGTGATAAATATAGCAATGGTAAGTTTAGAAGGCTCAAACGGTTCAAAAATGGCCTATATCATATCCTAAGTAGTGTGCATTCTAGGAATTCGCCTCAAGTAGTTTTCAAGTAAGTTCTAGAGCTTGTCGAGATCGCAAAAATATTCACAAAATAATCACACATAAAACTTCTCTAAATGTTTAAGACTAATCATACAATCTTACCACAAACTAGAGTCTCTAACCGAAGCAAGATTTAACTCCTTCTACATGCTATCTGCTATCTCAATTAAGCTCATATCATTGACATGTGAATTAACTCTAAAGCTAACACCATGCATGCTAAGAACAAACAAAAAGGAAAATGACACCAAGCAGTTCAATGAAAGAAAAAGAATATGTTTTCTCCACCCCCAACTGAAAAATTACATTGTCCTCAATGTTAAAGAAAATGTAAAGGAAACTCCCTTTGTAAGCAAAAGTGCACGATCATTTGAACTGCTTCATTTATTTGTCCTTGAAAAATAAATACTAAAGTAAAACTGGAAAACAACAAAATAATAATAATAAACAAGAAAAAGAAATATGAAAAACAATAAAAGTAAAAGGATATGTTGTGGGTTGCCGTTGCCGGGGAAACGCGCTTAAGTACAAAGAAGATTGTCAACTTTTGACATGACGGTAGAAGAACTGTAAATAGTTTTTCTTTTCAACAGTTTGTAAAGGCGGTAATTTCGTTCCCTCTTTTAGCTTGCTGCATTAATTTTATTTTATTTTATCTTATTCTTTCTTTTTATAGTAATTTTTTTTCATTATTTTGTTACCTTGAATGCAAAGACATAGAGATGCTTGTAGGCTTGTGCTAGAGTCAGAATTCAATTCATTTCTAAATCATTTTTTTGACAGTCCATCTAGTCCTGAAGAAATGAGTGAACATAAATATCAACCCCCTAGGACCCTTCAGAATTACCTCAACCTAACACGCACAGCCACACCATCATGCATCATATTTCCAGCCAATACTCGCCCATTAGAGTTTAAAACAGGGATGATACATTTACTCCCTACATTTCATGGCTTGGATAATGAAAACCCATATGTGCACATTAGAGTGTTTGAGGAAGTAGTTGCGACTTTTCATAGTCAAGATGAAACCGATGACATTATGAGGCTTAAGTTCTTTCCTTTCGCTTTGAAGGATAGAGCTAAGAGTTGGCTATACTCACTTAGACCACGATCTATTGGGTCATGGACTGAGATGACTCAGATTTTTTTTAATAAATACTTTCCTCAACATAAGATCAATTCTTTAAAAAGGAAAATCTCCACCTTTGCAAAAAAGGATAGCGAGACTTTGTATCAGTCTTGGGAGAGATTTAAAGAGTTATTGAGTATGTGCCCTCACCATGGGTATGAGAGTTGGCGCTTAGTGAGCTATTTTTATGAGGGACTTACATATAGAGAGTGCCAATTTGTAGAGATGATGTGTAATTGTGAGTTTTTAGAGAAAGATCCTGATGAGGCCATAGAGTACCTCAATGAGCTTGCTGAAAAAGCTCACACTTGGACTAGACCTAGTGCTATTGAAAGCACAAAGAGGTCACGACCTATAGGGAACCCAAATGGTGGTGGAATTTACCATCTTAGGGAAGAGGATAACCTTAAGGCCAAGGTCGAGATCCTCACCAGGGAACTAGAGGTACTAAAAACTAAATGCTCAAAGCCAACACACATGGCTAACCATGCCGAATCTTTGAAACCATGTTTTGTGTGTGGTGGGGTAGGTCATCCCGCTCAAGAGTGCCCCACATTTGTTGATATGAGAGGGATGTATGAGGAACAATGTAATGCCTTAGGCATGTACACGAAGCCTTTTACACCCTTCTTTAATACCTATAATCTGGGATGGCGCGATAACCCCACCTTCAGTTGGAAATCTGAAAATCAGCAGCTTGCACAACCCCCTAGCTCATATTCTGCACCATATCATACACTTTCATCTTCTAGGAGTCCTTTAGAAGACACTTTGCATGCTTTTATTGAGGCACAGGGTAAGACTAATCAAAGACTTGAATCTTTGATTACGCAGGTTTTTGAAGAACATAAGGAGATGAAAAGCCAAGTGTCCAATTTGATGAGCTACTTGAGTGTGACTGAGCGAGGTAAGTTCCCTTTTCAAGCTCAGTCCACACCCCATGGTCAGCACCTAGTACAAAAGAATTTGAAAGAGGTGAATACCATTGAGAAACTAAGGGGTAAGTTATTACACATCCCAACAACGAAAAAATCAGAGGATGTGGATGAAAGCCATCAAGCACAAGCATACATGATTGACTCATTCCTGGAAAAGGTCCAATACCTTAATCCATTTGAGCCCACCCTCATCAATGGCTTCACCAAAGCATACATCGAGCTAGAATTTGTGGATGTTACTGATGACATCCTTGAGGCCCCCCAAAAGCATAGAAGCACTAAATTTGGCAATGAAGCAGTGGTGGATGCATTCAACCTATGTTTTTCAAGGAGAGAATAAGAGTGTCTGGCTGAAAACATAAAACTTAGCGCTCATGGGAGGCAGCCCGCAACGTATCCTTTTTTTTATTATTTTTCATATTTCTTTTTTCTCTTGCTTGTTATTATTATCTTGTTGTTTACCAGTTTTACTTTCGCATTTCTTTTTCAGGGACAAAAATACGAAGCAGTTCAAATGGTGGAGCACAATTTTCAGCTTCTGTGCATCTTTGGCTACAAGGAGAGTTTCCTTTACTTTTTTTATTACATTGAGGTCAATGCAATTTTTAAGTTGGGGGTGGACGAAACGCATCTCTTTGTTTCCATTTTCTTTATTTCCATACATTTTTCTTTTTCCATTGAACTGCTTGGTGTCATTTTCCCTATCTTTTTGTTTTAAGCATGCTTTGTGGTTGCCTTGGAGTTAATTCACATGTCAATGATATAAACTTAATTAAGACAATAGATAACATTCAGAAGGAGTTAAATTCTGTTTCGGTTTGAAATTAATTTAAATATCAATCTTCATTTGGTTAGAGACTCTAGTTTGTGGTAAGATTGTATGATTAGTCTTAAACATTTAGAGAAATTTTATTTGTGATTGTTTTATGAATACTTTTGCAGTATTGACAAGCTCTAGAACTTACTTGATAATCACTTGAGGCGAATTCTTAGAATGCACACTACTTAGGATATGATATAGACCAATTTTGAACCGTTTGAGCCTTCTAAACTTACCATTGCTATATTTATCACTAGTCACCCATTTGAGCCTTTTTCTTGAAAAGAAAAATTGAGCCTTGTTTCTTTCAATAAACTATTTACTTACCTTTATGAGCCTAAAAATATTTTATCCTTACCTTTCTTTTAAAAGAACTTAGTTATACACATTTGTTGAGAAGCACTCAAGAGGAGTAAGGATGAAAGTATGAAAAAAAAAAATTTACTATCATAGCCCAAATACATTAAAGGAGATAAGTTGGGGGTTGTAGAAAAGAAAAGAAAAGAAATAAAAAAGAAGGTGAATGGTTATGTGCCAAAAATAAATAAATAAATTAGAATTATAGCAAAGAAAGAAAATAAAAAAAAAATAATGATTTGTTGAAAGAAATGCTCGAAAAATGGTTGAAAGAGTTGGTGTTGAAGTAAGGTTATCTAGTGCTTAAAGAGTTGTGTTCAAAACTAAGAGATTAAGTTCTTCTACTTGTTGAATCCTTCCCGTTCTTTCTTAACCTTTACCTTAGCCTAACGTTACAAGCTTATTAAAGACCTTTTGATCCAATATAGTTCGATTTTTCTACAATAGTGGAGAGTGATTTGAAAAGTGAGCCTATGGAGCTTGTTTTTGTGATTGATGTCACGCAATTTATTATGTTTTTAGAGGCCAAGACTTGTATTCATGAATGTTATGCATAAAATCATCCGAGTGTTTGGATTAATAGTTTGTGGTAAGATGGATGTTAAGAGTCAATAACGATTTTAAGATTGATGTTTGGATTACTTTTGGACTTAGGTGAAATTTAATGATTCTATATGTCGTATGTTATGTGCAATTTTTGAGACAAAAAGTGAATTACTCTTGGTTCAACGCTAGCATTGCTTTACTTTGTTTTTAACTCCTATCATATAATTCATCTCTTATTATCTCTTCAATTGCTAGGGACTAGCAATAAGCTAGTTGGGGGTTGTGATGAGAGTCATAAAATGCATCTTAACAATACTTAATTGTTATCATTTTAGGGTTGATACAGGTTTTAATTGCACTTTTATATGTTAACAACTCTAAAGTATCATTCTTGGATCATTGATCTATTTCGGTGCATTTTCAGGTACTTTAAGCTCAAAAGAGGAGGAAAAGTTATCATTGCTTGAAACACAAAGACTTGAGGCATACTGGAGTGAAGGAATGCTTCTGAAAGGACAAGATGGAGGGCTTAAAAGAGCAACAGCTGCTGCCTGCACTGGAAAGGAGTTTCACTAAATTGCCAGAATTGCTCGAACAAATCAATCATCTTTGAAAATTAAAATGTATTAATACAAGAAGAACCAGGAGATGAGCCATATATTCTTAGAATGATCCGAAAGTCTATTTTCTGGAGAATTTTACGGTTTGTCAAAAGGATTTTTCTAGAAAAAGGTATAGCAGTTTAAGTAGACAAAGGTCAGGCTGTGCGGGATTTCAGCGTGATTTTGATTTTAAATCCCGCATCCCACATTGGTTGGAAAACACATTTCTATATCCCACATCCCACATCCCACATTGGATTGGAAACACATCGCACTCATGGTATTTCCCTATAAAAGGCCTACTCCACTTCAGCTTTGAGGATCAATCGGGGATGAATCCAAAGGGCCTTTAGGAGCAATCCAGAGGGCCTTTAGGAGGAACCTGAAGTATAAATTTGGAGGGCAAGCTGAGGATGATCGTTGAGAGGCCGAAGGCAACTCAAGGAAGCATGAGCCCCATGGATGGCTAGTCTCCAAGCAAGGCGAAGGGATGAATCCCTAGGTGTAGTTGTTCTTATTTTTCTTTATTTGATTCAGTTGTAGTGGAATTATTTTCGTTAAACATTGTTATGTTTTATTCTTAATTTAATTAGTAGATTTATTATTACTCCTGTGATTGCATGCCTCTTTTCCATATAAGTTCAGTCATGCTTTTCTTATGTGTACCTGTTTGGGTGTGGTTGAGTCCGGTAGATCTCTTTTATAGATTTGTCCATTGCTACGGTATTGTCATTTAGATATATTGTCGTCTCTTGATAATTTATAAGTTAGGTCATGTGTGCTTGAAAGTAAAAGAAGATTTCATAACAATCACATTAGGATTTATAAATGCGCTTTAATTGAATATTTTCTGATTGCCTGTTTGGGATGTTAAACTTGCAATCGAGATAAAACTAACTGAATCAAGTTAGGATTAGTGCAACGAACCTAGGGAGGCTTTCTGAAACCTTGTCGTTTCTTATTTATATTATTCAATCTATTTACACAATTTGCTCACAACTCAAATTCTCTCATTTAATCTTTTATCGTTTGAGTTAAAGTTTACACCTTCTTTGTAATTAACTTGTTTCCCTGTGGAATCGACACCCCAAAGCTCCCAAGTGAGAATTTAGAGGATTTTGTTAACATGGCCGATAACCTTAATGAGAATGTTGCTAGGACACTTCAAGATTACCTCCACCCTACACGCACAGCCACACCATCATGCATCATGTTTCCAACCAATACTCGCTAATTAGATCTTAAACCAGGGATGATTCATTTACTCCCTATATTTCATGGCTTGGATAATGAAAACCCATATGTGCACATTAGAGAGTTTGAGGAAGTAGTCGCGACTTTTCATAGTCAAGACGAAACCAATGACATTGTGAGGCTTAAGTTCTTTCCTTTCGCTTTGAAGGATAGAGCTAAGAGTTGGCTATACTCACTTAGACCACGATCTATTGGGTCGTGGACTGAAATGACTTGGATTTTTTTTAATAAATACTTTCCCCAATATAAGACCAATACTTTAAAAAGGCAAATCTCCACCTTTGCACAAAAAGACAGCGAGACTTTGTATCAGTCTTGGGAGAGATTTAAAGAGTTATTGAGTATGTGCCCTCACCATGGGTATGAGAGTTGGCTCTTAGTGAGCTATTTTTATGAGGGACTTACATATAGAGAGCGTCAATTTGTAGAGATGATGTGTAATGGTGAGTTTTTAGACAAAGATCCTGATGAGGCCATAGAGTACCTCAATGAGCTTGCTAAAAAAGCTCACACTTGGAATGGACCTAGTGCTACTGAAAGCAAAAATAGGTCACGACCTATAGGGAACCCAAATGGTGGTAGAATTTACCATCCTAGGGAAGAGAATAACCTTAAGGCCAAGGTCGAGATGCTCACCAGGGAACTAGAGGTATTAAAAACTAAATGCTCAAAGCCAACACACATGGCTAACCATGCCAAATCTTTGAAACCATGTTTTGTGTGTGGCGGGGTAGGTCATCCCGCTCTAGAGTGCCCCACATTTGTTGATATGAGAGGGATGTATGAGGAATAATGTAATGCCTTAGGAATGTACACAAAGCCTTTTACACCCTTCTCTAATACCTATAATCCGGGATGGCGCGATAACCCCACCTTCAGTTGGAAATCTGAAAATCAGTAGCTTGCACAACCCTCTAGCTCATATTCTGCACCATATCATGCACCTTCATCTTCTAGGAGTCCTTTAGAAGACACTTTTCATGCTTTTATTGAGGCACAGGGTAAGACTAATCAAAGACTTAAATCTTTGATTACGCAAGTTGTTGAAGAACATAAGGAGATGAAGAGCCAAGTATCCAAGTTGATGAGCTACTTGAGTTTGACTGAGCAAGGTAAGTTCCCTTCTCAAGCTCAGTCCACACTCCATGGTCAGCACCTAGCACAAAAGAATTTGAAGAAGGTGAATGCCATTGAGACACTGAGGGGTAAGTCATTACACATCCCAATAACGGAAAAATCAAAGGATGTAGATGAAAGCCATCAAGCACAAGCATACATGATTGACTCATTCATGGAAAAGGTCCAATACCTTAATCCATTTGAGTCCAACCTCATCCATGGCTTCACCAAAGCATACATGAAGCCAAAATTTATGGATGTTACTGATGACATCCTTGAGGCCCCCCAAAAGCATAGAAGCACCAAATTTGGTAATGAAGCAGTGGTGGATGCATTCAACCTATGTTTTTCAAGGAGGGAATAAGAGCGTCTAGCTGAAGACGTAAAACTATAATGCTTATGGGAGGTAACCTATAATGCATCTTTTTATTTTTATTGTTTTTTAATATTTCCTTTTTTTATTGTTTATTATTATTATCTTGTTGTTTTCCAGTTTTACTTTCGTATTTCTTTTTCAGGGACAAAAATACGAAGCAGTTCAAATGGTGGAGCACAATTTTCAGCTTCTGTGCATCTTTGGCTACAAGGGGAGTTTCCTTTACTCTTTCTTTTACATTGAGGTCAATGCAATTTTTAAGTTTGGGGTGGAGGAAACGCATCTCTTTGTTTCCATATTCTTTATTTCCATACATTTTTTTTCTTTTTCCATTGAACTGCTTGGTGTCATTTTCTCTCTCTTTTTGTTTTAAGCATGCTTTGTGGTTGCCTTGGAGTTAATTCACATGTCAATGATATAAACTTAATTGAGATAGCAGATAGCATTTAGAAAGAGTTAAATTTTGTTTCGGTTTGAAATTAATTTAAATATCAATCTTCATTTGGTTTGAGACTCTAGTTTGTGGTAAGATTGTATGATTAGTCTAAAGCATTTAGAAAAGTTTTATGTGTGATTGTTTTATGAATACTTCTGCGGTCTTGACAAGCTCTAGAACTTACTTGATAATCACTTAAGGCAAATTCCTAGACTGCACACTACTTAGGATATGATATAGGCCATTTTTGAACCGTTTGAGCCTTTCAAACCTACCATTGCTATATTTATCACTAGTCACCTATTTGAGCCTTTTTCTTGAAAAGAAAAATTGAGCCTTGTTTCTTTCGATAAACCACTTACTTACTTTTATGAGCCTAAAAATATTTTATCCTTACCTTTCTTTTAAAAGAACTTAGTTATACACATGTTGTGAGAAGCACTTAAAAGGTGTAAGGGTGGAAATATGAAAAAAAAAAATATCACTACCACAACCCAAGTACATTAAAGGAGATAAGTTGGGGGTTGTGGAAAGAAAAAGAAAAAAAAATAATGAAAAGGAAGGTGAATGATTACGTGCCAAAATAAAAAATAAATAAATAAAATGAATTATGGCAAAGAAAGAAGAAAGAAAGAAAAGAAAAAAATGGTGATTTGTTGAAAGAAATGCTCGAAAAATGGTTGAATGAGTTGGGTGTTGAAGTAAGGTTATCCAGTGCTTAAAGAGTTGTGTTTAAAACTAAGAGATTAAGTTCTTCTACTTGTTGAATCCTTCCCGTTCTTTCTTAACCTTACCTTAGCCTAACGTTACGAGCTTATTAAAGACCTTTTGATCCAATGTAGTGTGATTTTTCTACAATAGTGGAGAGTGATTTGAAAAGTGAGCCTATGGAGCTTGTTTTTGTGATTGATGTCACGTAACTTATTATGTTTTTAGAAGCCAAGACTTGTATTCATGAATCTTATGCATAAAATCATCCGGGTGTTTGGATTAATGGTTTGTGGTAAGATTAATGTTAAGAGTCAATAACGATTTTAAGATTGATGTTTGGATTAATTTTGGACTTAGGTGAAATTTAATGATTCTATATGCCCTATATTATGTGCAATTTTTGAGACAAAAAGTGAATTACTCTTGGTTCAACGCTAGCATTGCTTTACTTTGTTTTTAACTCCTACCAAAGAATTCATCTCTTATTTTCGCTTCAATTGCTAGGGACTAGCAATAAGCTACTTGGGGGTTGTGATGAGAGTCATAAAATGCATCTTCACAGTGCTTAATTGTTAGCATTTTAAGGTTGATCTAGGTTTTAATTGCACTTTTATACGTTAACAACTCTAAAGTATCATTCTTGGATCATTGATCTATTTCGGTGCATTTTCAGGTACTTTAAGCTCAAAAGAGGAGGAAAAGTTATCATTGCTTAAAGCACAAAGACTTGAGGCATACTAGAGTGAAGGAATAGTTCCGGAAGGACAATATGGAGGGCTTAAAAGAGCAACAACTGCTGCCCGCATTGTAAAGAAATTTCACTAAATTGCGAGAATTGCCTGTACAGATCAATCATCTTTGAAAATTAAACTGTGTTGATACAAGAAGAACCAGGATATGAGTCATATATGCTTAGAAAGATCCAGAATTCTATTTTCTGAGGAATTTTACGGTTCATCAAAAAGATTTTTCTAGAGAAAGTTATGACAGTTTTAGTTGACAAAGGTCAGGCTGTGCGGGCTGTGCGGGATTTCAGCGTGATTTTGAGCTTAAATCCCACATCCCACATCGGTTGGAAAATGCATTTCTATATCCCATATCCCACATTTGATAGGAAACACATTGCACTCTTGGTATTTGCCTATATAAGACCCACTCCACTTTAGCTTTAAGGATGAATAGGAGCTCATCTGAAATCATCATAGAGTGAATCCAGAGGGCCTTTAGGACGAATCCGAAGTATAATTTTGGAAAGCAAGCTGAAGAATCGTCGAAGCTTTTGCTACCAAGGAGGAGATGATCATTGAGAGGCCGGAGGCAACTCAAGGAAGCATGAGCTCCATGGTCAGCTAGTCTCCAAGCAAGGCGAAGGGATGAATCCCTAGGTGTAGTTGTTCTTATTTTTCTTTATTTGATTCGGTTGTACTTGGATATTATTTTCGTTAAACATTGTTATGTTTTATTCTTAATTTAATTAGTAGATTTATTATTACTCCGGTGATTGCATGCTTCTTTTCCATATAAGTTCAGTCATGCTTTTCTTATGTGTACCTATTTGGGTGTGATTAGGTCCGGTAGATCTCTTTTATAGATTTGTCCATTACTATGGTATTGTTGTTTAGATATATCATCGTCTCTTGATAATTTATAAGTTACGTCATGTGTGCTTGAGAGTAAAGGAGATTTCATAACAATTACATTAGGATTTATAAATGTGCTTTAATTGAATATTTGTCGATTGCCTGTTTGGGATGTGAAACTTGCAATCGAGATAAAAACAACTGAATCAAGTTAGGATTAGGGCAACGAACCTAGGGAGGATTTCCGAAACCTTGTCATTTCTTTATTATATCCATCAATCATTCACACAATTTCTATAAAATAAACAATTCAGATTCTTTCAATCAATCTTTTATCGTTTGTGTTCAAGTTTACACTTTCTTCTGTAATTAACTTGTTTCCCTGTGGAATCAACACCCCAAAGCTGTACTACAATAACCACGTTATGTTTTGGGCATAATCAAATTTTGGCACCGTTGCTGGGGAAATGCGCTTAAGTACAAGGAAGCTTGTCAACTTTGAGTGTGACGGTAGAAGAATTGTAAATATTTTTCTTTTCAGCAGTTTGTAAATACGGTAATATTGTTCCTTTACCTTAGTTTTAATTTTTTGATTATTTATTTATTTATTTATTATTTTGTTTTATTTATTTCCCCTCTAATACATTTGGTGTATGCTTAGACCGAGAGATTTGCGAGGTAGATTCATTAGAGCACCCGAACTAGAATTACCCTCTCCTTCCGAGTCTGATAGTGAAACCTCGCCTAGATCAACCAATCGGAGCTCTTCTAAGATCATCTTCTGAGATCATTATAGAGTGACTCTAGAAGGCCTTTAGGACTAAATCCAGAGGGCCTTTAAGAGGAATCCGAAGTATAAAATTTGGAGGACGAGCTGAGGATGATCGTTGAGAGGCCGGAGGCAACTCAAAGAGGCATGAGCTCTATGGCCAGCTAATCTCCAAGCAAGGCAAAGGGATGAATCTTTAGGTGTAGTTGTTCTTATTTTCCTTTATTTGATTCAGTTGTAGTTGGTATTATTTTTATCAAACATTGTTATGTTTTATTCTTTAATTTAATAGATTATTTTATTAGTCCGGTGATTGCATGCTTCCTTTCCATATAAGTTCAGTCATGCTTTTCTTATGTGTATCTGTTTGGATGTGATTGAGTCTGGTAGACCTCTTTTATAGATTTGTCCATTGCTGCGGTATTATCGTTAGATATATCGTCATCTTTTGATAATTGATAAGTTGGGTCATGTGTGCTTAAAAGTAGAGAATAATTCATAACAATTACATTAGGATTTATAATCGCGCTTTAATTGAATATATGCTGATTGCCTGTTTGGGATGTGAAACTAGCAATCGAGATAAAAACAACTGAATCAAGTTAGGATTAGAGCAACGAGCCTAGGGAGGATTTTCGGAACCTTGTCATTCTTAATTATATTTCCAACCCTATTTACACAATTACTCTTTTTCTCAAACAAACTCAGATTCATTTAATCTTTCATCGTTTGTGTCGAGGTTTACACCTTCTTTTGTAATTAACTTGTTTCCCTATGGAATCGACACCCCAAAACTATACTACAACTACCGCGTTATGTTTTGGGCGTAATCAAATTTTTGCACCGTTGCTGGGGAAACGCGCTTAAGTACAAGGAAGTTTGTTATTTTTTGACATAACAATAGAAGAATTGTAAATAGTTTCATTCAGCATTTTATTTGATATTTTGTGATCTTGCATGCCCAGATATAGGGACACTTTGGGTAGATTCGCCTGTAGGCCTGTGCTAAAGACAGGAGGAACCTTTTTAAACCCTTTGTTTGATAATCCATCTAGTCCTGAGGAAATGAGTGAACACGAGGATCAACCTACTAGGACCCATGAGGATTACCTCCACCCTACACGCACAACCACACCATCTTGCATCATGTTTCCAGCCAACATTCCCCAATTAGATCTTAGGACAGGGATGATACAGTTGCTCCCTATATTTTATGGCATGGAAAATGAGAACCCATATGTGCACATTAGGGAGTTTGAGGAAGTAGTCGCAACTTTCCATGATCAAGGTGCAACTGCTGACATTGTGTTACTCACTTAGACCACGATCTATTGGGTCGTGGACTAAGATGACTCGGGCCTTCTTTAACAAGTACTTCCCTCAACATAAGACTAATGCGTTGAAAAAACAAATCTCCACCTTTGCATGAAAGGAAAACGAGACTTTATATCAGTCTTGGGAGAAATTTAAAGAGCTATTGAGTATGTGCCCACACCATGGGTATGAAAATTGGCGTTTAGTGAGCTATTTCTATGAGGGTCTTACCTATAGAGAACGCCAATTTGTAGAGATGATGTGCAATGGGGAATTTCTGAAAAAAGACCCCGATGAGGCTATTGAATACCTCAATGAGCTTGCTGAGAAAGCTCATACATGGACTGGACCTAGTGCTATTGAAAGCACGAATAGATCACGACCAGTAGCAAACCCCAGTAGTGGAGGAATATATCATCTTAAGGAAGAAGACAACCTAAAAGCTAAGGTTGAAATGCTCACTAGGGAGTTAGAGGCATTCAAAATGAAGGGCTCAAAGCAAACACATGTGGCTAATTATGCCAAGTCTTTAGAGCCGTGTTTTTTGTGTGGCGGGGTAGATCACCTCCTCCAAGAATGCCCCACATTTGCTGATATGAGAGGGCTGTATGCGGAACAATGTAATGCCCTAGGCATGTATAAGAAGCCTCTTGCACCTTTCTCTAACACTTATAACCCGAGGTGGCGAAATCACCCCAACTTCAGCAGGAAATCTGAAAACCAGCATGTGCAGCCCCCTAGATCATCCCCTGCACCTTATCATGCACCCTCATCCTCTAGGAACTCTCTAGAAGACACCTTACAGGCCTTTATAGAGGCACAAGGTAAGACAAACCAAAGGTTTGAGGCATTATTTACGCAGGTGATGGAAGAGAATAAAGAAACTAGGAGCCAAGTGTCCAAGTTAATGAGCTCCTCAAGTATGACTGAGCGAGGTAAGTTCCCTTCCCAAACTTAGTCCATACCTCACAGTCAACATATGGCACAAGAAAACCTGAAAGATCTAAATGCCATTGTGACCCAAAGTGGTAAGTCACTACACATCCCACCAATGAATGTATCCGAGGATGTGAAAAAGGGTCAAACTAGTAGTAATACTGAAGTGACCAAAGACCTTGAAGTGACCAAAAGTCCTGTTAAGGCACCATACCCTCAAGCCTTAAAGTCAAACAAGAAAAATCTGGACTTAAACAATAAAATCGTAGAGAACTTAAGGCAAGTGAAACTCAATCTTCCTCTTTTGCATGTGATTAAACAAGTGCCTACCTATGCAAAAGTTCTCAAGGATTTATGCACAATTAAGAGGAGACACCATGTCAAGAAAACTGCATTCCTAACTGAGCAAGTTAGTGCTTTAATTAAGGAAAGAATTCCCCCAAAATATAAGGATTTAGGCTATCCTACCATTGCTTGCAGCATTGGAAATCATGAGGTTGGACAAGCCTTACTAGATCTAGGAGCTAGTGTGAATTGATGTCATTTTCCATTTATGTACAGCTAGGTTTAGGGGAAATCAAACCAACCGGTGTGGTGTTACAGTTGGCTGACCGTTCAGTCAAAATACCCCGGGTTGTGGTAGAGGATGTGTTGATTCAGATTGATAAATTTTATTATCCTGTTGATTTCCTAATCCTTGACACAACTTCTGCTGTTGACACTAACTCGAAAATTCCTTCGATTTTGGGTAGACCTTTCCTTGCTACTACAAATGCTCTGATTAATTGTAGGAATGGACTCATGAAGCTGTCTTTTGGAAACATAACCTTAGAAGTGAACATTTTCAATGTTGCAAAACAGCCCGAATATGAGGATGAAAATCACCAGTTATACATGCTCGAGTCACTCATCGATGAGGGAGTTTCCATGGCCCATGATTTTGATCCTCTTAAGAATTTTCTTGTTAATTCTGAGATTGATTTATTTGATGATAAAACTGATGTAATTGATATTTGTGCTGTTTTTGAAAAATCTCAGGATTATGGCACCCGCCCATGGCAACCAAGGTTTGAAGAGTTGCCCAAAAGAAGCAGAAAACAAATCCCCTCAAGTGTGGCAACACCTAAAGTCAAATTGAAGCCATTACCTAAGGGTTTAAAGCATGCATTTCTCGGTCCAGGTGATACCTTTCCTGTTATTGTTTCATCTGAATTATCTGAGACCCAATATGAGAAACTGATTCAGACCTTAATTGCACATAAATCAGCCTTAGGATGGAGCATGGCTGATTTGAAGGGAATTAGTCCCCTGATCTGCTCCCATAAAATAAATTTGGATGAAGGAACCAGTTCTCGTAGAGACCCTCAACGTAGACTTAACCCCACTATGAAAGAAGTTGTGAAAAATGAAGTGTTGAAACTATTAGATGCGGGTATTATATATCCCATAGCTGATAGTAAATGGGTAAGTCCTACACAAGTCGTTCCCAAAAATTCTAGAGTCACTGTGGTAATGAATGACCTAAGAGAGTTAGTCCCTACCAAACTTGTGACCGGGTGGCGTATGTACATTGATTACAAAAAATTAAATGCTGCCACCCGGAAAAAACCATTTCCCACTCCTTTTTATTGATCAAATTCTTGAGCGTGTAGCTAGTCATCCTTTTTACTGTTTCTTAGATGGTTATTCTGGCTATTATCAAATAGAAATTGCATTAGAAGACTAGGATAAAACCACTTTCACTTATCCTTTTGGCACTTATGCTTTTCATAGAATGCCATTTGGATTATGTAATGCCCCTGCCACTTTTCAACGTTGCATGATGAGTGTTTTTACTAATATGGTTGAAAATTGCATGGAGGTTTTTATGGATGACCTAACTGTTTTTGGATCTTCATTTGATGCATGCTTAATGAATTTGGAAAGAGTTTTAATTCATTGTGAGGAAAAAGAATTGGTCTTAAACTGGGAAAAATGCCATTTCGTGGTACCATCCGGCATTTTCTTATGGCATATTGTCTTTTCTAGAGGAATAGAGGTCGATCAATCTAAAATTGAATTAATCTCTAAACTGCCTACACCTAAGACAATAAAGGATGTGAGATCTTTCCTTGGTCATGCTGGTTTTTATAGGAGGTTCATACAAAAATTTTCCAACATATCTAGACCATTATGTGCCCTCCTAGTTAAAGATGCCCCATTTGAGTGGACTCCAGCTTGTCAAGAGGCCTTTAAAACGTTGATTGGCAAGCTTACTTCAGCACCTATAATGCAGTCACCTAATTGGAATTTACCCTCTGAAATCATGTGTGATGCTAGTGACTATGCTGTAGGTGCTGTTCTTGGACAGCGAAGAGAGGGAAAACCGTTTGTAATTTACTATACTAGTAAGACTTTAAATAGTGCTCAAATGAATTACTCCACAACTGAAAAGATTTGCTAACTGTAGTATTTGCTTTGGATAAATTTCGTGCATATTTAATTGGTTCTCCTATTCTTATTTTTACAGATCATGCAGCCCTTAAGTACCTTCTTACAAAGAAGGATGCTAAGGCACGCCTAATCCGATGGATCCTACTCCTACAAGAATTCGACATCACCATCAAAGACAAGAAAGGAGTAGAGAATGTAGTAGCTGACCATCTTTCAAGGCTCACATTTGAGGACACGTCTGACAACATGCCGATCAAAGATGACTTTACCGATGAGCATTTACTTGCTGTTACTGCCTTACCATGGTTTGCTCACATTGTGAATTACTTGGTTACAGGTGAGATACCTGTGGATTAGAGCGCTCAAGACAAGAGGAAATTTTAATATGAGGTGTCTAATTTTTATTAGGATGATCCCTATCTTTTCAAGTACTGCCCGGACCAAATTCTAAGGCGTTGCATCCATAATGAAGAGATTGCAAGTGTCTTAGAATTTTGTCATACCCTACCTTGTGGAGGCCACTTTTCAAATAAAAAAACCGCTACAAAAATTTTTCAGTGTGGATTTTATTGGCCTACCTTGTTTAAGGATGCAAACACCTACTGTCGCTCATGTAAAAGGTGTCAAAAGTTAGGAGTTGTGTCTCGTCGAAATATGATGCCCTTAAACCCCATTTTAATAATTGAAATCTTTGATTGTTGGGGCATCAATTTTATGGGACCCTTTCCTCCTTCTTTTGGATACCTATATATCATTGTGGCAATAGATTATGTATCTAAGTGGGTAGAGGCAGCAGCTTGCCGAAGCAATGATAATAGAACGATCATTAAATTTCTTAAGGAAAATGTGTTATCTCGATTTGGTACACCACGTGCTATAATTAGTGATCAATGTACACATTTTTGCAACCGTTCTTTTGAAGCTTTGATGCGAAAATATAGGGTTTTACATAACATTTCTACTGCTTATCATCCTCAGACTAGTGGGCAAGTAGAGCTTGCTAATAGGGAGATTAAACAAATTCTAGAAGAAAACAGTTAACCCGGATCGCAAGGATTAGTCTTTGAGACTAGTTGATGTGCTTTGGGCCTACCGTATAGCTTTTAAAACTCCCTTAGGTATGTCACCTTATCAGCTTGTTTATGGAAAGCCTTGCCACTTACCTGTAGAGCTCGAGCATCGAGCATATTGGGCAATCAAATCTTTTAATTTTGACATAGGAGAAGCAGGTAAGCTTCGGAAATATCAATTGACCGAGTTGGAGGAATTAAGAAACGATGCTTATGAGAGCTCTAGAATCTATAAGTCTAAAATGAAAAAATTCCATGATAAAAATATTTTGAGAAAAACGTTTAAACCTAATGATCGGGTGTTCTTATACGAATCTAGACTCAATAAGCATCCTGGAAAACTTCGGTCGAGGTGGACTGGCCCTTTTGTAGTGAAAACTGTTTTTGAAAATGGGGCGGTAGAAATTGAAGATACTAGGGACGGTTTGATTTTCAAAGTCAATGGTCAACGACTTAAGATCTTAGTCAATAGACAAGATTCGAAAGTGGAAGACATTCCGCTTATGGATCCGATCTACGCATCTTGACCATAGAACACAGGTACATATTTGCTTTTATTTTTCTTTCTTTTGTTTTGTTTGTTTCGTTTTTATTTTATTTATTTATTGAGACCATTTTAATTTTTAGTGTGCTAACACACGGTGGTACACTGCAGTTGCTTTCTTTCTTGTTTGTTCTATGTTGTAGATCGGACTTTCAACAAGAAGTTGAGCATGAGGTTCAATTGGTCGTGCATGATTTTCAGCTCCACGCACCTTTGGATAAAAAGGGAGTTTCCTTAATTTTTGCTTTTACATTGAGGAAAATGTTTATCTTCAGTTGGGGGTGGAGGAAACACATTTCTTATTGGATACCATACCATTGAACTGTTGAACTGCTTGGTGTCATCTTTGTTTAGCATGCATTATGTTAGCCTTAGAGTCAATTTACATGTCAATGATATAAACTTAATTGAGATAGCAGATAGCATTTAGAAGGAGTTAAATTTTGTTTCGGTTTGAAATTAATTTAAATATCAATCTTCATTTGGTTTGAGACTCTAGTTTGTGGTAAGATAGTATGCTTAATCTTAAACATTTAGAAAAAATTTATGTGTGATTATTTTGTGAATATTTTTGCGGTCTCGACAAGCTCTAGAACTTACTTGATAACCGCTTGAGGCGAATTCCTAGAATGCACACTACTTAGGATATGATATAGGCCATTTTTGAACCGTTTGAGCCTTTCAAACCTATCATTGCTATATTTATCACTAGTCACCTATTTGAGCCTTTTTCTTGAAAAGAAAATTTGAGCCTTGTTTCTTTCGATAAACCATTTACTTACCTTTATGAGCTTAAAAATATTTTTATCCTTACCTTTCTTTTAAAAGAACTTAGTTAAGCACATGTTGTGAGAAGCACTTAAAAGGAGTAAGGGTGGAAATATGAAAAAATATCACTACCGTAACCCAAGTACATTAAAGGAGATTGATAGACGCTTAAATATACATATTTAAGTCCCCTTATTTACACTTGTTAGATCCTTTATTACGTTAATTTGGTATCTTTTACTCCATTTGTGTGTTTTACATGTTTTTGTAGGGTCTTGGAGAAAAAGAAGCAGTTTTGGCACTTTAAGGAAGAAATCTAGAAGCCCTGGAGCACTTTCTGGACAAAGGGCGATCGAGCGCACATGCAGTGCGATCGAGCGCACATACGGTCGTGCGCACACTTGTAGGATCGAGCGCATACTGCGATCGAGCGCAAGGACACATGCGATCGAGCGCAAATGTACAGGCGTGAATAGTAAACTGCAGAACTCTATTTTGGAAATAACCCTATTTTGGAAATAATTCTATTTTGGAAATAAAGGAGTTTTGTGTTTTAGGAAAGTTTAGAAACTCATGAGTCTATTAGGACTTCTCAAAGACCTATAAATACACTTGTAAACTCACACACAAAAAGACACCCTTAGATAGAAAACACTTTTCTCTTTTGCTTTAGCTTGGAGAAGGAGACCGTGGAGCAGAATTGACGCCTCTTCTCTCGGGTTTATTCTTCTCCCTTATGTTTAGTTTAATTATGTTTACTTCAGTTAGTATGTGTAACTAACTCTCTTAGTAGGGCTTGGTTGAAGCCCTAATTATGTTTACTCAATAAATTTAGTATTGGCGCCTTGTGATATTTATGTTGTGTTGCTTAAACTTGATTAATACCTGCTTTTATTTAAATTCCTCATATGTATATGTCTGATCAATATGTGCATATGGTATGGACTTGTTAGTTAGATCAATTTGGATGACCGAGTCCTGGGTCTAACATTAGTAACAAGGGATATCTTATCCGGATACCCGGGTTAATCAACATGGGAAACCGGGAGTAGATACCATGCCCTAGGTCTCATGTGGTTGTCGATTTCCATAGTACTTATGTTTTCTTAAGGAACAACTCAAGCAGATACCATGCTGAATCCCTTAAGGAAGAAAAGAGTTAAAGTAGATACCATGCCTAACTCGTTGCTTAGGGAAATCAATAGCTTAAGGAGTAGATACCATGCCCTTAGGTTGGCGACCAGTAGGTATACATGGCATGAATAAAGCATTGGCATACTATTATATTGTGGTAGCATAATTAGTGGTGGATATCAAGTCCCTACGCCTTTATCCTTAGTATTTTATCTTTATTCTTTCTCAACACTTTTATTATTTCTATCTTTTTATATTGCGAATATAATTCTAAACTGAACTTTACCAATCCCTGTGAAGATGATCTTGCATTCGCACACTATACTACACTGTTGACCTTGTGCACTTGCAAGTAAAACAAAGTCCGATCATTCACCTATTTTATTTAGGTATATTATCGCACAACAAGTTTTTGGCGCCGTTGCCGGGGATTGTGCTAAATTTCTTTTTGGAATTATTTTCGTTAGTTTTTTTTTATTATTATTTTAATTTATTCTATTTTATTCTGTTCTGTTTTATTTTTATCAAAAATCAGATTTATTCCTTCTTTTCGTTTTCTGTTCAGGTGTGCAGAGGAGGAGTTTCTGTCCTTATTGCGATCGAGCGCAGTGCCTCGTGCGATCGAGCGCAAGTCTGCGATCGAGCGTAGAGGAGCTGCGATCGAGCGCAAAAGGTCCAGAGAGTACCCGAGCAGCAGTACTGAAACTGTTGCACTGAAGCGGTTCAACTAATTCATTCAAAGGGAGAAGCACCAATGACAGAAGCTCAATATACTTGTCTAGATGCTATGGAGAGGAAGCTAGATATGCTCATATATGCCATGACTAGTCAAAACATATCACCTAGTCCGCGAGGCAAACCACTCCAGGTATGTGCTATATGTTCTCGTTTTGATCACATTACTAACACTTGCCCTTTGTATTCATATGCAGGTCAAGAGCAAGCAAATTATGAGGGACCGCACAATGCATATACAAATACCTACAATCCTAGATGGAAGCACCACCCCAACCTCTCATGGAGCAACAATCAAAGCAACTTGAACCTTCAAGAGAAACAAGGGAACTGTCATAAAGCAGCCCAACCAGTACCAGAACCCAAGAAGGATGATCTAGAAAGTCTTGTAAAACAATTGGCCACTCAGCAACAACAACTAATGGCAACATTGATAACTTCACAAGATCAGCAAAGACAAACAATTGCAAAGCATGAGCAAACCATCCAAAGGCTGGAAGTACAAATGGGGCAAATGGCTAAGGAGTTAAGTGGAAGACAGCAAGGAGAACTTCCTGCACAAACACTACCACATCCAAGAGGACATCAGCAACTAAATGCCGTGACAACTCTAACAAATGGTAAGATCATTGAAACTGATGAGCCTACACAAGCATCCACATCCAAGGTAAGTGAGATGGAGAAGGTAAATAGTGAGAAGGTTGAACTCAAAAGATATAATGCATTAAAATTACCCCCAGATAATATAAAATGTTTTAATGTATGCATGACGCAAAGTGTTGTTGAGGAAGCTTTTCAGGTCCATCACGTTGATCCAATAGAACCTGTTCTTAACTATAGTGTCCCAAGATCGGATATTGAGCCCAAATGTAAGGATGTTACTGATGACATCATTGAAACTATGCACCTTCTAAAAGCCTTTCCAAAGCCTCCAAGTAAGTACACTGATCCATTTGAAATTCTTGGGCCTACTAATACTATTCTTCCCCCTTTTATTGTACAGGCACCTAACTTGGAATTCAAGCAGTTACCCGAGCACTTATCTTATGCCTATATGGGAGAGAATAAGACACTTCCTATGCTAGCTGCTACCACTCTCAGTTTTGGGGAAAAATAAAGTTTGGTCCGGCTGAAGACGTTAAACTTAGCGCTCATGGGAGGCACCCCACAGCTTATCCTTTTATTTTTATTATTTTACGTATTTATTGTTATTTATTTATTTTTATTACTTCTTGTTTTCCCGTATTACGTTAGTTTTTCTTTTTTAGGGACAATGTGTGCATCCGTTCAAGTTTGGGGGTGTGCTACGAGCCATGTCAGCCATCAGTTCTCCATCTCCCAGGTCAGCTCCTTCCATGCTATTCACACATTGGGGACAATGTGCAATTTAAGTTTGGGGGTATGGGGACACATTCACACACTCATTATGTCCCACATTTTTTTTTTGTTGTTTTGTTATTATTTTCATAAATAAATGCTTGTTCACTATGTCCAATAAACTTTTTATGATCTAAACAAAAAGTTATGATTTGTCTTCATCAGTGAGCTTAACACTTTGAACATATAGGTCAATAAACAAGTTTTGAACCTAGATCACTGCCCTTTTGGCATTTAAGAATTCACAAGTTTAACTTGAACTATCACGAGCACATTAGCACATAGTTGTGTGGGGTATGACATGTTATTTGGATTGGTATGTTTCTTTTGCTTGACTGTGAACTAGATGACCTATTAGATTGACATTTTGGCATATAAAAATAGAAAAGATTGATTCGTGCTCAAAAAGAAAAAAAATGCTCCTAATGATCAATAAAAACAAATCTTCCGCTGAGTAACTGGCCCTCTTGCCTCAGTAAGCATTGAGTGTCACGTCAAAAGGTGGAAAATCTTAAGTGATCATTAAAAAGGAATTTTTCGCTGAGTAACTGGCCCTCTTGCCTCAGTAAGCATTGAGTGTCACGTCAAAAGGTGGAAAATTCTAAATAGTAGCATAAAAATCAGTTAGTTTCGTAGCCTTGTTGACTCGAGCCAGTAAGTCCTTAGGGGTGTCTTTACACCTAATGCCCTAAAAACCATCTAGTTTGGGAGTCATTGACCAAACACTCGTTACACGAGTCATCAAGAAAGCTTAAGGGAACTAACTTAGCAAAAATCTCGCAAATAAAAGTCTATGCCATATTTGTTGACTCTAATAGGAAGTTTGGTGAATCTTGAGTCATCGAAACACTATCCATTTGAATTTCTTGGAAACTTAATCTTTTATATGCTAATCACCACACACCGAAGTCAAAACTTGTGATATCTTAGAATACCTAGTGAATATGATTTACGTTCAAAACTCTTATTCATTGCAGATATATGTTTACACTTGTTAAGCTTGCTCATGAATGCGCATCATTGTTTTGTGTAAAATCTAGATTTTTTATTGACACTATGAACATTGGATTTATCTATATTTTTGTTTTAGTTTTTAATTTAGTATTGCTAAGGGACTAGCAATATGTAAGTTTGGGGGTGTGATAGACGCTTAAATATACATATTTAAGTCCCCTTATTTACACTTGTTAGATCCTTTATTACGTTAATTTGGTATCTTTTACTCCATTTGTGTGTTTTACATGTTTTTGTAGGGTCTTGGAGAAAAAGAAGCAGTTTTGGCACTTTAAGGAAGAAATCTAGAAGCCCTGGAGCACTTTCTGGACAAAGGGCGATCGAGCGCACATGCAGTGCGATCGAGCGCACATACGGTCGTGCGCACACTTGTAGGATCGAGCGCACACTGCGATTGAGCGCAAGGACACATGCGATCGAGCGCAAATGTACAGGCGTGAATAGTAAACTGCAGAACTCTATTTTGGAAATAACCCTATTTTGGAAATAACTCTATTTTGGAAATAAAGGAGTTTTGTGTTTTAGGAAAGTTTAGAAACTCATGAGTCTATTAGGACTTCTCAAAGACCTATAAATACACTTGTAAACTCACACACAAAAAGACACCCTTAAATAGAAAACACTTTTCTCTTTTGCTTTAGCTTGGAGAAGGAGACCGTGGAGCAGAATTGACGCCTCTTCTCTCGGGTTTCTTCTTTCCTTTTTATTTTATTATGTGTAATTAAATTCTTAGTAGGGCTTGGTTGAAGCCCTAATTATGTTTACTCAATAAATTTAGTATTGGCGCCTTTGCAATATTTATGTTGTGTTGCTTAAACTTGATTAATACCTGCTTTTATTTAAATTCCTCATATGTATATGTCTGATCAATATGTGCATGTGGTATGGACTTGTTAGTTAGATCAATTTGGATGACCGAGTCCTGGGTCTAACATTAGTAATAAGGGATATCTTATCCGGATACCCGGGTTAATCAACATGGGAAACCGGGAGTAGATACCATGCCCTAGGTCTCATGTGGTTGTCGATTTCCATAGTACTTATGTTTTCTTAAGGAACAACTCAAGCAGATACCATGCTGAATCCCTTAAGGAAGAAAAGAGTAAGAGTAGATACCATGCCTAACTTGTTGCTTAGGGAAATCAATAGCTTAAGGAGTAGATACCATGCCCTTAGGTTGGCGACCAGTAGGTATACATGGCATGAATAAAGCATTGGCATACTATTATATTGTGGTAGCATATTTAGTGGTGGATATCAAGTCCCTACGCCTTTATCTTTAGTATTTTATCTTTATCAAAATCAACACTTTTATTATTTTTATCTTTTTATTACTGCGAAACTAATTCTAAAGTTAAATTTACCAATCCCTGTGGAGATGATCTTGCATTCGCACACTATGCTACACTGTTGACCTTGTGCACTTGCAAGTAAAACAAGTACGATTATTTACCCATTTATTTAGGTATATTTTCGCACAACAGAGATAAGTCGGGGGTTGTGGAAAAGAAAAGAAAAAAAATGAAAAAAAAGGTGAATGGTTATGTACCAAAAATAAAATAAAATAAAAAGAATTATGGCAAAGAAAGAAGAAAGAAAAAAAAAATGGTGATTTGTTGAAAGAAATGCTCGAAAAATGGTTGAAAGAGTTGGGGGTTGAAGTAAGGTTATCCAGTGCTTAAAGAGTTGTGTTCAAAACTAAGAGATTAAGTTCTTTTACTTGTTGAATCCTTCCCGTTCCTTCTTAACCTTTACCTTAGCCTAACGTTACAAGCTTATTAAAGACCTATTGATCCAATGTAGTGTGACTTTTCTACAATAGTGGAGAGTGGTTTGAAATGTAAGCATATGGAGCTTGTTTTTGTGATTGATGTCACGCAATTTATTATGTTTTTAGAGGCCAAGACTTATTGACTCTTAACATCCATCTTAGCACAATCCATTAATCCAAACACCCGGATGATTTTAAGATTGATGTTTGAATTACTTTTGGATTTGAGTGAAATTTAATGATTCTTTGTGCCTTGTGTTATGAGCAATTTTTGAGACAAAATGTGGATTACTCTTGGTTAACACTAATATTGCTTTTGGTTTCTTTGATTCCCACCATAGAATTCTTCTCTTAATTTCACTTGAATTGCTAGGGACTAGCAATAAGCTAGTTGGGGGTTGTGATGAGAGTCATAAAATTCCTCTCAACAGTGGTTAATTGTTAGCATTTTAGGATTGATCTCGGTCTTTATTGTGCTTTTGTATGTTAATAACTCTAAAGTAATATTATTGGACCACTGACTTATTTCAGTGTAATTTTCAGGAACTTTAAGTTTAAAAGAGAAAAAGAAGCGATCATTGCTTAAAAGACCAAGATCCCATGCTTATGGAAGGACAAGATGGACTGCTGCCTAAATTGTAATCGAGCGCACAAGCAGTGCGATCGAGCGCATGTGCGATCGATTGCACTCGGGCTGCGATTGAGCGCACCCGGATAGCATTCCACATCGGCTAGATAACACATAGCATTCCGAGAGTTTGCCTATATAAAGACCCACTCTGCTCAGCTGAAATCATCAATCAATCGGAGCTCTTCTAAGATCATCTTTTGAGATCATTAGAGAGTGACTCTAGAGAGCCTTTAGGAGAAATCCAGAGGGCCTTTAAGAGGAATCCGAAGTATAAAATTTGGAGGGCAAGCTGAGGATGATCGTTGAGAGGCCGGAGGCAACTCAATGAGGCATGAACTCTATGGCCAGCTAATCTCCAAGCAAAGCGAAGGGATGAATCCCTAGGTGTAGTTGTTCTTATTTTCCTTTATTTGGTTCAGTTGTAGTTGGTATTATTTTTATCAAACATTGTTATGTTTTATTCTTTAATTTAATTTAGTAGATTATTTTATTAGTCTGGTGATTGCATGCTTCCTTTCCATATAAGTTCAGTCATGCTTTTCTTATGTGTATCTGTTTAGATGTGATTGAGTCTGGTAGACCTCTTTTATAGATTTGTCCATTGTTGTGGTATTGTCGTTAGATATATTGTCGCCTTTTGAAATTTGATAAGTTGGGTCATGTGTGCTTAAAAGTAGAGAATAATTCATAACAATTACATTAGGATTTATAATCGCGCTTTAATTGAATATATGCTGATTGCCTGTTTGGGATGTGAAACTAGCAATCGAGATAAAAACAACTGAATCAAGTTAGGATTAGAACAATGAGCCTAGGGAGGATTTCCGGAATCTTGTCATTCTTAATTATATTTCCAACCCTATTTACACAATTACCTTTTTTCTCAAACAAACTCAAATTCATTTAATCTTTCATCGTTTGTGTCGAGGTTTACACCTTCTTTTGTAATTAACTTGTTTCCCTGTGGAATCGACACCCCAAAACTATACTACAACTACCGCGTTATGTTTTGGGCATAATCAATGCCCGTTGACCTTGAATGTCACTTGAGTCTTTGGGTTCAACAACTCTACCGCTCCATGAGAAAAAACATTGACTACCGAAAACGGTATGCACCATCTTGACTTCATTTTTCCTAGAAATAATTTAAAACGAGTGTTAAATAAAAGAACTTTCATTCCAGGATAAAGAGACTTACGGATAAGGCCTTGGTCATGGTAACGCTTAGTGCATTCTTTGTACATCTTTGCATTCTCATAGGCTTCATCACAAATGTCTTCTAACTCATTGAGTTATAGTAACTGCTTTTCTCCTGCCATTTCCATATCCATGTTCAACTCCTTGATTGCCCAATATGCCCGATGCTCAAGCTCAACTGGTTTAGCACAGTCCTTTAAAATGATCTTATGCATACATGTAGCAGGACTAATACCCCTGATGTCACTTATACTCCATCCTATGGTTCTCCTAAGTCTGTTAAGCTCCTTCACAACTCTCTCCTCTTAGGTTTGGGTCAAAGTAGATGAAATAATCACAGGATATGTTTCTCCCTCTCCTAGAAATATGTACTTAAGGTGCTTAGGTAACTCTTCAAGTTCAAGCTTAGGTGGAGTAGTATCTTCCCTAGGTAAGGAACTTGGCAATTCTAAAGGTTTACTAGACTCTTCTTGGGGTGACACTGGTATTGCACTATCTAACATCTTATGATACCCTTAGGTCTCCTCTTCTAGTGTTTCCTCTACTCTCTTAGTTATAAGAGCAACTTCAAGCTTGTCCTTTATTTCTGTATGCAAATAAGTGTCATAAACAAGTGAATCCACACAATCAATAAAACAACACTCATCGTTAGTAGAAATAGATGAATGAGTGGTTAGAGAATCAAACACTTTAAATTGTATAAACTCTCCCAAGACTATCATCGTTAACCTACTATTATGGACATCAATAATAGTCTTGGTTGTGGCCATAAATGGTCTACCAAGAAGAATTATGTGCTCCTTGTCCTTAGATGGGGTTCTTTCCATCTCCAATACCATGAAATCCACAGGCACATTCACTTTGTCTACCTGCACCAATATATCCTCAACTATTCCCTTAGGATATTTAACTGACCTGTCTGTGAGTTGAAGGGACATAGTTATTGACTTAAGCTCCCCCAAACCTAGTTACAAGTATATCGAATATGGCATGAGATTTATACTTGCTCCTAAGTCTAGCATTGCTTGGCAACCTTCTTTTTTCCCATTGTGATGTTGATGATGAAACTTTCGAGATCTTTCAGCTTAGGTTGCAAGCTTTGTTGGAGCACTGCACTAGCAACTTCTGGCACCATCACTTTCTCATTCTTCTCAAATTTCCTCTTTTTAGTGTTAAGTTTCTTAAAGAATTTCGCATATGATGGCACATTCATGATAACATCCAAAAGTGGCAAATTAATATTCACTTTATAAAGCATGTCAAAAATATTAGAAAATTGCTTATCCTATTTAACATCCTTCAAATGGCTTGGATAAGGAATAGAAGGCCTTTAAGGCTCAGTGTCGTGAAGGAAGATGGCTTATTCTCCTTGCTCTCCTTAGATTTTTAGAAGATTGTGGATCTTTAGCTGGATTTCCTTTAGGAGCGTCATGCTCCTTTTACTTCTCAATTGATTTTCCACTTCACAGCACTGTGATAGCCTTTGCTTGCTAAGGTTAGCTAGGCAACTTCATTTTTTGATGCACTTGCAATTGTTCTACAAGTTGCCCAACTTATACTTTCAACCTCTTCATTGATGCCTCTACGGAATCCAACCTTTGGCTATGTCTCTCATGGTTCTCTTTGCTAACTTGAGTAAAAGAACTCAAGTTCTCCTCCAAAGTTGGATTTCTAGGCTGACTGGGTGGTGTAACTTGGTTTTGATATTGAACCGGTCTTGAACTTTGAGCATATACCGGAGCGTTGTTAGTCTTCCAGGAGAAATTGGGATGATTTCTCCACCCAAGGTTGTAGGTGTTAGAATATGGATCACTCCTCAGCCTAGGTTGGTAAGACTCCATTGCATTAACTTATTCTCGTTCATTTCCTGCATAAGATTCATAAGACAAAGAACAAGTGTTAGTACCTTGACCACAAACCCCATAAACTCCACATACCTCATTGTTGGGCGTGTTTGTGCTAGTGAGAAGTTTGACTTGTTTGATTAACTCCGTAAGTTGCATTGCCATATCGTTTTTGGAGCTCAATTCATTAACCCCAACTCTCCTTCCTCTTACACTCTTTTTTTTGGGAATTAGCACCCAACATCTCATATAGCTCACATGTCTCCTCAGCAGTCTTTTCTCCTATGGCTCCACTGGTAGTGTTATCAGCCATATATTGACACTGTTGTGTTAATCCATTATAGAAGAATTGACTTTGTAGCTCCAATGGGCAATGATGGTGGGGACACTGGATTATAAGCATCTTGAACCTGTCCTATGCTTCATGGAAGGGTTCTCCCTCCATTTGTGAGAACGTGGCAATCTTAGTTCTCAACTCAGTGGTCTTCTGATGGGAGTAGAAGTTGTTCATGAACCGATTGTAGACCGCTTCCCATGTAGTTAAAGAACTAAGTGGAAGAGTCATCAACCACACTTTTGCTCTATCTTTTAATGTGTAAGGGAAGCATCTCATCTGGAGTTGATCCTCATTCAGCCCCTGTAGAGGAAAAGTCTACACTGTTGCATAGAAATCCCTTATGAAGGTTAATGGGTCTTCATTTGGAATTTTGTAGAATGAAGGTAGCATGCTAAAGTGGATATTTTTTATCTCATAATTTCGTGCAGCTTCCCCCAATTGGATGCAAGATGTGGAAGTGCCAATGATCGTCCTTGCATACTCCTTCATCATAATTTGTCTTTCAGCTCCTTCCATTCTTTCAGGCTCCTCTTTTTCTATTCCCTCAACCTTTTCTTCTTCTTCCGTAGGCTGTAACGTCTCCCTTAGCCTATGGATATTGTCTATTACTCGCACTAGATTTCTCCCTTAGGATCTTCTACCGTGCATGTACTTGAAGAAAACAAAAGAAAAATTAAGCTACCAAGAATCAAGATAGCGAAAATCAAGAAACAAATTAATGCCAATTTAAATCAAGAAAATCAAGAAGCAAATAAAGAAAATTTGACGAATTAAAAATTATGCCTAAAAGAAAGAAAAGAAATAAAATAAAAATAATAACAAAAACAAAGAAAATAACTAAACAATTAAACGCCGATTCCCCGACAACAGCACCAAAAACTTGATGTTCAAATTTTAAATGCTCGCAAGTGCACAAATCACAAATAGTATTGCGATGAGTTTACTCTCGAGGTCGATCTCTCAAGGAATTGCAGTGGTTTAAATCCTAAATTACTTTCTTAAAATTACTAAAACAAACTCTGAAATTAAATCTTAAACACTCTAATTAAAAGATTGGTGAAGAGAAAATTGAAATAAAAAACAATTAAGTAAATTAAACAAAACGAATTATGAAGAGATGGGTATAATCAATGAGAACAATTGGGAGTTTAGCTTGCTATCCAATCATGAATTGGAACATTTGGTGAATATAAAGAATTAATCAACATCCAAGACTATTGGTATTTCCATTAAGACTACAGAATGCCATTGATCGTGTTTATTCTCAATTTATAACTAATTAATTAAATCCCATAGATCGCGTTCATCAATTAATTAGTTAAATTAAATATAAGGAAAACGCAACCACCTAAATCACAATTTGATTTGAATCCTAATTTAAATTCCTATTCAAGAAAGCTTAATTAAGTCTAGATGATTTTTCCTCAACCTAATCTCAAATATTAACCTTGACTATCAATAATGGATGGCCAATCGACAAGCAATAATCAAAGGAATGAAGAATATTGAATAAGAAATAATCTGAAAAATTTTATAAAACTAAATCCACCAAAATATCCAAAACAATCAAGGGTTACAAGCATTTAGGGTTACAAGCATATTTTAGGACAAAAGGAGCAAAGATAGAATTTCTTTTTGAATTACAAGACGAATCCTCAAAGTCTTAAAGGATCATCTTCTTCAATCTCTTGATAAGCCGTCTTCATGAAAGAAACTGTCTCATCCTTCAATCTCCTAAAACTCCTCTTGATAATATCTCTCCAAGAACTGCCATCATCTCCCCTTTTCTCTGAGTCTAAAATACCTATATATAGCCTGTATGGAGATGGCTTTGTAGACAAAAAAGTCGCCCTAGGGTTTCTGTTTAGGCCATGTGCTTCTGCTGCTGTCCAGGCCCGGCCCAGTTCTGCTACTATCCAGGCTCAGTTCTGCTGCTCTCCAAGTTGTGTGTTTACTGCTGTCCTGACCAGGTTTCTATTATTCAGAACTGGTCTGGTTGTATTGTTGTCCAACCCATGCAAATCCCAAAAAAAATCAGAATTTAATAGCTCCTTCACTTCTGCCACGCTGAAATCATGCACAGCCTGACCTTTATCTAATTAAACTGCCATAACGTTCTCTAGAAAAATCATATTTATGAGCCATAAATTCTCTAGAAAATAAGTATCCGGATCTTTTCATGAATATATTAATCATCTCCTAGTTATTCCTGAATCAATACAGTTTAATCCGCAAAAATATCTTCTGCCACGCTGAAATCACGCACAGCCTGACCTTTGTCTACTAAAACTGCCATAACTTTCTCTAGAAAAATCATATTTATGAGCTGTAAAATTCTCCATAAAATAGAAATCTGGATCTTTCCAAGAATATATGGCTCATCTCCTTGTTCTTCCTGAATCAATATAGTTTAATCCACAAAAATGACTGATATGTACAGGCAATTCTAGCAATTTAGTGAAACTCCTTTCCAAGTTCTTGTGAATCTGTAAAACAATGAAAAACAACTCAAAGTAACAAATTCCAAGATAAACATATAAATAAATACTTTAAAAAACATACAAAATACTAGGACAAATATTCGTTCATCACATGTCAAAAAGGGATTTGGTTAGACAAAAAAGAGGACCTGAGATACTTCAAAGGTATTGAAGTCACTCTTATAAAGAGTTGAAAGGAAAGAGTTTTAGGGTAAATTAGGTTTAGCCAACCACGCCCATCTATGCATAGGTTCATACTCAATATTTTTTGCTTGAGGTGTTTGACTAGGATATGATATAGGCGATGTGATAGCTTTGCAATCCTAACATTTGATTCCTTTCATGAGATCTATTTTGCGAACATATGAGCATTCTTTGATGATATCCATATTCATATGCGAATTTGTATCTGAAATTTCTTGTTTACATAACTTCTATTCGCATATGCTTGATGAGTGTTTGAAACCTAGGTTCGGTGTGCTTAATGAGTGAATCCTGTGAGGCCTAGAGTCGAATCGAATTCGGATTCTTGATGTTAGGTTTGGGGGTACTTGACGTGAATTTTTTTTAGCATTGGAATATGGATGTGAGATGTGTACTTGATTTGAGCAATGAATTGTGAAGTGTTGAGACGCTGAACATAATTGTGCATAAGATATCTAGATATGAGTCATAATAAGAATTAAGGCATGAGGCTTTTGTTGATTTAAGTTTTTAGGTTTATTTTGTTTATGTTTTCTCTTAGTTTTGCTTGAGGACTAGCAAAATCTTGAGGGTATTTGATGAACGAATATTTGTCCTAGTATTTTGTATGTTTTTCAAGTATTTATTTATATGTTTAGCTTAGGAATTTGTTACTTTGAGTTATTTTTTATTGTTTTAGAGGTTCACAAGCATTTGGAGTTCATTTGAAGTAAAGCTGGCGGGATTCAGAGTGCAACAAAACCCATCATTTCTAGACTGTTAAAGATAAATTGAGCATTTTGCTAAGTCATGTTGTCACTAGCAAAGGGTGACAAGGAGTTTCACTAAATTGCCAGAATTGTCCGCATAGCTCAGTTATTTTTGTGGATTAAACTATATTTATTCAGGAAGAATCAGGAGATGAGCCATATATGTTGGAAAGATCCGGATGTCTATTTTCTGGAGAATTTTACGGCTCGTAAATACGATTTTTCTAGAGAAAATTATGGCAGTTTTAGTAGATAAAGGCCAGGTTTTGCATGATTTCAGCGTGGCAGAAGTGAAGGAGCTATTAAATTCTGATTTTTTTTGGGATTTGCATGGCCTGGATAGTAGCACAACCAGATTAGTTCTGGATAGCAGAAACTTGGCCTGGACAGCAACAAACACACGGCCTGGACAGCAGCAAAAGCACACGGCCTGAATAGAAACCCTAGGGCAACTTTTCTGTCGACAAAGCCGTCTCCATACAGTTATATATAGGAATTTAGACTCAGAGAACCAAGGGAAGACTGCGGTTTTTTTTGGAGAGATATTATCAAGGGGGAGACTGCAGTTTTTTTTGGAGAGATATTATCAAGGGGAGACTACTTTTTTTTAGAGATATTATCAAGAGGAGACGGTTTCTTTCATCAAGACGGCTTATCTAGAGATTGAAGACGACTATCAATCACTTCAAGTCTTTAAGGATTCATCTTGCAATTTGGGAAGAAATTTTATCTTTGCTCCTTTTGTCCTTCAATATGCTTGTAACCCTAGTATTTGAATTATGTGATTAGGATTTAAACATGAGAGGCTGAACGCATTGTTGGGCGTTTGGCTTAGCTGCCTTGATTGTTTTGGATATTTTGGTGGATTTAGTCTTATGAAATTTTCTAGATTATTTCTTATTCAATATTCTTCATACCTTTGATTATTACTTGTGGATTGGCCATCCATTATTGATAGTCAAGTTTAATATTTGAGATTAGGTTGAGGACAAATCATCTAGACCTAATTAAGCTTTCTTGAATAGGAATTTAAATCAGGATTTAAATCAAATTGTTATTTAGGTGTTTGCATTTTCCTTATACTTAATTTAACTAATTAATTGATGAACACAATCCATGGGATTTAATTAATTAGTTATAAATTGAGAATAAACATGATCAATGGCATTCTCTAGTCTTAGCGAAAATACCAATAGTCTTGGATGTTGATTAATTCTTTATATTCACCAAATGTTCCAATTTGTGCTTGGATGGCAAGCTAAACTCCCAATTGTTCACATTAATTATACTCATCTCTTCATAATTTGTTTTGTTTAATTGTTTTTATTTCAATTTTCTCTTTACCAATCTTTTAATTAGAGTGTTTAGGATTTAATTTCAAAGTTTGTTTTAGTAATTTTAAGAAAGTAATTTAGGATCAAAACCATTGCAATTCCTTGAGAGAGTAAACTCATCGCAATATTTTTTGTGATTCATGCACTTGTGAGCATTTAAAACTTGCATATCAGACAACGTGAGTAAGGAAGAAGAAAAAAAATTATTTTTTTAATTAAAAAAAGGACACATGGACGCTTACATGGTTTTGTCTTAAAAATTAAGACAATTGGAGTTTGTAGTTATTGTTTTGGAAATTAAGACACCTGGAGTCCAGGTGTGGATTTTTGAAGGTTGCTGGCAAAAAAATGAAACTTAAAGAACATTGGTTTTTAAGTATGATTAGTATAAAAGTTTGGTTTTTGTTAAGTTTTGTAAAACAATTAGTTTACACTTTCTCAAATTTCTCTATTTCTTTAAACACTTGGGGACTGAAAGAAAGGTTGAAAGAGTAAAATTTTGAAGAAGTTTACAGGAGAATTTTAAAGAAAGTCACAGAAAGCTCTAAGAAAAACCAAAGGTAATAATGTGAATTTTATTTTTTGAAATTTAGCATACATAAAATTTTTCGGAATTCAATATGGTAATTTTCAAAGAGAGTGAACTGTGGAAGAATTGAAGAATTAATTGGAAATTTTAATATAAATATTATGTTAGGTGTTGACGATCAGCAACCGGGGGAAATTACTGAAAGGAGCAAGAAAGGTAAGGAGGTGTTCCACGGGTAGCTTTAAGTACTGCGTGGTGAATTAGATTTGCTTTAAGTAATCAAGATAAATATGATATATATAGTGATAATATTTGAATAAATTATTAACCTATGATTTAATGATAGGTGAAAGATGGTTGATGGGTATGGTAGGAATAATTGATATGTAGAAAATTATTATATGAGAAATATTATTATTGGAATAATGAGTCGATTTAATAATGAAGGTGATAAATGAAATTCTTGATGAGCTATAGTTGATGATTTGATATGATATATAAGGAGAAGAATTTAGGAAAATTGATCAAATAATAATTTAAGAAGAAGCAGGATAGCTAATTTGAATGTCTTAATACATGCTTGTTTTTTTATTATTGTTCATATGCATATACATGAAATAAAAGAACTGAGAGGGGGCTGGTCTAAATAAAAACCATGACAGCCAGTATATGCTGGACATAAATGAAAACTGTGACAGCCGATATATACTAGTGAGAAATGAAAACCGTGGTAGCCGGTATATGCTGGTGAGAAATGAAAACCGTGATAGCCGGTATATGCTGGTGATAAATGAGAAACCATGACAGCTGGTATATGCTGGTGAGAAATGAAAACCACGACAGCCGATATATGCTGGTGATAAAAGAATCGGGAAGGTAGTCGTTCTAAGATAAAAACTTGTCGACATGTGGGAAGACGTTTCCAAATAATAATTCATGCATTGTATCTGTTTTAAATATTGATTATTATTGTTTGAGATGATAAAGTGTTATTCTAATTTTAAATTTATTGATAGATGAATGAGTCTTACAGAGAGACAGACATTATGAGAAATAAATATGAAAGTATGATATTATAAGGATTATCTGAGTGATTGATTATATGTTGTGAACCTCATAATGGGGTAATTATGAGATAGAATTTATAGTCTCAAGGTGATTAAATATATGAGAAGAATAAATTGATAAAGAATGAGATTATGATATGAGTAGTGATAATAGAATGTTATTATCAAATTATATGAGATATATATAAATGAATATTGGAAAACTAATTATACAAATTGAATACTTCTAGTAAATTTAATTCACTGAGCTTGTGAAGCTCACCCTTCATTGTTAAATAATTTCAGGTAATAGGCATGACAGATATATTGGTGAGCTAATATTTAGACTGAGTCATTATCTGTAAGCCACGTGGTCCACATCCTCATACTAATGAAAAGAAAAATATTTATAAATATTCATTTATACTATGTTATATATACTGTTCAGTTGAGATCTGAATGATGTAACTCCCTTATTGAGGGTTGAGGATTTATGTATGTAGATAACTCAGTTAATGTTTTTATATTATTGCATATATATGTCATGCTGGGATTTCAAAAAGTGACGACACCATCTCGAGGGTGGCCAACCCAGGATGGGTCGTTACATTTACTTTGTCTTGTTTAATCTTGCATGTTTAGTTAGTTAAGATTAAGTTGGAGTTTTGAGAATCCAAGTGTTCTTGAGAACAGTTTGAGAAAATGGGTTTATATACAAAGTGTGTTGATTTAATAATTTTGAGTTCAATTTCTCTCTTGAGTAGTGTTAAATCTTTGATCTAAAACCTTTAAGAACTTGTATTTGATTTTATTTGAAAGTCCCATGAGAGATAAAGACTTTGATTTGAAGAAAAATATGTTTTTGCCATAAGTTTTTCATATTTCACGACTAGACAGTTGACTGGCTATTGAGCACAGTTGACTGTGGAATTCTCTAGACCTTGGACGGTTGACTGACTGTGAAAGTTTTTGGGCAGCTTACAGTTGACTGCCCAAGAGGGACAGTAGATTATCCGAGCCCCTGAACCTGCTTTTTAACTTCTTCTTCGAAAAAAAGTGACTTTTGTTGGAGTATTTCAATCCTAAACTTCTCTAAAGGTACTATAAGTTTGAATACATGATAAAGTTTTAAATTTTAAGATCTTTAAGGGATACTTTTAGTTTTAAAACATATTAGAACGATTTTGGTAAAACTCCTAAATAGAATGAAAAAAGATTTATGATTTAACCAATAAATTTTTATATGCTCGTATAAATTCTATGATAGACTTTGGGCATTAAATGCTTATATGCTTTTGAGTAATTATACTAAGTGTATATGTATTTGTTTAGTGCGATTGGAAGGAAAACTCAAAGGCTAAGAAGTAAACCCAAAGTTAGATCTTGGCTATACAAAGGTGAGTACACCTTACTTTTAGTAAGCATTTTAAACTGTATAATGGAAATACAAGTATGAAAGTATGATATGATTGTTTAAATCAGAATTAATATAATTATAAGAAATGTGAGTATATAAGATTTTAGTACGTAAAATATAAAGAGAAATGTTATGAGAATTATATACATATATGTTGAGATACAAGTTTAGAAATGATTTGACGTGGTTGTGTTTGAGGAATTATGATGTATCTACTTATAATGAAAGTGATTGAATTGGTTGTTAGGAAAATTGTGATGAATGTGATCGGTTTGATTGTTATGAAAATGTGATGTATTGATTTGTGAATGCTTGTTTGCACATCCGTTGCTTGGTGAATGCATTGTCATACTATATACATATGGTTAACATATTATAAGAGAAAATCCATGTTGTTTAGGACCCAGCCCGAAAAGGAGTAGGGAGGGATTTGATATATATATATATATATATATATATATATATATATATATATATATTATGTGTGTGTGTGCATGCGTGCGCGATGAGACTCCTAGTAAGGGGTAAGGAAGAATCCTAGTAAGGGGTATTGGATAATTTAAATGATGAAAGGACCTCACCCAATAAGGGGTAGAGGAGGATCTGACTTGTATTGTGAAGATTGACATACAGATACGTGGGAGATACCCCGTTGTTATACGACTTGCCCAATGACAAGGCATTATAATGATACGAAACTCTATACATGATTATCCATCTAATTACTTTTTAATTAATGCATCCTATGATTGGCACATGAGAGGCATACCTTATAATTAGCCTATGAGAGGCATACTTTTTGATTGGCATCTGAGAGGCATACGTTGTGATTGGCCCATGAGACGTATATGATGTGTTGAGCCCGGTGAATGGCATGAATGATGATTGTGATGAGAGAATAGTATTTTGGGTTGGAAATTCTTATTTTTATTGACTTCATGAATGATGATTGTCATAATATTGTATGCTTGAAAGGCTAGTAAGGATCTCAGTAAGTCCTGCTGTTTTTCTTCTTGTTAAGAAATAGAGATCGATGATTGAAGGAAACTCAATAAAAATTAAATTTTAGTACCTTTAAAATTTGATGAATTATATGCTATAGTTATAATTAAAACGAAAATTTCTCCTCCAATGCGATTACTTTTAGTAATGTGTTTCTCACTGAGCTTTTTAGCTCACTCCTTGATTTACTAATATTTCAGGTAGTACTAGAAGATTTATGGTCGAGTTGAAGGGAGTCCTTCATAATGCTTTTGTCTACGACATCCTTATCTCCTGGATTTTTCGTTAGGAGTCTATTCAATAGTTTTATAGTGAGAAGTTTTCCCTTTATGTATGATTCAAATGTTTTATACTTTGACCCCATGTGTTGTAAAGGTTATTTGTTTATGTAAAATTGTATGTATGCATATAGATCGGTGTAAGAAACGTTGAGAGGTGATTATACCTCCTCGAGTAGGACCCACCTGGGATGGGTCATTACATTTGGTATTAGAGCTTTAGGTTTAAGATTCTGTAGACTTAGTTTCATGGTACATGGTGCATGGGATAGTTAGAAGTTAGTTATATAGGGATAGAGGGGATGTCATATAGGCGTGGTAAACCATAATAGTTTAGGTGGGGGTAAAATATTTTAAGAACAAGTAAAGTTGACTTTTGTTAGAGTATCAATTGAATAAGTACTGTCAAGACAACCATTTGGTGTTGTGTTTGTGTAACATATTGGTGATTTCTTTATTAAGAATATTGATTGTGATTGCTTTGGTTTGATACATATACTTTGATTGATATACACTTCTGGTTCATGTAAGGGTGCTATTTATTATGTGGATGGTTATGTGATGAGAAGATTGAAAGATGAAGAGTGAGAACGTAAATTTTTCCTTGAGTAATCTTATTTACTTGAAAGCTTTACTTTTACTTATGTGAACATTAGTAGATCAGTAATGAACTATACTAAATTAGTGAACTATGTTAAATCATTCATGACATTTCAGTTAATGATTCCGTATAGTGTTGTAGATATTAAAGTGCGTGTAGATGATGATTGTGTGATTTATGTGTAGTTTTGGCTTAAAAAATAATTTGTATAGAAATTGTAAACTTGAAATAAATAAAATTTTTCGTAGTGGGTTCGTATGTGTATGCTCAACTAAAAATAGAATGAGGAAAGTAGTTGATGAGTACCGAGTTGTGTTATCAATTAGAAAAATTGGGAAAGTATGAGAGTTAAAAAGTTATAAGTATATCGTTAGGATGTGAGACTTAAGAAGAGTAAATAAAGTGTTGGTAAACATATAGATGGACTAACAATTGAAAAAGAGGAAATTGTTGGATAATTGCTTAGCATGAAGAAAAAGTTTTAGTAAAGAGTGATAGCTGTACAATAAGAAAAGTTAACTAAGTAATGAATGATTGTGTTAGATAAATTACAAGAAAAATTTTCTGGGTGTTTTAATACTTTAAGAAAGATAATGTAGGAAGCATATTAGAAGGTAGAAATTGTTGTGTAAGAACCTGTAAAGAATAAAGGTATGGTAAAATTTGATTTGATCTTAAAGTTAATAGAAGATGATACAAGACATGGTGGATTTATTCAAAGCCTAAGAAGCCTTGAGTTGTGATTCAAGGATGAACAATTAAAAGGTTGATTCTAATAGAGTGAATGTTGGTATTTTGTCCGAGGTTTAAACAAGAAGGTGGAAGAATAAAATCAACATGTTCAGCACCAGTGTGCACCACAGCACAGCCTTCCCAAGCTGTGGCGCCCTGTAAGGAGGAGTCCTGGAGGAGGTGTGCACCTCGACTCAGCCTCCCCCAGGCCGAGGTGCCCAAAAGTTTGACGAAGTGTGCTTTGCCCTGAGTCGTGGCCTGCCCTATTCTGGGCCACGGCGCCAGGCACAGTGATGCATACATGTTTCAGTTTTTTAAGTGGTTTGTGAGACATTTCAAAATGCATAGGATCACTAAGGATTGATCAAGGGCTATGGATGATTAGTCTTCTAGATCTAAGGGTGGATATTGACCCTTAAGATTGGTCAAGAAGTTGGTGCACTATATAAAGGGTCACCTAGCTTCAAAAGTCAGAACATAACTTGTGATTAAAAGTGAGATCAATTGTAAGAGTGCAAAGACACTAAACTTAAGAGAGATTTTGTAGAGAGGTTGGTTGTTTAGAAAGAGAGAGAGTAGAATAGCAAGGGATTCAAGGGCTTGTAAGGGGAATTTTCTTGGGAAAATTCCAGGGTTAGTTCTTATCACTTTCTTCTTCTTCTTCTTCTTTTGTTCTTCAAGAACCTATGAGTTCTTGGAAGGGTGTTGCTCAGTGTAAAGAACTCCATTGATAAGAGAGTGCATAGTGCTCGGAGGAGCTAACGGGGACGTAGGCACATTGCTAAACCTCGTCAACAAATTGCTTGTGTTCTTTTCTTTCTTGCTTTGATTGGTTGCTACCTCTTTTCTTTATACAAGTCACTCTAGACTTTGGTGTTTGGAAGATCACCTCCTGGGCATCATCTAAGGTGGTTTCCCAATAGTGGTATCAGAGCTTACACAGCTGGGTATCGGAGCAAGAACAGAAGGTATCGGAGCAAGACTCCAAGAATCAAATAACAAACTTCTTGGGTGATTCAAGAATGTTGTTGAGATCAATCTTCGATCGCGTTCTTGAGGTTTAGAAAAAGTTGGAAAGCATTTATGGGTGCTGCACAAATCTGGGATCATCTCCGCAAGATGGGTTCAAATTTTGCTGTTGAGAAGTTTGATGGAAAGGGAGATTTTTCCCTATGGAAGCGGAAGATCAAGGTTGTTCTTATGCAACAAAAGGTGGACTTGGCTATTGGAGAAGATGATGCTTTTCCAGCAAGTATCATGGCGGACCAGCGAATTGTGATGAAGAAGATGGCATATAGCGTCATCTTCCTACACATGTCGGATAGTGTCACAAGGAAGTATGGAGACTCGGAAGATCCTGCTGCCATATGAAAGAAACTAGATCAGTTGTTTCTTACCAAACTCTCCGTAACAAGATTTATCTTCTTAAAAGAATCTTTGCTTTTAAAATGGGTCCTAATAAAGAGTTGCAAGATAATCTTGATGTCTTTAATAAAATAGTTCAAGATTTGGCTAGCTGTAGTATTAAATTACCGGATGAACAATTGACTATTATGTTATTAAATTCTCTTCCTGATTGTTTTGATAGTTTAATTAATGCAATTGAATATGGAAGAGATACACTGACCAAAGAAATTGTGGTCAATGCTATAAGGGCTCATAATTTCAAAGCCAATAGTAGGAAGGCATTAAGTGGGGAAGGGCTGTTCTTAAGAGGAAGGCCAGCAACTTGGAATAGCAGTAGCATTCATGGCAACTACAAGGAGAAATCAAGAGGTAGAGAGCAGAGCCATAGGAGATCACATTCCAAACCGAAGTTTAGAGGAAGGCGATGCTTCTATTGCAACAAGGAGGGTCACTTTAAGAAAAATTGCAAGAAGAGGTTGTGGGATGAGAGAGGGAGAAGCCATACTAACAATGGAGAGGCTTCAGTTTCCAAAGGAGAACAACAAGACGATGTTCTTGTTGTGTGTGCAAATGTGAGCAGGAGGCAAGGCAGCGAGAAATGGATTCTGGATTTCGAGTGCACTTATCACATGTGCCCTCACAAGAAATAGTTCAAGAATTTCAAGGAGATCAATGATGGAAGGTGATAACTCTATGATAAGAGCCATAAAATGCATTATAATCGTACTTATTTGTTAGCACTTTAGGGTTGATTTAGGTCTTAATTGCATTTTTATTCATTAACAACTCTAAAGTGGTATTTTTGGAGCATTAACTTATTTCGGTGCATTTTTCAGGTATCTTGATTTAAAAGAGATGGAAGAGCTATCATCATTTTAAACACGAAGCTCCATTGAACACTCAAGCAAAAGAATGGTCGTGGAAGAGCCAAGATGAAGAGAAACTAAGAAAGGAGTTTTCACTAAGTTGCTGGAGTTGCCATACGAATCAACCATCTTTACAAATTAAACTGTATTGATGTAGGAAGAACCAGGAAGTGTGCCACATATGCTCAGAAAGATCTGGAAGTCTACTTTCTGGAGGATTTTACGGTTCATTAAAATCATTTTTCTAGAGAAAGTTATGGCGATTTTAGCGGACAGAGGTCATACCTCCTGGTTCAGCATCAGCCGCACCTCACAGCACCAAAATGCACAGAGAGGACAGAAACTCAAGGCTGCAGTGCCAGGATGTTGGCGCTGCAGCGCTGGTAGCTGACACAAAGAAGGATTTGGACAGAAAGTTGGAGCTACAGTGCCAGAATTAGGGTTTCTTTATGTCTTGGCGCTGCAGCGCTGGGATATTGGCGCTGCAGCGCCAGCCCGCGAATTTTGAATGTTATAAATTGAAACCCTAGCTGAACAAGAAGGGAATCAGGAAAAGGGGTGGAAAAGAGAAGAAAGAAAACAAAATTTGGAGGAGAGGAGACACGAAAGGAGGCTTGGAGACACTCCAGGAGGCTACGCATCAAGCTTTTAATCATTCTTCTCCGGTCTTGTATTCTTTTATTCTATCTATGTTGATGTTTTATAATATGAACATGGGTTGTTTGAACATGATTATGGAGTAGATATTTTTGTGTTAAGGATAGATGGATCCTAAACCTTTATCTTGATTTGTTGTTTGGACAAGTGGAATTTAATGTGTTTTTCAAAGAGTGTGTTTTATTGTTCTTAATTCTTTTTATTATTTTGATTCCTTCTTTGGGCATGGTGATGTGTCGAATAGAGAAGCCATGCTCTTATGAATGGTTGAACTAATAAATATGATATTTGATTTTTATGTATGCAAAGGCCAGGGTAAAACATGCCATGAATGGAATAGGAGTAACCGAATAGGGATTCTAGGAAGTTCATGTGGTCCGTTTAAATCGTAACCGAATAGGGAGATTTAACTGAAAGGAATCCAAAAACACTTAATGCTTCTCAATTTGAGTTAATCTAGAATAGACCTGGAATACGGATATTCGAAATTAATGATTCTTGAGATTGTGGTTAGACCCGAAATATGGATAACCAATTTATTGGGGATTCTACCATCTTGGAAAACATATTAAACGAAACTTGTCCATTCGAAACTCTTGTCAATTATGGTTTAGGTGAAGTCGAGTCCTTAGCACGTTAGTTCATAAGAGTTTTCATTCCAAAATTTGCTAATCTTCCATTATTTACTATTGCGTTCAGTTTTTCCTTAGTTAATTGTTAGTAAATCTTTCCCCTACAATTATTCGTTTGCTCAAATAACAGTAAAAGTTAAGTCATAATTTTTGTAGTATTTGATCAGTCCTCGTTGGGAACGATATTCACTCATCATTTTATTACTTGAACGATTAGTGCACTTGCTAGTGTCAATTTCATCGCATTAAGTTTTTGGCATCGTTGCCGGGGACTGAAATAAACTATTACTTTTATTGTGATTCAACTTGTTAATTTGAGAGTTTTTTTTAATTTGGTTTTTAAGTCTATTTTGCAGGGCTTTCGATTCTAGTGCATGACACGTACTAGTGGGAGAATACTTGCAGAACCTAATCCAGAGATTGAGCGCACGTTTCACTCTTTGAGAAGAGCAGCACCAATAACAATTAATACAATGGCAGAAGGAAACAATGCAGAGGTACAACGTGCACTATGGGATTATGCCATGCCAAAGATGGATGGTGTTGAATCTAGCATTCAGCGACCACCTATACAAGCGAACAATTTTGAAATTAAGCCCGCCATCATTTAGATGATTCAGCATTCAGTACAATTTAGGGGCCTATCGCAAGAAGATCCAAATGTTCACTTGGCAAATTTCCTTGAAATTTGTGACACATTTAAGCATAACAGAGTATCAGAGGATGCAATTCGCTTAAGGCTTTTTCCATTTTCATTGAGGGATAAAGAAAAAAGCTAGTTGACTTTTTTGCCTGCCGGATCCATAACAACATGGGCAGAACTGGCACAAAAATTTTTAGGGAAATACTTCCCTCCTGCAAAAACTGCAAAGTTACGTAATGAAATTACTATATTTTTGCAGGTCGATCGACAGTCACTCTATGAGGCATGGGAGCGGTTTAAAGACCTGTTGAGAAGATGTCCTCATCACGAGTTGCCCACTTGGATGCAGGTACAAACTTTTTATAACGGTTTAACCAGTGCAACCCGAAATATGATTGATGCAGCTGCAGGTGGCACGATCATGAGAAAAACTCCAGAAGAGGCTATTGAATTGCTAGAAGAGATGGCCACAAATTCTTATCAATGGCAAGTTGAAAGGCTACCTGTTAATAGAGCTTCAGGATTGCACAATATAGATGCTGTTACAGCTTTAACAGCACAAATGGAGGTTCTCACCAAGAAGATTGATGGACTTAATCCCAACTCACATACAATATATGAATTGTGTGGTGGTAGTGGCCATCACAGCAGTAGCTGTCAAGGTAATCAGTTTGCATATAATTCATCTGCTGAACAAGCTAATTTTGTTTCAAATTTTCACAGGCAGAACAATCCATATAGCAACACATATAATCTGGGATTGAGGAATCATCCAAACTTCTCGTGGAATCAAAGCAATGCAAAACAACCTCATCCTGAATATACCCCTCAAGAAAAGAAGTCCAACTTGGAGGATATGATGGCCAAATTTTTAAGTACAGCAGAAACAAGATTCCAAAATCAAGAAGCATCCATAAAAAATCTGGAAGTTCAAGTCGGTCAACTAGCGAACATAATTTCTGGATGTGCACAAGGTTCTCTCCCGAGCAACACAGAAAAGAATCCTAAGGAGGATGTCAAGGCCATAACACTGAGGAGCGGCACACAATTGGAAGAGCCATAACCTAAGGAAATTACTCAGCAAGTTGACGAGAAAGAAGAGACCATGCAAGAAGAACATGTTTCAGAAAAGAAGTCTACTGGTAAAGGTTTGATCGATTCTAACTCTGAAACTAAATATATGCCACCTCTTCCCTATCCTCAGAAATTTATAAAAGAAAAATTAGATAAGCAATTTTCAAAATTTTTAGAGATTTTCAAGAAATTGCATATTAACATTCCATTTGCAGAGGCTCTATCACAGATGCCTAGTTACACTAAATTTTTGAAGGAAATTTTGTCTAATAAACGAAAGCTTGAGGAACATGGAACGGTGATGTTAACTGAAGAGTGCAGTGCCATACTGCAAAACAAGCTACCTCCAAAATTGAAAGATCCAAGGAGTTTTACTATACCTTGCACTTTAGGAAATTCATTTTTTGATAAAGCTTTATGTGACCTTGGTGCAAGTATCAATCTTATGCCTCTTTCAATTTTCAACAGTGTCATTGCAATTAGCTGATCGATCTATTAAGAGACCATGGGGAATTATAGAAGATGTACTGGTAAAGGTTGATAAATTTATATTCCCTGTAGACTTCATTGTTCTCGACATGGAAGAGGATCGTGAGGTACCTCTTATACTTGGACGTCCATTCCTTGCTACAGGGAGAGCCCTAATTGATGTACAACAAAGGAAATTGACTTTAAGAGTCAATGATGAGCGAGTAGTTTTTGATATGTATAAAATTATGAAATACCCTTCTGGTTTTTCTACTTCTTCTTGTTTTCAAGTGGATATTGTTGATAACCTCATTGAGGAGTTTCAGGAGAAAACATTAAATGAAGATACTTTGGATGGATGCATCATGGAAACGGGAACTAATACCACTGAAAAACTCATCATCAAAGAAGAAGCAAGGAACTTGGAGTCTGAAATGGGAAAAGAAGTGCCAGAAGAACAAATAATAATAACTGAATTGAAAACTTTACTTTCTCATTTAAAATATGCTTATTTAGAGAAAAATATTTTCCCTGTGATAATATATTCTTTGTTGACAGGTAAAATGCAAGAACGGTTGCTAGAAATCCTAAAAAGGCACATATTTCCGGGAAAGCTGAAATCTCGGTCGACTACACCGTATACCATGATAAGTGTCTCACCTTTTGGTGTCGTTGAGGTTCGACACGAGAAAAACAAGAAGACATTCAAGATTAACGGGCACAGATTGAAGCACTACATTACGGGGACTTTTGACCCTAAATCGTCCACCACCGTTCTCCAAGAGCCATAAAATAGAAAGTCAAGCTAAAGACTATAAATTAGAACTACCATTTTGGGTCTTGCTTTTTAATTTTTTTTTTCTTGCTTTTTGAAATTATTTGGGGTGTTTCAATTTTTTTTTTTGTTGCTTAATTTATTTGTTATCTCAATTTTCATGGCCTTACGATGTGTATTTTTTATTTATTTTTCAGCTCTACGTGGAGCCATGACAGAAATTCAGCACTGCAGCACCAGAAAATTGGAGCTGCAGCGCCAAGGCCTTCAATTTCACGCATCAGCCCAGAAATCCAGCACTGCAGCCTCAAAAATTCAGCGCTGTAGCGCCAGGACCTGATCGTTCAAAACCAATAATCCAGACAGGCCGCAAGCTGACATTTAAATGCACAGCCCTTCCACAGTTAGGGCACTCTAAAATTTAATTCCCAGCTGCTCTCCCTCTCCACTACCACCATATCCCGATCATAGCAGTGATCATGAGGATGATGACATTGACAAAGACGATTGATTCGACCTCCGACTATTCAGAGGAGTTTCTTTCTCTTGCTTTATAATTCAAATTCTATACATTGCGGAAAATGTATTATTTAAGTTTGGGGGTGGGAACTTTATCTGAATGTGTGCACTGCTTATGTTTCTAGCTATTTTTCTATTTGTGTTTTCTGAGTGCTTTCTGTTGTTTGATTTTGATTTGGCCAATGATGAGAAATAGATTGACTTGATTATAGCCATTGAAAATTTGAAAAATGTTGCGTTTGTTTGTGTGCTTGAATTTGTTGTTTGGATTTATTTTGCATCGAACACTTTGAACTCAATGAGCACTTACACCTAAGCACTTTGTTGTCTTGCTGTTTCGAAGAGTGTTTATGTGAGCAGTGTAGTCTTGTGATCTCTTGGACTCTAGAACTTGTTTGAAGACCACTCGAGGCGAAATCCTAGGTAGTATAGTACCAAAGAAAGGATCCAGGCCATGTTTGGAAAGTTTGAGCCATTTTAGCCAGCCCTTGATATGTGACTATCCTTAGTGTTCCCCTTTTGAGCTTGGATACATATTGTTTTGTCACCCAATCATATAACCTATTTCCCTTTCAAATATATATATAAAAAAATAAAAAAATAAAATTTATCTCCACCTTTCACCTATAAGCACATTGATTAATAAAGGGACTATTCTCTTAAGTGGTGACAGAGGATTGAGCAAGAGGAAGCGGCTTTCCCTTGGCTATGATATGTGTTACATATTTCCCATCGAGAGAGACCAAGGAAAAGATCGAAGTCAAAAAGGTTTACCACATGAACTATTTGATAAAGTTGTATTCTGCCTATCACAGGTAGCTGGCAAAGCTGTGTTTGATCGTCATGTACATGCTATGCTACAGTTTCAGTAATGCACACGGAAACAAATATTAGTGCTACTATAGTACAAGCATACAAAAAAAAAAAAAAAAGAAGAAGAAGAAGAAGATGTGACAAGAGCAAAAGTATTTGAAGTATTCCATGATAACTGAGGGAAAGTTTGAAATAAAATATTTATTGGTTGATGTGCTTAAGGTGATGTGAACCTCAAATCAATCTTTTACCATACCTTAACCTTAGCCAAAGTTATAAGCTGAATAAAGTCCTGGTGATCTCGGGTATTGTCATGGCCTACATTAGTGGAGAGTGGTGTTAAAAGTAAGCTTATGGACTTTGAAAGATTGGCATTATCCTACTTGCTTGCATAAACCGATCAGAGTGGCGAGACGATTAAGTTTATAAAGGTGTTGCACACACACATGTTTGAAGAATTTGATGTAAGATAAGGCTAGCAATAAATTTGAAATTCTAGACATTGGCAGTATTTGGAAAGTTTTTCGTGCGTTATAATTTTTATGCAATCTTTGAGGCATGCTATATCAAATCTAATCAAACCATCTCGCACTCTTAGGATGTGTGTGCATAGAATTTTGTTCTAGTTTGCTCGAGGACTAGCAAAAACGTAAGTTTGGGGGTGTGATAACTCTGTGATAAGAGCCATAAAATGCATTATAATCGTACTTATTTGTTAGCACTTTAGGGTTGATTTAGGTCTTAATTGCATTTTTATTCATTAACAACTCTAAAGTGGTATTTTTAGAGCATTAACTTATTTCGGTGCATTTTTCAGGTATCTTGATTTAAAAGAGATGGAAGAGCTATCATCATTTTAAACACGAAGCTCCATTGAACACTCAAGCAAAAGAATGGTCGTGGAAGAGCCAACATGAAGAGAAACTAAGAAAGGAGTTTTCACTAAGTTGCTGGAGTTGCCATACGAATCAACCATCTTTACAAATTAAACTGTATTGATGTAGAAAGAACCAGGAAGTGTGTCACATATTCTCAGAAAGATCTGGAAGTCTACTTTTTGGAGGATTTTACGGTTCATTAAAATCATTTTTCTAGAGAAAGTTATGGCAATTTTAGCGGACAGAGGTCATACCTCCTGGTTCAGCATCAGCCGCACCTCACAGCACCAAAATGCATAGAGAGGACAGAAACTCAAGGCTGCAGCACCAAGATGTTGGCGCTGCAGCGCTGGTAGCTGACACAAAGAAGGATTTGGACAGAAAGTTGGCGCTGCAGCGCCAGAATTAGGGTTTCTTTATGTCTTGGCGCTGCAGCGCTGGGATGTTGGCGCTGCAGCTCCAGCCCGCGAATTTTGAATGTTATAAATTGAAACCCTAGCTGAACAAGAAGGGAATCGAGAAAAGGAGCGGAAAAGAGAAGAAAGAAAACAAAATTTGAAGGAGAGGAGACACAAAAGGAGGCTTGTAGACACTCCGAGAGGCTACGCATCAAGCTTTTAATCATTCTTCTCCGGTTTTGTATTCTTTTATTCTATCTATGTTGATGTTTTATAATATGAACATGGGTTGTTTGAACATGATTATGGAGTAGATATTTTTGTGTTAAGGATAGATGGATCCTAAACCTTTATCTTTATTTGTTGTTTGGACAAGTGGAATTTAATGTGTTTTTCAAAGAGTGTGTTTTATTGTTCTTAAGGCTTTTTATTATTTTGATTCCTTCTTTGGGCATGGTGATGTGTCGAATAGAGAAGCCATGCTCTTATGAATGGTTGAACTAATAAATATGATATTTGATTTTTATGTATGCAAAGGCCAGGGTAAAACATGCCATGAATGGAATAGGAGTAACCGAATAGGGATTCTAGGAAGTTCATGTGGTCCGTTTAAATCGTAACCGAATAGGGAGATTTAACTGAAAGGAATCCAAAAACACTTAATGCTTCTCAATTTGAGTTAATCTAGAATAGACCTGGAATACGGATAGTTGAAATTAATGATTCTTGAGATTGTGGTTAGACCCGAAATATGGATAACCAATTTATTGGAGATTCTACCATCTTGGAAAACATATTAAACGAAACTTGTCCATTCGAAACTCTTGTCAATTATGGTTTAGGTGAAGTCGAGTCCTTAGCACGTTAGTTCATAAGAGTTTTCATTCCAAAATTTGCTAATCTTCCATTATTTACTATTGCGTTCTGTTTTTCCTTAGTTAATTGTTAGTAAATCTTTCCCCTACAATTATTCGTTTGCTCAAATAACAGTAAAAGTTAAGTCATAATTTTTGTAGTATTTGATTAGTCCTCGTTGGGAATGATATTCACTCATCATTTTATTACTTGAACGATTAGTGCACTTGCTAGTGTCAATTTCATCGCATCAGAAGGGTTTTCTTGGGGAATGACAATTCTTGCCAAGTGATAAGAGCCATAAAATGCATCTCAACGATGTTTAATTATTAGCATTTTATGATTCTTCTCGATCTTTATTGCACTTTTATGTGTTGATAACTCTTAAGTAATATTATTAGACCACTAACTTATTTCAGTGCATTTTTAGGTACTTTAAGTTCAAAAGAGATGGAAAAGCTATCATTGTTTGAAGTACAATGACTCGATGAACACCGGAGTGAAGGTTCACAAGCACTTGGAATGGAGTTTCACTAAATTGCTAGCATTGCCCGTACAGAGCAATCATCTTTGCAAATTAAACTGTATTGATGCAAGAAAAACCAGGAGATGAGCCATATATGCTTAGAAAGATCCGGAAGTCTATTTTTTGGAGAATTTTATGGCTCATCAAAATGATTTTCCTAGAGAAAGTTATGGCAGTTTTAGTAGACAAAAGTCAGTCCAGAACAACACCAGCCAGAACCGCGGTGCCCAGAAACCTCCACATCTTGCCCCTCATCCAGCACTGCGGTGCTCCTCAGCCAGCACCACAGTGCCCAGAAGCTTGCCCAACCAAATTATGCCTAGCACTGCAGCGCCCATACAGCAGCACCGTAGCGCGCACACGCTTTTCTTCTCTGAGCTTTGACCTACCCCTTAACCCCATCACCATACCCTAGAAACACACATTTTCTAAACCTTGGGTTAAGTTTATCATCCTTTTGATATGCATATGCAGCACATCCAAAAGTTCTAAGGTTGTTCAACTCAGGGGGTTTTCCACTCCCTGTCTCCATGGGAGTTTTGAGCTCTAAAGCTCTAAAGGGTGATCTATTAACCAAGTATGCAGCTGTAGACACAGCTTCTCCCCAAAAATATTTTGGTAAACTAGACCCAATTAACATGCACCTGACTTTTTCCATAAGGGTTCTATTCATCCTCTCAACAACTCCATTTTGCTAAGGGGTTTTCACAACCGTTCTATGTCTTAGAATGTTATTTAATTCATAGAATTTATCAAAATCCTTATTAAAAAATTCTAAGCCATTATTGGTTCTTAACTACCCTTCCCATTTGAGTCTCCAGCAACTTTTTCCACACCACAAATTTATTCAAAGCATCCTATTTATTTTTAAGCAAATAAACCTAAACTTTTCTTGAATAATCATCAATTACAGACAGAAAGTAACGATTACCTCCCTGTGTTGGTGTCCTTGCTGGTCCCTAAAGATCCGCATGGATGTAGTCAAGAATCCCTTTAGACTTGTGCACTCCGGTGTTGAAGCTGACCCAATTTTGCTTCCCAAGAATGCAACTCTCATAGAACTCCAGTTTCTCTACTTTGTCTCCACTAAGTAAACCATCCTTGCTGAGAACTTGCAGCCCCTTTTCGCTCATATGTCCCAAGAAATTGTGCCAAAGTGCTGCCTTATCCATCTCAGCCATCAAGCTTGCTGCTTGATCCTTGATTTCTGTCTCACTGATCATCTCATAAAGTCCATCTTTGATTGCTGCTTTGATCACTATCAAAGAACCCTTGGTCACCTTGATCTTTCCTCCCTTGGCTTTGTATGTATACCCCATGGAATCCAGCTGCCCCAATGAGATCAAATTCCTCCTCAAATCCGGGAGATACCTTACATTTCGTAGTAGCCTTGTGACTCCATCAAACATCCTCAACTCGATGTCTCCTATCCCCCTCACTTGGCAAGAATTGTCATTCCCCAAGAAAACCTTTCCATCATTGATATCCTTGAAATTCTTGAACCATTCCTTGTGAGGGCACATGTGATAAGTACACCTGGAATCCAGAATCCATTTCTCACTGCCTTGCCTCCTACTCATATTTGAGCACACAACAAGAACATCATCTTGCTGTTCTCCTTTGGCAACCGAAGCCTCTCCATTGTTAGTATAGTTTCTCCCTCTGTCATCCCACAACCTCTTCTTGCAATCCTTCTTGAAGTGACCCTCCTTGTTATAGTAGAAGCATCACCTTCCTCCAAACTTCGGTTCAGAATGTGATCTCCCATGGCTCTGCCCTCTACCTCTTGATTTCTCCCTGTAGTTGCCATGAATGCTACTGCCATTCCAAGTTGCTAGCCTTCCTCTTACGAACAACCCTTCCCTACTTGATGCCTCCCTACTCTTGGCTTTGAAATCATGAGCCCTTATAGCATTGATCACAGTTTCCTTGGTTAGTGTATCTCTTCCATATTCAATTGCATTAATTAAACTATCAAAACAATCAAGAAGAGAATTTAATAACATAACAGCCAATTGTTCATCCGGGAATTTAATACTACAACTAGCCAAATCTTGAACTAGTTTATTAAAGACACCAAGATTATCTTAAAAATCTTTTTTAGGATCCATTTTAAAAGCAAAGATTCTTTTAAGAAGATAAATCTTGTTAGGGAGAGTTTTGGTAAGAAACAACTCATCTAGTTTCTTCCATATGACAGCAGGATCTTCCGAGTCTCCGCACTCCCTTGTGACACTATCCGAGATATATAAGAAGATGGTGTTGTATGCCATCTTCTTCATCTCAATCCGCTAGTCCTCAGTGATACTTGCTGGAAAAGCATCATCTTCTCCAATAGCCAAGTCCACCTTCTGTTGCATAAGAACAGCCTTGATCTTCCGCTTCCACAGGGAAAAATCTCCCTTTCCATCAAACTTCTCAACATTGAAGTTCGAACCCATCTTACGGAGATGATCCCAGATTTGTGCAGCACCCATAAATGCTTTCCAACTTCTTCTAAACCTCAAGAACACGATCGAAGATTGATCTCAACATCGTTCTTAAATCAACCTCAAGAACACGATTTGATCTTGATCTTTACTCCGTTCTTGAATCACCCAAGAAGTTTGTTATTTGATTCTTGGAGTCTTGCTCTGATACCTTCTGTTGTTGCTCCGATACCCAGCTGTAAAGGCTCTAATACCACTATTGGGAAACCACCTTGGATGATGCCCAGGAGGTGATCTTCCAAACACCCAAGTCTAGAGTGACTTGTATAAGAAAAGAAACAGCAACCAATCAAAGCAAGAAAGAAAAGAACACAAGAAATTTGTTGACGAGATTCGGCAATGTGCCTACGTCCCTATGAGCTCCTCTGAGCTCTCTGCACTATCTTATCAATGGAGTTCTTTACAATCAGTAACACCCTTCCAAGAACTCACAGGTTCTTGAAGAACAAAATAAGAAGAATGAGAAGAAAGTGATAAGAACTAACCCTAGAATTTTCCCAAGAAAATTCCCCTTACAAGCCCTTGAATCCCTTTATATTCTACTCTCTCTCTTTCTAAACAACCAGCCTCTCTACAGAATCTCTCTTGAGTTTAGTGTCTTTACACTTTTACAATTGATCTCACTTTTAATCACAAGTTATCTTATATGTTGAGATTGAAGCTAGGTGACCCTTTATATAGTGCACCAACTTCTTGTCCAATTTTGAGTGTCATTCTCCACCCTTAGATCTTGATGACCAATCAACCATGGTCCTTGATCATTCCTTAGTGATCCTATGCATTTTGAGCATGTCTCACGAACCATTCAAGAGGCTGAAGGATGTGTGCATCAGTGTGCCTGGCGTCGCAGCCCAGAACAAGGCAGGCCGCAGCCCAAGGCAAAGCACACATCTCTAACTTTCTGGGCACCGCGGCCTAGGGTAGGCAGCGCCGCGGCTTGGCCTCCTCCAGCATCTACCCTTGCTGTGCACCGTGGCCTGGACAAGGCTGGGCCACGGCCTGACCTGGTGCACAGTCCTTAATGACCTTCATGCTTCTTTTTCCGTTTAAATCTTAGACAAACTCCAACAATACAACAGAATAATATCCATTATATAAGTTAAGATCACACAGTTATTACAACCATAAAGCTTTAGTTTTACAATGGTGTCTCATGGGACAAAACCTACAAGGTTACAACTTCACATACATAATAAACAATATAACATCTACTACAAAAAAAAAAAAAAAAAAAAAAACTTGCTCGATGATGCTTTGCTCGTGGACCCACATAAGAAACTTAGTCAAATCTTCAAAAATTCACCACCCAGGATCCAAAATTTTCTAGAAGCTTACGTGAAAGGTTATAAAAGGGAGGGGTGAGCTATAAAAATCAGCAAGTTCTCACTCTACACAAAGTAATCGTTTTTTAGTAAATTTCTTGAAAGCTTAATTTTATGTTCTTATACATAGTCATATAACGCTTTGCAAATCAAATAATTTTAGTAATGTAGTCCAATTTTCTATGGAAATCAACATCCAATTTGCATTCACCAATTCATAGTCAATCAAAATATTACAATTTCTCCACATAACCAAACAATCCACATGCCCCCTTATGGACCAATCAAATCAATTCATGTATGATATGCCAATGCAACATAATGTAATGCAAAATGTCTCATCTCATGATCAATCATAATCCATCGGGGACATCTCCCCACGTACCGATACGTTTTATAGTCAAATCATCAAAATCATTAATTTTTCGGAACCCCCTTTGATCCAAGCTGGGTCATACTCGTCCAAATACATTTGGTACCCTTACACCCCTTGTGGGAAGGGACCTACCGGCCTCACCCATAACTCCCTCCTTACTAACACACCGTTACTTTTGATGCATGAAATGAAATGCAATTAAGTGATAATCATCAACAATTCTTCGCCAGTCAACCTATTCACACAACATTCAAACACAAAGGGTTTTTATTCAACATCTTAGCATTAGATATAATTAACTTAAACTTTCCACAGTATACATATATAATTATTGTGTTTTATTATCCTAATTATAATTCTTATATAACTTTAGTCCTTGGGTTTATTCATTAACCTTTACTCTTACAAAGGGTAGGGTGATACTCACCTTGTGACCCAAGTCCTAATCTCGAATCACTTCCTTACCTTTACTATGACCTTTACCCACACCTACTGAAATATCATTTTAACAATTAAAACAAGATATATGTAATCATTATTTACCTAGGTAAAGGAAGAACAAAAGATGAAAAGTTATATCTCCTCATAACCTAGGTGTTCTTAAGACTAATTGGTCCAAGTTCTTATCCTGTAGTTACTTTAGAAGGGAATAAAAACTAAAAAGTTAAGTGAAAAAACCAAAATAGGACAAACCAGTCGAGTGGTAATTTCTTCCAGTCGACTGGAAACCTACTGCCCTTTTTACTAGTTGACTGGTCTTTCCTCATATAGTTCTGATTACGCCCAAAGTATAACACAGTTATTGTAGTACGGCTTTGGGGTGTCGATTCCACAGGGAAACAAGTTAAGTACAAAGGAAAATGTGTGAACCTTAAAACGAACGATAAAAGTTAAACTAAAGATTTTTGAGCTTTGATAGTGAAATAATGTAAAGGAAAATTGTGTAAATGTAAATGAAAGATAAATGAGAAATAACAAGGTTCCGAGAATCCTCCTTAGGTTTGTTTCCTATTTCCACTCTTGATTCAATCGATTTTATCTCGATTGCAAGTTTCAACTCCCAAACAAGCAATCGGAATATATTCAATCAAGCACATTTATAACTCTTATATAATTGCTACAAATTAATCATTGATTTCGGTTCATGCACACATGACCGATCTTAAAGATTATCAAGAAATGACAATATATCTTAAAAGACAATATCGCAGTAATGGAAAATCAATAAGATAAATCTACCGGAATCAATCACATCCAAACAACCTCAATGGAGGAGAAGAATGCAATCACCGGATTAAGAGAGTCTAAAAGAAGAAGAATAAAAAGTACATCTATCACATAAACTCAAATCTTCTTACTTAATCAATGAATAATTCATAAACAATATTTAACAATAAATCCGTACAACTGAATCAAGAACAGGAAATAAAGAACAAGAAATCCCTAAAGATTCATCCATTTCCCTTGTAAAATGATTAGTTGGCCATGGAAATCAAGGTTGAAAAACAATAAGGATGCTCTCCCCTTGATTTGGCCATGGAGTTCAAGGTGGATGAACAATATGGATGTTCTCCCCTTGATTTGCAACCAAAGAAAACTTAGAAATAAAATGGAAGAATGCTGAATTTGGATCCCTTGAATCCTCTCTTTTTTTCTCTCTTCCTTGCTTTCTCTCTTCAATGCCCAGCTGCACACTCCATAAAGATATATTTATAGAGCATAAGGGGGTGTTTTGGTCTTGGAAAATGTCATTTGCTCACCCTAATCCGGTCAAGAGGCGAGTGGGCCATGCTGTGCGCCTGGGCCTGCTGCGCTGGCCTGAACTGTTTCAACTAAAACTACCATAACTTTCTCTAGAAAAATCTTTTTTACGAACCGTAAAATTCTCCAGAAAATAGACTTCTGGATCTTTCTAAGAATATATGGCTTATCTCCTAGTTCTTCCTACATCAATACAGTTTAATCTGCAAAGATGATTTATCTATACGGGAAATTCTGGCAATTCAGTGAAACTCCTGTTGTTATTTGCCTAAGTTTCAAACATGTCCAAACATGGTCTAAGGTTGGTTAATGTCCAAACCAATTGTGGGATATCAAAGTTCAGCAAGTTATGAGGTTGCACACATGTGTGTGCTTCAATTTTGAGCATAGGAAGGTTAGGCACACTGCTGTGGAAGTTTTTGCCCACAGGCAGGAGGTGTGCGCACAGCATCAGGTGGCTGCAACATCAGGTCACGCCGCAGCACACAGCACCACACCAAAACACACAGCATCACTTGGAGAGTGATGTAGGGCTGAGATTAAAGGAAGAACATGATCAAAGGGAGGATAATGACTCACAAGAATGTCCAAGAATTAAGAGGCTATAAAAGGGGGTTCTCAAGGCCTCATTTCATAAGAAAAATACAAGATACAAAAACACACATACAAGAGAGTTTTGTGACATTGTGAGATCATTGTAAACACTAAGAGAGAATTGTGTAGAGAGACATAAACACAAGAGGGACTCTTGTAGTGAGGCTGGTTGTAATTAGATAGAGAGAGTCTAGATTAGATTAGAGAACATTGTTGAGTTCTCATCTTCTTCCTTCTCTTCTTGTTTCTTCAAGAACTTGGATTCTTGAAGGGGATTGCTGTAACTTTGTAAAAACCATTAAGATAGTGCAGAGAGTTCGGAGGAACTCACGGGGACGTAGGCACATTGCCGAACCTCGACAACAAATTACTTGTCTTCTTTCTTTCTTTGATTTTCTGTTCTTGTGTTCGATTGCTGAAATTCTTTCTACAAGTCATTCAAGACTTGGGTGTTTGGAAGATCACCACCTGGGCATCTTGTCAAGGTGATTTCCAACAGTGGTATCAGAGCACAGCAGCTGGTTATCGGAACAAGAAGTAGAAGGTACGGAGCCAAGACTCCAAGAATCAAAGATCAAACTTCTTGGGTGAATCAAGAACGGTTAAAGATCAAGATCCGGTCGTGTTCTTGAAGGTTGATTCAAGAACGGTGTTAAAGATCCATCTTCGATCTGTGTTCTTGAGGTTAAAGAAAGTAGTTGTGGTTAGTGCACAAATCTGGGATCTTGTCCGCAAAAGATGGCTTCAAATTTCTGTGTGGAGAAGTTTGATGGAAATGGGGACTTTACCCTATGGAAGCGGAAGATCAAGGTGGTTCTAATACAGCAGAAAGTGGACTTGGCTATTAGAGAAGATGATGCTTTTCCAACAAGTGTCACGGAGGACCAGCGGACCGAGATGAAGAAGATGGCCTACAGCACCATTTTCTTGCACATGTCGGATAGTATCACAAGGGAGTGCGGAGACTCGGAGGATCCGGCTGTCATATGGAAGAAACTAGATAAGTTGTTTCTTACCAAAACTCTTCCTAACAAAATTTATCTTCTTAAAAGAATCTTTGCTTTTAAATGGACCCTAGTAAGGAGTTGCAAGATAATCTTGATGTCTTTAACAAGCTAGTTCAAGATTTGAATAGCTGTAGCATTACTTTTCCGGATGAACAATTGGCTGTCATTTTATTAAATTCACTTCCAGATTGCTTTGATAATTTGATTAATGCAATTGAGTATGGAAGGGATTCTTTGACAAAGGAGATTGTGATCAATGCCATAAGGGCACATGATTTCAAAGCCAAGATGAAGGAGGCATCAAGTGGTGAAGGGCTGTTCGTAAGAGGAAGGCCAGCAGCTCGGAATGGCAGTAGCACTTATGGCAGCTACCGAGAGAAATCAAGAGGTAGAGGGCAAAGCCATGGGAGATCTCACTCCAAGACAAGATATGGAGGAGGAAAGAGATGCTTCTACTGCAACAAGGAGGGCCATTTCAAGAAAGATTGCAAGAAGAGGATATGGGATGAGAGGAGAAGTCATACCAACAATGGAGAGGCTTCGGTTGCCAAAGGAGAACAGCAAGATGATGTTCTTGTTGCATGCTCAAATGTGAGCAGGAGGCAAGGCAGCGGAAAGTGGATTCTTGACTCCGGGTGCACCTATCATATGTGCCCTCACAAAGAATGGTTCAAGAATTTCAAGGAGATCAATGAGGGAAGAGTCTTCTTGGGGAATGACAATTCTTGCCAAGTGAGAGGGATTGGAGACATCCAATTGAGGATGTTTGATGGAGTCATAAGGCTGCTGCGAAATGTAAGATATCTTCCAGACTTGAAGAGGAACTTGATCTCATTGGGGCAGCTGGACTCCATGGGGTACACATGCAAATTAGAGGGAGGAAAGATCAAGGTGGCCAAGGGATCTTTGGTAGTGATCAAGGCAGCAAGAAATGATGGACTTTATGAGATGATCGGAGAAACAGAAACCAATGATCAAGCAGCAAGCTTGATGGCCGAGCTGGATAAGGCAGCCCTTTGGCACACTCGCTTGGGACACATGAGCGAAAAAGGCCTGCAAGTGCTTAGCAAGGAAGGTCTACTTGGTGGTGACAAAGTAGAAAAACTGGATTTCTGTGAGAGTTGCATTCTTGGGAAGCAACACCGGGTCAGCTTTAACACCGGAGTGCACAAGTCTAAGGGGATTCTTGATTACATTCATTCGGACCTTTGGAGACCAGCAAGAACACCAACACAGGGAGGTAACTTTTACTTTCTGTCTTTAATTGATGATTATTCAAGAAGAGTGTGGATTTATTTGCTTAGGAATAAATCGGATGCCTTGAATAAATTTGTTGTGTGGAAGAAATTGTTGGAAACCCAAACTAGTAGGGTAGTTAAAGCTTTAAGAACCGATAATGGCTTAGAATTTTGTAACAAGGATTTTGATAAATTCTGTGAATTAAATGGCATTCTAAGACATAGAATGGTTGCAAAAACACCCCAGCAAAATGGAGTTGCTGAAAGAATGAATCGAACCCTTATGGAAAAAGTTAGGTGCATGCTAATAGGATCCGGGTTACCAAAATATTTTTGGGGAGAAGCTATAGCTACAGCTGCATATTTAATTAATAGATCACCCTCTAGGATTGTATACCATAAGACTCCTAAAGAGTTGTGGAGTGGAAAACCCCCTGAGTTGGACAACCATAGGACTTTTGGGTGTGCTGCGTATGCACTCCAAAAAAAGGATAAGCTTAGCCCAGGATCTAGAAAATATGTGTTTCTAGGATATGGGGAAGGGGCTAAGGGGTACAGGTTGTGGTCCTTAGAAAAAGAAGGATTTAAACTCATAATAAGTAGAGATGTTGTCTTTAATGAATTTTTATTTCCTTACTTGGAGAAAACTAACCCTACAGGGGCTAGTGAGCAAACCAATTCAGAAATTGTTGAGCATAGCATCAAGGGAGATTCTGTTCAGGTAGAGCAAAGGAGGCAAGAGGGTTCAGACCAGGTAGAGCCCTTGGATGATTGCCAAGCTCAAGAAACTCAAGAAGAGGCTGAACAAGAAAAGGATGCTGCAGTAAGTCAGAAGGACTTTCAGCTCATAAGAGACCGGGAAAGAAGGCTGGTCAGACCACCTTCAAGATGTGGGTTTGTGGATGCTGTGGATGCAGCAGCTTCTTGGAAAGAAGGAGGGATGGCTGAACCAGAAACTTACATGGATGCCATGGAGTGTAAGGATTCGTCAAAGTGGCAGCTAGCTATGGAGGAAGAAATGGATTCTTTGAGGAAGAACAACTTTTGGGAATTGGTGAAAATTCCAAGAAAGCAGAAAGTTGTGGAATGTAAGTGCACTTACAAGATCAAAGAAGGGTGCCCTCCAAGAGATGAAGTCCGGAACAAGGCTAGGCTGGTGGCGAATGGGTTCACAAGAAGAGGAGACATAGGTTTCACAGAAACTTTCTCACCTGGACACAAGGTGGAGAAGATGGTGAGTATCCTCACCTATGTCATTGATGGGCTATTAGTTTGGAATAGCAGGAAAAGGATGGAAAGGTTTACATCTCAACTCAGTGAGGAGTTCGAGAGGAAGGATCTCAACCTTGCACAAAAGATCCTTGGGATGAGGAGAATCATCCGGGAAAGGAAGAGAAACAGGTCAAGTGTTTCTTGGGCAATGGATGTTTTCAGCAAATGTGTGAGTAATCCCGAAAAAGAGCATTGTCTTGGGATGAAGTGGTTGCTGAGGTACATGGAGGCTCAGTGGCAGCCAGTTGTAGCACTCATAACAACCAGGGCAGAATGCATAGCGGCTACGGAAGCCATAAAGGAGGCTATGGGGTGCAAAGGGTTATTGGACGAGTGGGAGGTCCTAAAAGAGCAGGTGGTGGTATCTTTGGATAGCCAAAGTGTGGGGCACTTGTGGAGGAATCCGGTGTTCCATGAGGGGACAAAGCACATGGATGTTCGGTATCATTTCATTCAGGAAAATGTTACGAAAGGATGCATCCATGTGGACAAGGTTGCCACGGAAGAAAATCCTGCTGACTTGGGTACTAAAGTCTTACCTCTAAGTAAGTTCAATCATTGCCTTGAATTACTTAGGATTGGAGTGGGTTAATTGGTAACTCAATATGAGTTTGGATCCCGAAACTTTCTGCACAATGGTTCAGGTTTTTTTTTTTTTTTTGAACACTTAGACAAAGGTAGAGATTGTTGTTATTTGCCTAAGTTTCAAACATGTCCAAACATGGTCTAAGTTTGGTTAATGTCCAAACCAATTATGGGATATCAAAGTTCAGCAAGTTATAAGGTTGCACACATGTGTGTGCTTCAATTTTGAGCATATGAAGGTCAGACACACTGCTGTGGAAGTTTCTGCCCACAGGCAGGAGGTGTGCGCATAGCATCAGGTGGCTGCAGCATCAGGTCACGCCGCAGCACACAGCACCACACCAAAACACACAGCATCACTTGGAGAGTGATGTAGGGCTGAGATTAAAGGAAGAACATGATCAAAGGGAGGATAATGACTCACAAGAATGTCCAAGAATTAAGAGGCTATAAAAGGGGTTCTCAAGGCCTCGTTTCATAAGAAAAATACAAGATACAAAAACACACATACAAGAGAGTTTTGTGACATTGTGAGATCATTGTAAACACTAAGAGAGAATTGTGTAGAGAGACATAAACACAAGAGGGACTCTTGTAGTGAGGCTGGTTGTAATTAGATAGAAAGAGTCTAGATTAGATTAGAGAACATTGTTGAGTTCTCATCTTCTTCCTTCTCTTCTTGTTTCTTCAAGAACTTGGATTCTTGAAGGGGATTGCTGTAACTTTGTAAAAACCATTGAGATAGTGCAGAGAGTTCGGAGGAACTCACGGGGACGTAGGCACATTGCCGAACCTCGACAACAAATTACTTGTCTTCTTTCTTTCTTTGATTTTCTGTTCTTGTGTTCGATTGCTGAAATTCTTTCTACAAGTCATTCAAGACTTGGGTGTTTGGAAGATCATCACCTGGGCATCTTGTCAAGGTGATTTCCAACAACTCTTTTAGCTTGTATGCAGAAGTGCACATACTAGTGTGCCTACCCTTATCTTGCTCAAAAGTGATGCACACACTTGTGTGCAGTCTTTTAACTTACTGTACTTTATTAAACCTGCCTTGGTTTAGACTTTAACCATCTTTGAATCATGTTTGGACACGTCTAAACCTTGGACAAAAACGAGCACCGACACCCAAGATCTTTTGGTGCTTTAAACATGGATCGCTTTATTATCTCTTTTGTACTCAAAGCACCTGAAAATGCATCGAATTAAGTCAATGATTTATGAATATCACTTTAGAGTTATCAACATGTAAAAGTGCGATTACGACCAAGATCAACCCTAAAATGTTAACAATTAAGTATTGTTTAGATGCATTTTATGACTCTCATCACAACCCCCAACTAGCTTATTGCTAGTCCCTAGCAATTCAAGCGAAAGGCATGAAATGAATTCTTTATTTAGAAATCAAAACAAAATATAGCAATGCTGGCGTTATCCAAGAGTGATTCAAAAATCCGTCTCAAAAATCATGCATAACATATAGCACATAGAATCATTAAATATCACTCAGGTCCAAGAATAATCCAAATGTCAACCTTAAAATCGTTATCGACTCTTACCATCCATCTTACCACAATACATTAGTCCGAACACCCGGATGATTTTATGCACAACATAGCATGAATACAAGTCTTGGCCTCTAAAAACATATTAATTTGCGTGACATCAATCACAAATAAAGCTCCATATGCTCACTTTTCAAATCACTCTCCACTATGTAGAAAAATCACACTTCATCGGATCAATATGTCTTTAATAAGCTTGCAACGTTAGGCTAGGGTAAAGGTCAAGAAAGAACAGGAAAGTTTAAACAAATAAAAGAACTAAGTCTCTTAATTTAAACACAACCACTTTAAGCACAATATAACCTTACTTCAACACCCAACTCTTTCAACAATTTTTCGAGCATTTCTCGCAATAAATCACCATTTTTTTTTTCTTCTTTCTTTGCCATAATTCATTTTTTCTCTTTTTTTTATTTTTTATTTTGGCATAAAACCATTCACCTCCACTTTCATTCTTTCCTTTTCTTTTCCACAACCCCCAACTTATCTCTTTTAATGTACTTGGGTTATGGTAGTAATATTTTCTCATATTTCCACCTTTACTCCTTTTAAGTGCTTCTCACAACATGTGTATAACTAAGTTCTTTTAAAAGAGAGGTAAGGATAAAATATTTTTAGGCTCATAAAGGTAAGTAAATAGTTTATCGAAAGAAACAAGACTCAATTTTTCTTTTCAAGAAAAATGCTCAAATAGGTGACTAGCGATAAATATAACAAGGGTAAGTTTAAAAAGGCTCAAACGGTCCAAAAATGGCCTACATCATATCCTAAGTAGTGTGCATTCTATGATTTTCGCCTCAAGTGATTATCAAATAAGTTCTAGAGCTTGTAGAGACCGCAAAAGTATTCACAAAACAACCGCGCATAAAACTTCTCCAAATGCTTTAGACTAATCATGCAATCTTACCACAAACCAGAGTCTCAAACCAAAGAAAAATTGACACTTAATTTATTCTCAAAGCGAAGCAAGATTTAACTTCTTCTAAATGCTATATGCTATCTCAATTAAGCTCATATCATTGACATGTGAATTAACTCCAAGGCTAACACAAAGCATGCTAAAAACAAACAAACATTTTTTTTTTTATCCTAATAACGAAAAGAAAGAAAGTGACACCAAGTAGTTCAATGAAAATAAAGAAAAGAAATGTGTTTCCTCCACCCCCAACCTAAACATTGCATTGACCTCAATGTAAAAGAAAAAGGAAAGGAAACTCCCTGTGTGGCCAAAAATGCACAGAAACTGAAAATTGTGCACCACCAATTGAACTGCATACCGTTCTTTTCGCTGAAATCAACTAGAAACTAAAAATTAAAATAGACTTCACACAACCAAAATTCTAAGTTAATAAAGACTTAACAACGAAATATTTTTTTTTTTTTTTGAAATTTGAACTAAACTAAAAACTAACAATTAATATTGAATGAAAACTAACTAAAAACAGAACAAAAATTAAAAGGAATAACGTACTTTTGTTGTGTGGTCAAGGTGAATAGACCGGATCCATAAGCGGAATGTCTTCCATCTCCGGATCATGTCTATCAATTAAGATCTTAAGTCGTTGACTGTTTACTTTAAAGACCCTACCATCTCTAGTATCCTCAATTTCTACCGCCCCATTTTCAAAAATATTTTTTACTATAAAAGAGCCAGTCCATCTTGACCGAAGTTTTCCAGGATGCTTATGAAGTCTAGAGTCGTATAAGAATACCCGATCATTGGGTTTAAATGTTTTCTTCAAAATGTTTTTGTCATGGAATACTTTCATCTTAGCCTTATAGATTCTAGAATTTTCATAAGCATTGTTTCTTAATTCTTCTAACTCGGTCAGCTGATATTTTCGAAGTTTACCCGCTTTGCCCATGTCAAAATTAAAAGACTTGATGGCCCAATAAGCTCGATACTCAAGCTCCACGGGTAAGTGGCAAGGCTTTCCAAAAACAAGCCGATAAGGCAACATACCTAAGGGAGTTTTAAAGGCTATATGGTAAGCCCAAAGCGCATCAGTTAGTCTCAAAGACCAATCTTTGCTATCGGGGTTAACCATTTTTTCTAAAATTTGTTTAATCTCCCTATTAGCAAGCTCTACTTGTCCACTAGTCTGAGGATGATAGGCAGTAGAGATTTTATGTAATACCCAAAATTTTTTCATTAAAACTTCAAAGGAACGGTTGCAAAAATGTGTACCTCGATCACTAATTATAGCACGTGGGGTACCACATCGAGATAACACCTTTTCTTTAAGGAATTTAATCACCGTTCCATTATCATTGTTTCGACAAGCTATTGCCTCTACCCACTTGGATACATAATCTATTGCTACAATGATATACTGGTACCCGAAGGAAGGAGGGAAGGGTCCCATGAAATCGATGCCCCAACAATCAAAGATTTCAATCACTAAAATAGGGTTCAGGGGCATCATATTTCGGCGAGACACAGCTCCTAACTTTTGACATCTTTCACAAGAGCGACAATAGGTGTTTGTATCTTTAAACAAAGTAGGCCAATAAAATCCACACTGCAAAATTTTTACAGCGGTTTTTTCATCGAAAAGTGGCCTCCACAAGCTTGGGAGTGACAAAATTTTAAGACACTCGAAATCTCTCATTAGGGATGCAACACCTTAGAATTTGGTCAGGGTAGTAGTTAAAAAGATAAGGGTCATCCCAATAAAAATTATGTACCTCATATAAGAATTTCCTCTTGTCTTGAGCGCTCCAATCCATAGATATCTCACATATAGCCAAATAATTTACAATGTGAGCAAACCATGGTAGAGAAGTAATGGAGAGTAATTGCTCATCAGGAAAATCATCTTTGATTGGCATGTCATCACAAGTGTCCTAAAAAGTGAGTCTGGATAAATGGTCAACTACTACGTTCTCCACTCCTTTTTGATCCTTGATGGTGATATCAAATTCTTGCAAGAAGAGGATCCATCGGATTAGTCGTGCCTTAGCATCCTTCTTCGTAAGAAGATACTTGAGGGCTACATGATCTGTAAAAATAAGGATAGGAGAACCAATTAGATGAGCACGAAATTTATCTAAAGTAAACACTACAGCTAGCAACTCTTTTTCAGTTGTAGAGTAATTCATTTGAGCACTATTTAAAGTCTTACTAGCATAGTAAATGACAAAAGGTTTACCTTCCCTTTGCTGTCCAAGAACAACACCTACAACGTAGTCACTAGCATCGCACATGATTTCAAAAGGTAAAGTCCAATCTGGCGATTGCATTATAGGTGCGGAAGTAAGCTTGCCAATCAATGTTTTAAAGGCCTCTTGACAAGCTTGACTCCACTCAAAGGGGGTATCTTTAACTAGGAGGGCACATAGTGATCTAGATATTTTTGAAACATTTTGTATGAACCTCCTATAAAAACCTGCATGACCAAGGAAAGATCTCACATCCTTTATTGTCTTAGGGGTAGGCAATTTAGAGATTAACTCAATCTTAGATGGATCAACCTCTATTCCTTTAGAAGAGACAATATGCCCTAAGACAATACCGGATGGTACCATGAAATGGCACTTTTCCCAATTTAAAACCAATTCTTTTTCGAATTAATACTCTTTCTAAATTTATTAAGCATGTTTCAAATGAAGATCCAAAAATAGTTAGGTGATCCATAAAAACCTCCATGCAATTTTCAACCATGTCACTAAAAATGCTCATCATGCAGCGTTGAAAAGTAGCAGGGGCGTTACATAATCCGAATGGCATTCTACGAAAAGTATAGATGCCAAAGGGACAAGTAAAGGTGGTCTTTTCTTGGTCTTCTAATGTAATTTCTATTTGATAATAACCAGAATAACCATCTAGAAAATAGTAGAAGGGATGACCAGCTACACACTCAAGAATTTGATCAATAAAAGGGAGTGGGAAGTGGTCTTTCTTGGTGGCAGCATTTAATTTTCTGTAATCAATGCACACACGCCAACCATTCACAAGTTTGGTAGGGACTAACTCTCCTAGGTCATTTTTTATCACAGTGACTCTGGACTTTTTCGGGATGACTTGCGTAGGGCTTACCCACTTACTATCAGCTATGGGATATATAATACCCGCATCTAATAGTTTCAGTACTTCATTTTTCACTACTTCTTTCATAGTGGGGTTAAGCCTACATTGAGGGTCTCTACGAGGACTGGTTCCTTCATCCAAATTTATTTTATGGGAGCATATCAGGGGACTAATTCCATTTAAATCAGCCATGCTCCATCCTAGGGCCGATTTGTGTTCATTTAAAGTTTGAATTAATCTCTTACCTTGGGTCTCAGATAATTCAGAAGAAATAATAACAGGAAAGGTATCACCTAAACCGAGAAAGGCATGTTTTAGACCCTTAGGTAGTGGCTTTAATTCGACTTTAGGTGCTTCCACACTTGAGGGGACTTGAGTCTTGCTTCTTTCGGGCAGCTCCTCAAACCTTGGTTGCCATGCCCGATTTCCATAATCCTGAGATTTGTCAAAAACAACACATATATCAATTATATCAGTTTTATCATCAAATAACTCTATCTCAGAATTAACAAGAAAATTTTCAAGAGGGTTATAATCTTGAGTTAAGAAAACTCCCTCATTGACGAGTGACTCGATCATGTAAAGCTGGTGGTTTTCGTCCTCATCTTCGGACTGTTTTGCAACATTGAAAATATTTACTTCAAGGGTCATGTTGCCAAAGGACAGCTTCATGAGACCATTCCTACAATTTATTAGAGCATTCGCAGTAGCAAGAAAAGGTCTACCCAAAATCAAAGGGATTTTAGAGTTAGTGTCTACAGCAGAAGCAATATCAAGAATTAAGATATCAACAGGATAATAAAATTTATCAATTTGAATCAAAACATCCTCAACCACACCTCGAGGTACTTTGACTGAGCGATCAGCCAATTGTAATACCACGCCGGTTGGTTTGATTTCTCCTAACCCCAGCTCTAAGTAAATGGAAAATGGCATCAGGTTTACACTAGCTCCTAGATCTAGTAAGGCTTGTCCAACCTCATGATTTCCAATGCTACAAGCAATGGTAGAACAGCCCGGATCTTTGTATTTCGGGGGGATTCTTTGCTCAATTAGTGCACTAACTTGCTCAGTTAGGAAAGCTATTTTCTTGACATGGTGTTTTCATTTAATTTTGCATAAATCTTTGAGAACTTTTGCATAGGTGGGGACTTGTTTAATCACATGCAAAAGGGGGAGATTAAGTTTCACTTGCCTTAAGTTCTCAAGGATTTCATCATTCATTTCTAGATTTTTCTTGTTGGATTTTAAGGCTTGGGGGAATGGGGCCTTAACAGGACTTTTGGTCACTTCAGGGTCTGTAGGCAACTCGGTTTCACTACTGGTTTGACCCTTCACATTCTCGGGATTATTCTCTGGTGGAATGTGTAGTGACTAACCATTTCAGGTCACAATGACATTTACATCTTTCACATTTCCTTATGCCATATGTTGACCGTGAGGTATGGACTGAGCTTGGGCAGGGAACTTACCTCGCTCAGTGACACTCAAGGAGCTCATTAATTTAGACACTTGGCTCCTTATTTCTTTGTTTTCCTCAACCAACTGTGTAATTAATGCCTCACACTTTTGGTTTGTCGTGCCTTGTGCTTCTATAAAAGTATGTAAGGTGGCTTCTAAAGAGTTCCTAGAGGATGAGGGTGCATGATAAGGTGCTGGGTACGATCTAGGGGGCTGCACATGCTGCTGATTTTTAGATTTCCAACTGAAGTTGGGGTGATTTCGCCACCCCGGATTATAAGTGTTAGGGAAGGGTGTTGAAGGCTTCTTGTACATGCCTAAGGTATTGCATTGTTCCTCGTACAGCCCTCTCATGTCAACAAATGTGGGACAATCTTGCGCGAGATGATCAAGCCCGCCACACACAAAACATGATTCTAAAGGTTCGGCCTGATTAACCATGTGTGTTGGTTTTTTCGTTTTTAATGCCTCCAACTCCCTAGTAAGCATTTCGACCTTGGCCTTGAGGTTATCCTCTTCCCTAAGATGGTAGATTCCTCAACCACTAGGTCGTGACCTATTTGTGCTCTCAGTAGCACTAGGTCCAGTCCATGTGTGAGCTTTCTCAGCAAGCTCATTGAGGTACTCAATGGCCTCATCAGGGTCTTTTTGCAGAAACTCTCCATTACACATCATCTCGACAAATTGGCGTTCTCTATAGGTAAGACCCTCATAGAAATAGCTCACTAAACACCAATTTTTGTACCCATGATGTGGACACATACTTAACAGCTCTTTAAATTTCTCCCAAGACTGATACAAAGTCTCGTTTTCCCTTTGTGCAAAGGTGGAGATTTGTCTTTTCAAAGCGTTTGTCTTATGTTGAGGGAAGTACTTGTTAAAAAATACTTGGGTCATCTCATTCCATGAGCCAATTGATCGTGGTCTCAGTAAGTATAACTAACTCTTAGCTTTATCCTTTAAGGAGAAAGGAAAAAACTTGAGTCTTACGATATCATCAGTTGCATCGTGACTATGAAAAGTCACAACTACTTCCTCAAATTCTCTAATGTGCACATAGGGGTTCTCGTTTTCCATGCCATGAAAAGTAGGGAGAAGTTATATCATCTCTATTTTAAAATCTTGATGACGGGTATTGGCTGGAAACATAATGCACGATGGTGTGGCTGTCCGACTAGGATGTAGGTAATCTTTAAGAGTCCTAGCACCATTCTCATTTGGATTTTCAACCATGTTAACAAAATCCTCTAAATTTTCTGATGGGGGTGCACTATGGTTTGATCTAGGCGAGGTTTCACCAATGGAGGTGGAAAGAGAGGGTAACTCTAATTCGGGTCCTCTAATGAATCTACCTCGCGAATCTCTCGGTCTAAGCATGCACCAATTAATTTAGAGGGGGAAACAAATAAATAAAACAGAATAATAAACAAAACAGAATAATAAACAAATAAATAAAATAGTATAATGAAAAAATAAATAAAACAGAATAATGAACAAATAAATAAAACAGAATAATGAACAAATAAATAAAACAGAAGTAAATGAATGATATTACCGTATTTACAAACTGCTGAAAAGAAAGATATTTACGATTTTTTTTTTTTAACCGTCACACTCAAAGTTGACAAGTTTCCTTGTACTTAAAAGTGTTTCCCCGGCAACGGCGCCAAAATTTGATTACGCCCAAAGTATAACACGGTTATTGTAGTATGGCTTTGGGGTGTCGATTCCACAGGGAAACAAGTTAAGTACAAAGAAAACTGTGTGAACCTTAAAATGAACGATAAAAGTTAAACTAAAGATTTTTGAGCTTTGATAGTGAAATAATGTAAAGGAAAATTGCGTAAATGTAAATGAAATATAAATGAGAAATAACAAGGTTCCGAGAATCCTTCTTAGGTTTGTTCCCTATTTCCACTCTTGATTCAATCAATTTTATCTCGATTGCAAGTTTCAACTCCCAAACAAGCAATCGAAATATATTCAATCAAGCACATTTATAACTCTTATATAATTGCTACGAATTAATCATTGATTTCGGTTCATGCACACATGACCGATCTTAAAGATTATCAAGAAATGATAATATATCTTAAAAGACAATATCGCAGTAATGGACAATCAATAAGATAAATCTACTGGAATCAATCACATCCAAACAA